>JAGFMF010012100.1:4089015-4197690 GCA_019455555.1 Galemys pyrenaicus | reverse complement strand
TGAGGGGAGCAGCGGGCACAGCAGGAGAGGTCTGCCGTGCCATGTGGGTCCCCTCCCTGGCCGGCAGCAGGGATCGAACTTGTGCTGCAGTGGCTGCAGTTTGCTTCATAGTGCATTGCTTAACCACTGTGCCACCAGGGAGGCCCCCATTTTACTTGTTTTATTTCTGTACCTTTTTTTCCCTCTGTAGAGTAAGTTATTTTTAAATGTATCGTAAAGTTTATTTTCCCCCTAAATACTTCACCAGAAGTATTTTTTTCACTAGAGTTCACTATTTTTCATTATTAATCTATTGCTTTAAAAATTTTCATACAGTGAAGTACAAAATCTTAATTATATATAACGTGTTGGTTTTTAAGAAGAAACCATTTTTAAAATTATCTGAAGCAGGGGAATGTCATTCTTAGAAAGAACCCAAACCTTCGTGTCATTAGTATCATTAGTCAGCTGAATCCTATGTTCTTTACCCACGCCTGCCCCTAGCTGGTCTGGTCACTTCACAAGTACAGTATTCACATCACATTAAAGAAGATTAAAATCATAAATTTAATAGTATGATTTCAAATTCCAAAATGAAAGTGTAGACTTGTGGGAGTTAACATATATAGATGTAATGACTAGAAAATGTTGCCAAAAGTTAATGAATCAGGATTTCAGTCAAGAGATTCAAAAGACATTACACTATTTTTGAACCAAAATTCAAAATATTTATGACCTTAAGAAGGTTTTAAGATTGTATGGTAGCCTAACTTTGCTGACCACAGAATGACCCGAAGTCTGCCAGTTGAAACTGCTAGATCTGTAAACATTTACCGGGAGGATGGAACAGTCTGTCACGGCGCCACCGTTGGGGTAGGGGTAGTACTTGTGGGAGGCTTGATTTGCAGTTTGTTAGAGCATGAACTGCGTGTCTGTCTTACTGGTTGATGTCTGCCCATCGCGTCCGATTATTTGAAGTTCTGACTGCCTTTTTCAGCTATAGACTTGGCCATGTGCATTCGGTTTGGCTTAGAAGTCATACTCTTATCTTACTTGTAACCTGGAAAGTATAAAGCCAGGTGAACTCATTTCTCCCCAGTCTAATTTTTCACTGTGCTTTTCTTTGTTCCAGAGGAATGATATCGCCATGGCAATTACAAAATTTGATCAGTTTGACTTTCTCATCGATATTGTTCCAAGAGATGAACTGAAACCTCCAAAGCGTCAGGTGAGCTGGGAAGACTTTGCTGCTACTGACTGAAGAGCACCTTGCACACCGGTGTCAAATACACTCCTTTTCCTCTCTCAGCACAGTCATTTGCTATTCCTTTTGCTTCTCCTTCTCTAGACCAGATCCATCTTTAACATCTCTGTTTCTCATTTATGGATACTTTTAACTCACTGCCTCTGCGGTGGTATTTTAATGAAAATAGACAAAGTGAAAATTAAAAACTTCAGTTTGCACAGTAGAGTGAAGCTTATTTTAAGATATCTTAGGATGTCTATCAGAGTTCTTAATCTGGCATGGGGGTGTTTTCCCAGGGAGTAAGAGGTTGTAGATCTTCAAGAAGTGGCTTCTCTCAGTGCCCAGAGGTGTTTGGTGTGAGTGGACTTTGATCTTTCCTTACTCTAGTTTATCTGTATAGTGGTTCTCCATATAGTGCGCTGGTTACACATTGAATGTTAGGGTTTAAGAAAATACCATTGCCCAGGCTCCACCCCACATGAGCTGAATCAGTGTGGAGAGGCCCAGGCATCAGTACTTTGTAAAGTTCCCCAGATGCATTCAGCGTGCGTCTAAATTTGAGAACCATCTTCTAAGCTATCATGAGAAAGAACGTGAATGTCTGCCTCTCTCTCTCTTCTGCCTGCCCCTCTCCACACCGATTGTTTTCAGCACCTTGGGTGCATAAAGCTCTGACCTGGAATTATCGTGGACCCTTGTCCTGTAGAACTCATTGTTTTATGAAATTGCATGACTTGCTAGGAGTGGTAGAAACACTTGGGGAATAGTGACCGTTTGGCGAGAGCAAAACTATACCTTGTTCTGCTTGCTTTATATTGCTAATACAATTGTGGTTTTAATGAATTATTTCATAGTTTATTATCCTCAGGATTATTCAGTGACAACCGTTTTCCCACGCTGTCTTGTATTAGTAACCAATTAGAGAGTGCAGAAGTGGCATCCTAAAGGACATTTGTGATCCTGACTCTGCCTCGGGGTCTTTGGACTAGCAAACCCTCTGTCACCTCCTCACTAGAGCAGGCGCCTCACTGCGTCTCCGTTCTTTCTGGGCAGTCTTTGCTACTGTAAACATCCTTGACTGGAAGCTGTAAGGTGTTCAGAGGAGCTTTCAGTCGGATGTTTACAGCGGCAGGCTGCCACGGTCGTCCCTGGCTATGCATCACCTTTGAGACATTGCAGGGTGTGCCTACGGGCTCAGTTCCTCCTCTTGGGGTACTTCCCTCCTCTCTGAGAAGTCACTGCAAGAACTCAGACCACCTCTCTTCCTTCAAAACAAATGAAACCAAACATCTGTGCTCCTTGTTGGAATCTGTTTCAGAAGCTCCTTTTAAAAACCAAGTGGCGAGCTTTGTGACAAAATCAGGCCTTGCTCAACACTGTGCTAACTCCTGCTTGTTCTCTGCGGGCAGCCTGCTGACCCGCTGGCTGGGAGGAATGCTCGTGTCCTATCCCTTTCTCCAAAGTCCTCAGGCTTGACTCTCTCAAGGTGTCAGCTCCTTGCTCCATCCTAGCCTGCCTCAGAGTGCTATGATCCATCTTCTAAAGCGTGTCTAGCTGAAACAGCTCCTTGCTGCCTGGATTCAGTTCTTTGGGGGTGTTCAAGCCATTGATCGGCATCCTGTTCGGGACAGCTGCTGCCTGGCCTTTGAAAGGTTGAGATTGCTAAAAGCTGGCCTGAAATTCTAAGATAGCACTTTTAATCCTCTGTAGACATGAAGTTTTCCCAAGCTCCAAATTGCCTGGCACCTCCTTAAGTCCTTTAAAAGCGCCTACTCTCCAAAACTCACCCTTTCTGAAGAAGGCAGCAGTTCACTCTTGCTACTAAAGCAAATGCACTTTTTTCCAACCTGGGACTGGCTGCACGACACTGTAGTGATGGCCCTAGGAGGTGATGCTGCTCTTCTCTGGTGGTGGTTGCTAGTTTCCACTTCTGAGGCTACTACAAGGCAAGCCCCCTGGTTGGGGAGGCCACTGTGAAAACTGGGCAAGTGCCCCATTCTGGATTGGTCCAGTCAACTGGAGATTGTTTAGCACTTCGGATGATGTTCTATTGCTGGGGGAAGGAACTAGCCAGAAATACTGAATTGTGGCTCTAAGGCCCTTAACTTCTCAGAGATGCTTGGGAATTTTTCTTGTTCTTCAGGGAAGCAAGTAAAGACTGCTGCAAAGCAGAAGGTAGTTGAGGCCTGACTTCTACCCCCACTAAAGCTATGAGTTGAAAGTTTCTGCCCATTGAAATGTCATTTTCTCTTCACCCATTTCTTTATATTAAGCATAACCATTCCTTGCTAGCTTGACCTCCATTGGCAGAATAATGAGTCTTTGCAATGTATAATCTTAGAGATGATTCCTTGTGATTTGGTAACAGTCTTGCCTTGTCCTAAAAACACAAACCTAGGTACCTCTACTTCATACGCACATGGTGTCCTGGACACTGCCTAGTTGATACACTATTCAAGAGGGTATAGTAGACATGAGACATGAAGACACTTTCCCTGGCAGCAGGTGCTTTGGTTTCTGAGAAGAGTATTTAAAAGGTTTGCTTTTTGTCTGGTAACAAGCGCATACACTCACATCAGCAGTCAGGAATAACAGGAGACAGAATAATCGCATGTCAGGGCTAGGAAACGGCAAGTGTCTCCCTGCTGTCTCACTGCCACAAGTTGGTTCCGGGGTCTTGGTTCCTCTGTATCCTTTCATCACCCAAGAGCTTTTCCAAGTTAGGTCTGGACTGTATTGATTGATTTTTCTTTTTTTAATAAATTGGGAAGGGAGATCTCAGTGGAAAATAAAATACATTGAACTTATTTTAAGAGCTTAGAAAAGGGCTGTCGGTCTGTTTTCTTGGCTAAGGAGAGTATTGGTATTTTGTGTCTGCTATAGCCAAGAGCTAGTTGATAGGCTGACCTTTATAATGGGGAGAAGTTGGAGCTGAAATGGACATGACATTGTCACTGTTAAATTGTTCTGGAAACTGAAACCTAGATGAAATTGAAAAGACTACCTTTTCTTAGCATAAACATACTCAGGGTTAAAACTGTTTGGATCTGTAGTGCAGAATATGTTAACTTAGAAAGTTGGTTTATGTTTAAGAACTAGGTTAGAAACCCAGACTATTGCAAGAGTCTGCCCATGCTAAGTGTTTGGCGATCAGGGAACCCTGTAATGCAGACATCTAAGTTTCTCACAGACTATGTATGGTCAGTTCATTTTAGTGTCCTGACCCCATTCACCAGGCAAGCAAAAGAATAGCCAGCCCTGTTCTGCAGGGGAAACGAGCTTCTCCCGACACTGTGGCCTCAGAATCTTAGAGGTAGCAAAAAGAGAATTTAGGAATTCTTTTCTATTTCTAACAGCTGTTGGGTTCAAGAAACTTGCCTTTGCTACTAACTTGAGTTACAATAAAGAAGTCCTTTCTTACCACTGTCTGTCTGGCTCTATAAACCCATTCATAATTCAGTAAGCACTTACTGAGTACCTTCAAGGGAGTGGGTAGTAGGGACATTGGGGGACAAGAAAGATCTAGGCTTGTCCTCATAGAGTTTCCATTCTAGCAGGGAGGGCAGTGAGTTTAATAAGCAAATGCAAAAAGTGTGATGAGGAAAGAACTATGGAAGCACAGATTAGGGCAGCTCACCTAGTGAGGGGATGAAATCAGTACCAACTCTGTAAATGTCACTTTAGGGAGCTGGAGGCAGTCCATGGAGTCTAAGTGTCTTTTCCTCTTTCCTTGAACCTGGCAAACTCAACCCAGAACAAGGGAGTAAACTTAGCTGATATTTTTGTTCAGTCAGCCCAAGTGGTTGTATGTTTTTGTTGTTTTTGTTGTCCCAGGCAGGGGCACCGTGTGTCACTGGGCCCTCCGGAGCAGACGCCGACCTCTGTGTCAGGGGTCAGGGACTGACCAGCTCTGGACCCTCAGGCTGTAACCATGCTGTAGTGTGTGTAAACATCCTACACTCTCAGCTGTGAGCTCAAGGTGGCTGGGAGAGGGTTGTTTACTCCTTCTGCCATGGAAAACATCAGCTGAAGAAGGAACAGTCTCTTCACCCTGCAGAGCGGACAGAATGTCACCTCCCTAGTCAGCCAAGGCAGCACCCCAGCGGAGAGCTGTCCCTCAGGCCCCCTGGGTTGCGCTTCTGTGGCTAAGTACAACCAGAACCACAGGTGACTCTGGAAAGAAGTGCTCTCAGTGACTTCAGAACCCTTACTGTGCTGAGAAACTGTGCTGGGCACTTGCCCACCAATGCTCCAGATACTGACATTTGAATCTGAAATTCCAACCCTGGAAAGACCCTGTCTCCCCATCACCTGCTTTGTCCCCTCTGAGGTGGTGGGAACAAAATAAGGGAAGTGCTATCTCTTTGGGAGATTGGGAGCCGGCCTGTGAGTGTGAAGTTTGGGTAGCATCTCCCCAGTGTTTGCAATTAGCACTGTTCTCAGATCACAGACCTCGACAGCATTTACTGACAAGCACTGCTGGTGCGTGGTTTTTAGTTACGGTAATTATTTGCCCATTTGCAACTCATCACGCAATGGGTGATTACTCTGTACTTCAGAAAATTGGCTGTATATTTTGTGAAGCCTATGGAATCTGTTATTTTTAGTTTGATTTAGCACAACTGGTCTCTTCGAATTCCACTTTCCCTTGGCTTCAAATGTGGAGAGCTCAGCATTCGGCAGGCAACTGCAAAGAGCCAGTTTGGGGGAAGAATGGAAATTCACTGTGGCGGCTGCTGAGTCGGTTCTTTTCCTCTTACCTGCCTCTCCTTCTACCCCACAGGAGGAGGTGCGCCAGCCTGTGACTCCTGCCGAGCCTGTCCAGTACTACTTCACACTGGCTCAGCAGCCCACCGCCGTCCAAGTCCAGGGGCAGCAACAAGGCCAGCAGACCACCAGCTCCACAACCACCATACAGCCAGGCCAGATCATCATCGCACAGCCACAGCAAGGCCAGGTGTGTGAGCTGTGGAGGGTGTTGAACCCCTGCCTGCGCAGCAAGACAGTACCTCTTACATTCAGTGGGGGAAAGCAGGACTGGGGCAGAGGGGCAAGTTAGAGTACTGGGTTTGAAGTCGAGACACCTGGGCCTTTTCCCCACTGAGGTGACGTGTCACCCTAATCTCACCGGGCCCCAGTTTCCTCCTGGAATGAGGAAAGTGCTGCAGTGGACAAGATCCCGATGAGTTTTAAAAATTTTAGAAGGAAAAAAATCTCAGTCATGGTCCCATGAGCGGTGGCGGCATCTCTGTTGAAAGCATTTAGGTGGACTCCATGCCTGCTGTCTGTGTACTTAAACTGGAATTGGAATTTGTACCTGTAAGAAGGAGACCAGGCATCGTCTTCACCCTGCACACCTCCTCCCCTTCTCCCCATCATTCTCTGTTCCACTGTACTTGTGCCAAGGGACTTTTTACGACAGTAATCAGGATTCTTTCACTCCCTGTGAGAGCAGTAGCATTCACATTTGTCGGGGATCATGAGATGGCAGAGACCTCCGTTCTCTGAGTTCTGAATCCAGATTCCCAGTTTCAGTTCTAGTCATTACTTTATTCATCAAACTTTTGAGCAGCCTCTGTAGATGAAGTCCAGTGCTATGTGAACATAGCAGGAATAAAACAGTCCCCGCTGTTAAGCATTCACAATTAGGACTACTAGTACTTAACAATTATACATACCACTGTGTGAGAAGTATAAGTTACTCTTTGGATTGTGTAGAGGGACTTAAGAGAATACCTCAAAAGGAGTACCTAACAAAGATGTGAGGGAGGTGGTAGGAGAGAATGTCAGAAGATTCCCTGAGGGGATGGTATGACTCTTAGAGGGGATAGTGGAAATTAATCAAATAAAGAGGGGAAGGAGAGCAACATAAGCAAAGGCTTAGAGATGAGAAGCAGCTCAGGGAGTGGTGGGAAGGCATAGTTAACTAGGGGAACGCAGTCTACAAAGATAGAAAGGGGACACATCCTGGATAACTTTGTATGTTCTAGTGAAGAGCAGAATTTACTTAGAAGAAAAAAGTTGGGACAGAGGTAGATTGAACTATTACTTACAATTTTAGAGTTTTTTTTCCTGCTCATTCCTCTTTTTTTAATCCATGTATCAGAAATTTATTGAGTGTTAGTTCTTGACCATTACTGTGCTAGGCAGGAGGGGTTCAAAGATGATCACAGCCAGTCCCTGCCTCAAGGCGTTCAGTGCGCTGCGATGCCTGCAGGGCCTTCTCTGGCTAATGCTTGTGCCTCAGCAGTGGTGAGAGCATTACCTGTCAAAGGTTTTATCCTTTATAGAGTGAACTGAGAGAATCTGCCAGGAACTGGTTCTGATTGACTGCTGGTCCTAAAAAGCTCATGGCTGTTGTGTCCTGAGAGCAGGGCACACCATACGTGATTTGACAGCTGCCATGCTAACACAAGCCCTCATTTTCCTGAAATGATTTGGAAATACCTTGGAAATCCTCTTGGGAAAATGAGTTGATGCAGTACAGTGATGAGTTGGCATTATGCATTTTTTTTTTTTTAGTCAGCGAGAATTTCATCTGCCCTCTTCTTTGCCATCCCAGACTGCTTAGCTTGGAACTGATATGGCTCCAATAAGGACGGTGCGGTTGGTCTCTCCCAGCATCTCCCAGCTGCTATTTCACTGTCCTGCTGGTTCAGGGGGCCTTGTGTTGTGTCACATTTCTCTGGACCAGGCAATAGTCATGGCTGTTTCAGGTTGAGTGCAAATATCCTTTGCAGGACAGACTACATATTAATGTTAGAAGGAGAGCCTTTCTTGGTAAAGTGAATCTTGTGTTCTAATCCATAAAGTTGGAAACTTATTCCTACACGTTTTCCCAAATAGGCCAAGTTGAAAATTGTGTGAGAACAGGAGATATTTCCTGTTGTCCTAGCCCACTGCTTATATTTTTACAGAGATCTTTGTCTTCTTTCTTCCCTATGCTCCCCAGTTTATAGTAGTTTCTCCTTACCTAGTAATTTCTTGAGTCTCATCTGTAGTTCCCAGAACATGTCCCCTCCCCTTGCACCTTTAGAAGCATAGTAGCCCTACGCCACCCGAGAGTAAGCTTATCAGACTCCCAGCATCCGCTGAAGCCCATGGCTCATTGAGATGCTCAGAGTTCTTACTGAGGTGATTCTTAAATCAAATGGGGAAGATCATATCCAAATTGGGGTTTGGGGCGGGATGCCACCCTCCTCGCACTGCCACCACTCACCACCAACACCAGAGGAGCAAGATAGGATGGACTTACTGCTTTAGGTCATCTGTCTAGGGCTGAAATTTTGCTATTTGAAGAAATAACTGGCCCTTTGACAGTTCAGATCTTTACTGTCTTTCCAATGAGCGGGTTTCGTGGGACTGTAACCCACTAAGTATGTGAGAAACACAGAATCTTCCAAGTCGACTATCTGCATTAGATAGAAACTTCTTAAATCTGAAGATTCCTGTTTCTAGAATGTTAAAATATTTGCTTTCTCAAATTCTGTAACTTAGGGGTAGTCTCAGTTAAGATCCATGTCTTTAATTGTGTCTGGTATCTTCTGAGTGTTTGCCTCTCCCATGGGAAGCTGAGTTAGACTCTCAAGCAGCCAGCTGGCTGGTGTGGGCTGGAGAGGCTGTGCTACCGGAATGGGGATAAAGCCATGTGCACTTTCTTCTCCTGCTGATGCCTTGCATGCCTAAGATGATACCCGGCATCCCCAGCTTAGTCCGTTCATACTGAACCCACTTTTCATTCAGTTTGCCCTCCAAATTCACCTGCTCCAGGCTTGATTTTGCCCATTTCTCAAGCGAAAGGTCATAGTTGCTTTTAATTCTTTTACACTGTATGAATATCATTAAAGGGGCTGTGAAAAGTGATAACATTTGAAACAAATGTTTGGGGCCTAGGCAAAATTTCTGTACTTCGAACCTAAAAATCCAGTTGACTTTTCCTTATTTTATTTTGGAGATTAACTTGAACAGTACTCACAGCACTTTAGGTTGAAGATTACTCTTAGTGTTGAGATGAGTTAAGACATTCCTGCAGGGGTTGCTCCTAGTTAGCTGCTCATTAGCTCTTGGGAAGTCCACAGGCTCAGAGCCAGAGCTCAAGGCAGCGTCTCATGACTCTTCTTTCCAGACCACACCTGTGACCATGCAAGTTGGAGAAGGTCAGCAGGTGCAGATTGTCCAGGCCCAGCCACAGGGTCAAGCCCAGCAGGCCCAGAGTGGAACTGGACAGACCATGCAGGTGATGCAGCAGATCATCACGAACACAGGAGAGATCCAGCAGATCCCGGTAAGCTCTGCCCTGCCTCAGCATCTTCATGGCTCTGTGCTCAATGTTAAAATAGGAGATACTTAAAGGTTTTTCTCTTTCTCTCACACACACATTCTCTTCAATCTGTATTTCTGTTACCCCGAACCACAATTTGCTTCACTGTTTACTCACTGCTTTTCTTTAATCCAGGTTCATCATTTGGGTAACTCTTCTCGATTTCCCCTCATTCCACCTATGCAAGCGAAATCACTGTAGTCACTATTTCATGGCAAGACCTAAAGGCCCTGTGAGGCAATGCTATCTTTTGATTAGCAGAGAGTAAGAGGGAGGTGTGTAGGGAAGGCCATAAATACACTTGTTGCATATTCATGAGTCAGTTCCCAGTGGAGCCTGCAGCAAAGTGTATTTTTGGCTTTCATTTAACTTCTCCATTCCTTTACTGTGGACTGCTGCTTCCTGTGTGCCTTGAGGGATTTCATTTCTTAGATTTGTTGGTTTTTTCACTTGTACTTGTTCTTCTGGAAAAAATGTCGTAGTCTTAACACTTGCTGTCTATGCATTGATCATTTTGTCACCAAAAAATGTGGAAAGTGAGTGCCATGGTGCAGCAGTCCTTCTGTTCCTTGCCTCTTGCCCTTCCTACTATAAATGAAGTGTAGGCAGATAGAGAAATTCACTTGGACTTGGTTAACCACTTCCTGTTTGACAAAAACTAGAAAAGTATTCTCAACTCTGTTTTTGGAAATGTTCTTATTTCATTAAGAAAGTAACAGGCCAGTGGAAAGTGGACTGTACACTGCTCTGTCTTTGTCTGTTCTAGTTCTCCTGTCTAGTTCTCCCTGCCTCTCTCCCTCCACCCCCATCCATCCAGGTGCCTTGTCGTATTGTTCCAGCTATCAACCCCAAGTCCTCTCTCTTGAATGATCTCCGTTTTTCCATGTGAAGGCACTAAAACATATTCATTTAAGCCAGAGAAGGATTCTTGCTTTGTGATGACTTTAACTCAGTGTTTTTAAACCTCTGGGACACAGAACTCTAGCATAGAAGATTTGTTGCAGAATTCAAAACCTTGTCTTCACTGTGCTTAGATATCTTCTGCAGGAATCCACATTTCTTCAAGAGAATAGTGATGGCCTTCAGGAAGGAAACTGCTTCTCTTTTGAAAGCCCAAGGGCAGGCTTACTCGTTCTGTAATTAATGTAAAAATGACTGCAAGGATTCCCAGATCTATCCCTGTAGGGGACTAGGAGGTGGAACATCACGAGATGTGTAAACCTAAGCCTTAAAGAAGAGTTTCTTGCCTCAACAACTTTTCAGTCACATATGAGTTCATGCAAAGAGCTCCTCCCAACTGGGAAATGTGGAAACAATCCCTATGTCCAGCAGGACACTTCCTCACTCCCTCAACAAGGCAGTCGTCTTCTGCCCCATTATTTGGCTGGAGTCTTCATGACTCCTGGGACCAGCCTTCATCAATATCAGAAGATGAGGTTTCCTCAGCCTCTACCCAGCTGCCTTTGTCCCCACAAGCAACTTAACATTGTCCCCTGGAAGCCACGTTATGGGATTCAGTAGGGCATTTTGGCTTGGTGTTACGGCTTCCCAGCAGTTGCTCTTGACATACTCTCAGGGGGAAAATGACTGCAGATCACAGCATTTTTTCCTGTCTTCTTTGAAGCAGATATTCTTAACAGGTTTGGATTTTTGTCCATCTTACCTTTAGCAGGCAATTATGGAATCATATGCCAAGAACTTAGTCCTTTTTTGGTGGTTAAATTGTCTTTGAGGCTGGACGTTTCAGAGAAGCATTTTAATTTAACACTAGATGCAGGAGTGCAGCTTCATCCTGTCAGCATTTTCCTCGTGGAAGTAAAGTTCCCTTCAGTGAAGCTGGTTCTTAAAGGCAAGGGGGATATTCACTTCAGGACAAGGCATCATGACTTGCCTGTAGGCCTTAAGAAGGTCACCCTTAGAGTGAATAGAACGCATCTGCTCATCCTCTTGGAATCGCTTTCATCCCCCAAATTCCAAGTATGAATGCCTGCAATCCTCCTCTGCTGAGTGTTCTCTCTGCTGAGCCCTAGTTCTTCTCACGCTGTAACTCATCATCCCCACGCTCAAAGCACTAATACTTTCATGGTACACTGGAGTGTTAAGAGCCTGAGTTAAGGCTTTTAGCACACAATTAAATGCAGCATGTGGTATTATTGTATTATCTGAGACTCAATCTTAAGCATGAGGGACTCTTAGGGCATTTTTGTAGCTTTGGTTTCCCATGATGGGGTTTTCTGTAAAAGGTTTATTGACTCAGCTTCCCCTTGGGAGGTGTTTGGCCAAAAGCTAGTGCTGAACACCAAGGGTCCTAAGAATTTCTAGACCCCCGTTGGTGCTGACTCTTGGGGATAGAAAGGCAGTAAAGATGTGCACCAGGGGAGTGAGCAGTGCTCAGCTCTGACATGGAGTGACTGCTGGATGATTTGGCCTCCTGGTGGACACTGGACCTCTGCTCAATATTAGCTCAGCCGTTCTGGGAACTGGCATGTGGAGATGGGCTTGGGGGTCACTTAAGGTACAAGCATTCCAAGCATATCAGACAGCCTTTGGGATAAAATCCCAAGGTAAACAGCAGACAGCTAAGAGTCAGTGAATGTTGAGGGCCGCACCCATGCTGTTTTCACACACGTCACAAGATCCTCTGCAAATTTTTTCCAAAGCCCCATTCAGAGAAGATCCCTTCTTTTGTGCTGTGTGGCTTATGGGATGGGGAATGTTATGATTTTGTTTTGAACTGTTGAAAAGGAACGTTTCAGGGTAGACTTCTTTGGAAGGTGGGGGGCGGGGGGCGGGGGGTTACGGGTCGTGGATGATCACCTTCTCTGGTCATGGAGTTTGCCTGTTTGAGGCTGCACTCAGTCTCCTGTGGTCTGTTGGTCTCTGCCCTGCCCTAGGTGCAGCTGAATGCTGGCCAGCTGCAGTATATTCGCTTAGCCCAGCCTGTATCAGGCACCCAAGTCGTGCAGGGACAGATCCAGACGCTTGCCACCAATGCTCAACAGGTATGTGCCCTAGAGATGCAGGGCTTGAATTGGGGAGTAGCTGTGGGCTGGAAAGGAGTGCTCAGCACACAGCTCTGACCACCTGTCCTCCAGCAAGAGCCATCTCCACACCCGCACATCTGTTCTGCATCCCAGGGGACCAGTGGGAGTAATTGGAGGATTGGGTTCGGTGTCTCTTGTCATCCATTGTATTCTCAAGGGAAAAAGGAATGCAAGGCAGAAGTCTCAAGGATACTTGAAGATGGCCTGATGTGTGGTGCACATGTCTAACTGGAGGAGGCATTTTGACAAACGGCCTCATCTTAGACTCATTGTTTCCATTTTTAAACATAAATAGCTATTGTGTTCTGGCACCTCCTGTGACCTTTGGAAAACTTGCTTAGATATCACTGGCACCTCCTCCTGCATCCCTGACCAGAGAGCGCTCCCTTCCCCCAAATCTTCTCTCATGTTCTGAGATACTGAAGGCTGTGAGCTGCAGGTGCTGAGGGGGCTTCCTCCGGGACTCAGGGACTGGGGCAAGGGCATCATTTTGCAGGGGTGGGAGTGCTGATCAAGGGGAGGCATTGTTAATGGATTCTTTTGCCTCAGGCCCAAAAAAAGCAGCAATCGTTTAAGAGCTGGACCCATCTGGCCCAGTTACATTTCTAGTGATGTATCTATTGACAGTGGTGACAGTTTGTAGAGCAGGTCTCTAAAGATCTCATTTGGGAAAATAGGAGGAATGAGCCAAAAAGCAAGGCTTGTGTTCTGTATAGTCTCAGGGCTCCTTAAAGGGCCATTCCAAACCATTCCTTGTCTTGCACAGGATTTGGGCTTTTCCCTAACTTGCTTAGGCTTCAGTGACATAGAATGGATCTGAAGACTGGCCATACCCTTGGGTGTCACTGGTCACTTCCCCTTGGGCACCCCTTTATTTAAAAAAGAAAAAACCTTGTAAGAGTCCAACCTGGCATCCAAAAACTTTTTATGCATGGGGATGAGAGGAAAAGAGTTCTTAGTTCTCCAGAACCAAGTTTGGGACTAGAAACTAAAGCCAGAAAGTGGGAGAGTTGAGTATACAGAGAGGAAAGGGAGAAACAAACAGGCATCTGAGGGCTGTCTAATTATGATTGTCAAAATGTAGTAAAAATGTGTGTGTCAAAATACAGAGATTGTAATTGTGAAAATCTGGCATTTAGTAGGTGCTCAGTAAATGTTTGTTGACCAAATACTGGATAAACAATATATAAAAGGACTTTTTAGTATATGTGCTGCCGAAGCGAGCACTATAAAAGGACTTTTTAAAGACAAATGAAGCTTTCTTCTCAACTAATGGTGGATGGCAGTCTTGCTGGCCTCAGGCCAGTTAACATCATTTATAAGAAATATTTTCCATTTGTCTCTGTCACTCACTTATTTTGCAGACATTTCTTGAGTACTTACTTTGTTCTGGGAGGGGCAAATACAAAACTTAATCTCCTGCCCTCAAGCAGCTTTAGGACTGGTGAGAGGAGAAACAGGGAATAAGGATAAGAAACCCTCCTGCAGCCTTTTCATACCTCTTTGCTCCTCAGAGCCTCATGAGTAAGCCTGACAGGCTGCTTTGGGCTGTTAGGACAGCATTCAAGAGACAGTGTTTACCTCGCAGGTTAGCTGTGATAATTCCAGCGTTGGCACACAGAGGACGCTGCTAGTCAGATGTTCCATAGGCACCTGTGTGCGCACAAGCAGGCTTCAGTCTTCTTTTTAGTCTTCCAGGCGTGTCCAACAGCTGGCATTACACGATGCGGTTCTACATGTCAGTGAATTCTTCTAAAATCCTGCAGAAGATTTGAAGTCTGTGATAAATGTTTTCTTTGCTCATTTCCCTTGCCCCTGCTGGTTCCCCCCTCCCCCCTCCCCCCTTTGGCCCAGAGGGCTGCATGTGGCCGCTCTCGGAAAAAGTACTTCATAGGTTTGCCATGTGGGCTGCCAGGACCCAGGCCTCCTGCTTGCCAGGGTGTGTCATGTTCCACTCAGATAATCTGGGTGATACGGGTTGGTTTGGAGCCCACCTTCCAAGAATGAGAGAGACCACTCGTCACTTTGCTAACGTTTTGCAATCTTCCTTCAGTGACTGAAAGAAAGACTCTTTGGGTTTCTGCTTAAACTTCATAAATGTTACGTCCTGTCTTGCCAGTACCTTGGGCTAGGGGTTTTGTTTTTCTTGAACCTAAAGCTACAAAAAGACCTTACAGAGGGTGGGGAGTGAGGACAGGTGGACATTAAAAGGGAGAATTGGAGGGGTTATGTAGTCTGTGCTCTGGAGTCTCATGCATGGTGCTGACTTGGAGGAGCCGCCAGTGCTGGGGGTTGGGAGGGAGGGACCCTTGCTTTCCTCTGACTCACTGAGAATCTGTGCTGGGTCAGGCTTCGTTTTGACACTCTGTATGTGCTGTCGCAGTTGATCTTCAGCACCCTCTCCTGGGTGGTGAGCTGGTGACCAGACCTTGCAGCTGACATGTCTACTCTGCCTCTTGATTCCCACAGATCACACAGACCGAGGTCCAGCAAGGACAGCAGCAGTTCAGCCAGTTCACAGATGGACAGGTAGGCCCAGCCTGGACAGGGCACAGGGCGAGGAATTACGGAAGATCGCAGGCGATATCTGTGGGTTTGGATGGTTAGGGTTCCTAGCCCATTGTTCTTTAGCAGTGAGTGGACAGCAGTGTTAAAACAAGAAGAGCCTTTAAATCAGGGTGCCGGTCATTTAGATTTATAGACTGGTGGGAGCTGAAGATAATCTCAGCTCAAGTCTGTTCTTCAGAGGAGTAAACTGAGCTCTAGAGATGGGCAGTAGCCTGACCCTGCTCACTCAGCTGCTCGCTGCAGAACTGGGACTAGACGCGGCCTCCCGGTTCTGTCTCCACCACTGGTTGTTCTCTAAACCATGCTGCTGTCTAATAGCATGGGTGAGAGGCAGATAACCCTCTTGTGCATGTTCAGTGCCTGGAATTCAGTAATTCTAAGCCATGAGGAATGACTTTTTCTCCCCTTTCCCGCCCTCTTCCCACACACTGCAGTCTCAGAAGCCCCTCAGGATATAATTGGATGACATGGCCAAGTTTGTGTTCTCTGTTGCCCAGAGAAAGAGAAGTTGGCCTCATCTACCTCTGGCTTCTACCAGCTCTAGGTGCTAGTGCACATGCCAGGGCTCCTGTGGGCAGATGTTATTGGCTTTTGGTTTCTTTTGGAGACACCTGAGAAACCAAGTGTCCAGTTAGCCGTAGCCTTCCATAGTGGCTAGTCAGCATCACCTTCACCTCATGGGTCTTGGCTTATAGTAAGTCTTTAACCCCAGGCTTCCTCCTTAGCAAGGCTCATGTGGGAAACACAGATTTACTGTAGCCTCAATCTGAGCTAGGTACTCAGAAGAAAGGAGGAGAGGGGATGACCATATTGCCCCTGCCAGTGAGGAGTGCCACGCGATGGGGAAATGCTGACTTCCAAGCTGCTGCTACAGTGGTTCGAATTGCTTGTGTTTGTCACAGAGGAACAGCGTGCAGCAAGCTCGAGGCTCTGAGCTAATGGGAGAGGCAGAGCCCAGAGAAGTGAAAGCCACAGGAAGTGCAACTCCCTGCACCTCTTCCCCACCCACCACGCAGCCCCCCACACACCAAGCTGGTGCCTCCTGTGTCCGCTGCTCCCAAGCCCAGCAGAGCTCCACACCCCCTCCTCCCTCTGACGCCTTGCAGTGGGTGGTGGTTGAGGTATCTGGGGCCCCCAGCCAGCTTGAGGCCCATAGGGAGCCGCATGTCCCTCTCCCAGGGGTGACCTCACTTTCTCCTCTCCACCCCTCGCAGCAGCTCTACCAGATCCAGCAAGTCACCATGCCTGCCGGCCAGGACCTCGCCCAGCCCATGTTCATCCAGTCAGCCAACCAGCCCTCCGATGGGCAGGCCTCCCAGGTGACCGCAGACTGAGGGCCTGAGCTGGCAAGGTCAAGGACACCCAACAATTTTTGCCATATAGCCCTGGGCAATGGGCACAGCCTCCCTCCCCAGAGGACCGGGTCGACCTCAGCGCCTCCTGCAGGCTAGGACACTGGTGCACTACGCCCCACGCCTAGGGGCCAAGATTCTCCAACAGAAAGATGCAATATTTTTTATTTCCTTTTTTCCACTTTTTCTTCAAGGAATCAATATTTCAGTATGTGAGCTGTGTGTCCAATTCTATGAAATGAAAATATTAAATAACATATTTATCGCATTTTCTTGAAGAGTGTTGTTGAAGAAATACTTCTTTTGTTTTTCTTTTTTAGTTCTTACCACCATTTCTTTATAGGAGCAAATCTGTTCAGGGGTGTATGTTGTCTCCTGATTCTTGGAACAGACTGCTGCCTAAGGATTTGCCCCCTTGTTCTGCCCTCCGATTCAATTAGGCAATGTGTGTAGCCTGTTTCTCATTAGTGATTCTCTTCCTGCGCCCCCATTCTTGCCCCAGAGCTTCGTGTACTTGAGTCCAGGATCCAGAGGTCGTGGAAACATTCCCAATTTAGGAGATGAACTCATTTGCCATGGAGAGTGGATGGTTTCATTCCCAAACCCTTCTCTCCTAGGGACCTGAGGAGACTAGAACTTTGTGCATTTGCTTCCTTCCCCCATTTTTTATTTCATTTTTTAAATGCATTAAAATTGTGCTAGTCTCCTTTGCTGCATGGACTTCAAACTGCATGAAATGCAATAAATCTCATTTTAGATAACTTAGAGTCTGGGTTTCTGTGTCTGGGTTCATCCATGAGGTCACTTTGCTTTGGAAAGGTTTATTTTCCCTCAGCTTGGCGTCTGTGAAAAAGGGGGACTTTGTGAGGAAGGGATGGCAGAAGCCAAGGGAACTTACACTGATGATCTGATTCAAGCTGAGGTCTTCAACCGATTTAAGAAATGAACTTCATCAGAATCTACTTACTGCTCAAGCTGCTGCCTGCCTTCATCCTGGCTTCTGCTGCATGTTTGCCAGACTCGGCTATGTCCTGCTTGGTCAAGAGTCAAGTGGGCATCCCTCGTGGAGAAAGCTGTCACTGGCCTTCAAACAAGGACCTGGGCAAATTCCTCCACCACTGGCTGCCGCCGCGTGGACTGGCACTCTAGACTGCCTGCTCACAGCACGGCATCCGCAGTGGGAGGCAGCTCGAGCTCCTTGTCAGATGGTGATGCAGAGGGCTCTGTGGGGAGCGCCTGCTTCCCACTAACTAAAGCTGGGAGAATAGAGAGAGTATTTCTCCTCTTCATTGGGCTTCATTGGCCGTAGAGGCCAGTGGTGAGCACTCTTGTTTCACCTTGACTGTGTCGTCCTTTCACCTAGAATGAGACCTGTTGTCATGGAGAGCAGAGAACCAGGTGGCAGGGGAAATAGGTATTTCTCCTCTGACGGTAGTAGGTCATCAAATCTTGGACAACTCCTTTGTCTCTGGGACAGTCTCAGGCTGGACAAGAGGCTTTAGGTCTTGTCCTAACATGACTCAGGTGTCACCCTGATGCCCTTAGAATTTCCTCACCATAGATCCACCCATGTCAACCATGGTAAGTATTTAGGCATCTCTGCCATCTGTTTCATTTTTAGTCAGTTCCCTGAACGGAGCTTACCTTATATCACCAGAAAAATTGACTTTCATGAAAAGCATACATGATGAAATAAAATGTTGTAAGAATGAAGAAGACTATAACTGAGTAGGAAATCAGGATTATAGAAACTAGGAACACAAATATTCAGGCCACAAACTCTACATATTTGTTATAGTTGGGTTTAATGTTTGATCCCCAGCTGCTTTACCAATAAAACGAAAAGATGGGGCCAGGCGAGAGTGAGACTAGAGAATTATTGCAAACGTAAAAGTTCTGCTAGTTTGAAGGTTCTATCCCTCCGATGTCTTCTGGGTAGGTGCAGAAGGGACGTTGTCACCCTGAGTCAGTAGCTCTGCCCGTGCAGCTGGCTCAGGGCAGTCTCAGACCTCTGAATCCCAAGTTCAGTGCCCCATCTCCTGTATCCAGTTAATACTCATTCTAGCTCTGGACTTTTCTGTCAAGGGGATCATCTGGCCTTTCCCACTGCCCTATACCCAAACACGGCTCCATGAGACATGGGAGAATGGACACTGGGCCCTCCCCCTGTGAAAAGTGCAGAGCACTTGTGTGCATGTGCTGACGGGGTCCTGGCTTGGGAGAAGAGGCAGAAGTTCACTTCCTGGCTAACTTTCCATGTAGAGGCCACTTGAAAACGCCAATGTAACTGGAATTTCAGGCCAGTTGGTGGGTCGTCTTCCCACAGGCTTCCATTCTTCTGGATGTGTTTCGATTGGTTGTGATTGACAAACAACTTCCTTGCAAAGCACGTTCCCTTTAAATTCCTTGGCCAGCCCTGCCTGTCTAGGTGTAAACAAACACTTTGGTGCAGCCCAAGAGAGTCCCTATCTAATACCCAGCCGATCCCCTTACATCCGGAGCACTCTTTAAACATTTTTTCCTAACATTTGCAGCATCTGTCCTCCAAATGATCTTTACTGGTGACCCCGCAGAGGAGACAGGAAGAGGGATTTGTGATCTCTGTGTTATAGATGGTGACAGGGAGGTTCAAAAGTACAGTGACTTGCCCAAGGTCGCTCTGAATTAAGGGTGGACCTGAAACCAAAACACTGCTTGGCTGACCCCCTGTACATCCACTGTTGTTTTCTGGCCACAGTGGGGGGTGTGCCCGCGCGCATGTGTGTGTGTGTGTGTGTGTGAGTGAGAGAGAGAGAGAGGGAGGGAGGGAGAGACCCGTGTGTGTGTGTGTGTGTGTGTGTGTGTGTGTGAGAGAGAGAGAGAGAGAGAGAGGGAGGGAGGGAGAGACCATTAATCCTTACTAAATGTGAATTGTCTCCTTTGCTCTGCCTCCTCAAACTCACTGGCCCAGCCTTGAGTAGCTGCAGAATAAATAAAGCAATCAGATCTGGTGTGGATGGCTGAGCTGCGGTAACTCTCCTGGAGGCTGATAACTAGGTAGAGACTGGAAATCTCTGGATTTTGAATAGATCACCTGGTCCACCTCCTTGCTGTTCAATTCTGCCAAGGCCACAAGAGGGCATCATGTAACACCCAAGTCTCCTGCAGGTATCCTGTTCCCAACTTGAACCCTTCAGGCTTGACCAACTCTAGGAAACTTTGGGGGAGTGGTTGTTCCCTTTCTCTGTAGGTACTAGATCCTTAACCTCTTTCCTGATAAGACCCTTAAATTTTGAAGGGAGGGGCTTCCTTAGGGTAACCGTGAAGAGAGGAAACAACTATCTTTTCCAAGAGTTTTATATCAGGGTAGGTGGTTAGATTTTAATAAGGACCTTTTTTTTTTTTTTTTAAAGATTTATTTATTTATGCATACAAGCACTGGGGTACAGGCCAGAGGTGTGGAGGGTGAGAGGATTCACCACAGGCAGAGTGGGGAGCAGAACAGGCAGATGAACGGAAGTACACTGCTGAGGGGAGCAGCGGGCACAGCAGGAGAGGTCTGCCGCACCATGTGGGTCCCCTCCCTGGCCTGCAGCAGGGATCGAACTTGTGCTGCAGTGGCTGCGGTTGCTTCATAGTGCGTTGCTTAACCCTCTGCGCCACCAGGGAGGCCCTTAATAAGGACCTTTTGACACCCCAAGTTCATTCAAGGCCCTTCCTATTTCCCCCGCTTTGTGTCTCCATTCTCCTTTCTCCTGTACTAACTCATCTCCATGTTTTCAGAATGTACTGGCCCCAGTTCCTGGAATATAGATAGATCATATATATTCCATATATATGGAATATATGATATATATATATGTGTATATATATATTTCAAGGCCTCATTTAAATGATCATACTGAGAAATTTCTAACTCTTGGGGTAGAATTCGTGAAGAGCTCTTTCATGCCCCTCCAGCAGCTCTCTATTATTGGTCATACACACATTAGGCAAATATTTCTCTGGCACTTTCTGTGTCAATTGTTTTGGACATTGTGAAGACAGCTGAAAACAAGACAGACCAGGCCTGTGCTATCATGGAGCGTCTCTTAGCTGGGAGCAGGAGAGGGTAGCAGTGAGAATGGGAGAGACAAAACACAGGGCCAGTTCAGCTCTGAAGTAACTACCCCTCTGTTGAAACTTTCTGGTTGGGCTGTCACTTTCACAGACCATCCTCCTCCAGTTCAGGGTCATCTGTGAGGATCATCTGCAGAGCCCAGCATCAGCAGGACCTACCACCAACACCTTGGTACAGACCTAGCCTTTGCCCACCTTTCTAGCTATCCATAGGCCTCTGTAAGGTGGTGTCTGTATCTCCCAACACCCATGAGGAGAGGGCCCTAGGGTGGAGATTGAGAGCCTGGTTACATGACCAACTTGGGTATGGTCTCCACAAGGCTCCCTGAACCAGGCTGGCAACATTACAGCTTGGGTGCTGGACCACACCTTGGTGTGGAAAGATGGGACAGGAGGACAGCAAGGTGGTCAGTTAAGAGGGGTGAATCCAGCTGTGCTTGGCTGAACTGGGCTCCTGTGGCTGGCTGGTGCCAAAGAGACCTGAAACAGTTATCTCTGAATCCACCGGCTCCCAGCCTTTCTTCTAAGCCCCAGTGCCTTTCAGTGAAGGTCTGTGGGAAAGAGGCTTTCTAAGATCTTAGATGTGTCAAAATGCCTTTATTTTTGTCCTTAAATGATTAACTTGACAATGTATGGGATTCCAGGTACATAATTATTTGCCCTCAGCACTCTGGAAATACTATTCCATTGTCTTTTGGCATCTATTGTTGCTGATGAGGAGCTTATTGTCAATTCAATTATTGGACCTTTATAGATAAATCATCTTTTCTCCCTGGTGGCTTTTAGAATTTTCCTTTTATTCTTGATGTTACACTTTGGCTATAAGGTATCTAAATGTAGTTTTGTTTTTAAAAGTATCTTACTAGGTGGTCTGTGGACATTTTAAAGAGCTTAGTCATTCATTCCAGTATCTTTTTCTGAAACTCATAATATGTATGTGCTGGAGTTTCTCACTCAATCGTCTATGTTCTGTGTATGGGATTCTGTTATGTGTTTCATTGTGGAGACCTTCCTATTTTAGTTTCTAACTTACGAATTCTTCCTTCAGCTACATTTACTAGCTGATTTATTGATTTTTTTTTAATATCAGTGACTTCAGGTTTTATTTCTAAAATCTCAGAACGTTCTGTCTATTCTAAAAGTGCAGACTGTAGTTCTGTTCACATCTGCTACATGATCCTGTTTGATAGCTTCCTGTTCTTATTTTATAGGTGCTATTCATTTCTTTATCTTCTTGAAGATGCTAACTATGTTAAACTTCCTTTCATATTATCTCATTTTCTATGTCTTTAAGTATAATTCTCCCATGAGAAATATGTCTCTCAAGATATTATACTTCTTATATCTTGAGAAGTTAATCCTTGAAACAGTTATTGTTAGCACATTTTCCTGACTGTACTGCGGAACAGGGAGGCTCCCATAAGGGACAACTTCTCTAGCGTGTATTTGCCCACACCATGGGACTTTTGAGGACCTCAAGCTAGTTCGAATGTCTTGGCTTGGGATTTTTGCATGACATGAAAATCAAGTCCTGAGCCCACCCACCATGTGTCACCCCCACATGGATAGTCTTTCTACCCAAAGCCGGTAGCAGGTGGCTATCAGACAGAGATTAGTTTAGTTCTGTATATAGGTGGCAACTCTTTCCCAAGACCCAGCTTTAAGTGGGGAACGTACTGGAGTCCCTGCTCTTGGTGGGGAGGAACTACACCTCCCCACTGGGCCACTGAACCCCTCCTATGGAGTACAGCTTCAACTCCTGCTCATCTGCTCCTACTGGAATTCCATCTCATTTCTGGCATTTTGAAATTCCTCAATCATGCTTTTGAGTTTTGAGATATTTATTTTTTTTTGTTCTTATTTTATTTTATTTTTTATTAAAATATTTTAAAATTTATTGAGATAGTTATAATTATCCAACATGTATGTTATATATATAATGTTTTAAGGAGGAAGGAATTCAGTAAGTGCTCCATCAAGTTTGACCTGGAAGTCTCTCTCTGAGCCTCCCAACCCTGCCACTGAGGACCTAGTATCCCTTCTGAGCCACCATCTCTACCCTGAACCCCTGCCCCTTCTCAAAACTCATCTCTTTTTTGGAACCCCTTCCTTGCAGTCCCTCCCTGCAGAACTCCATTTGCAGTCCCTCCAACTCATGTCACTTTCCTGCCTGACCCACACCCAGGTTTCTCCTACCAGGGGCGTGGGGAGCAGGGACGCTTACTTCCATTGCACTCTCAGCAACTCATTTTCCAGCCACCTCTCATTGAAAACAGTAGTAGCAGTAGTGCTGCCTTTTGCATGATCTTCCAGGAGTTGGGATTAAGGAGGAAGAATCCTGAAAGAAGAGGAGAGCAGGACAGGGATGACTTTGACCTTGATTTTCACACCCCCTTCTCTCTCAAGGTCTGCTCCTCATGGGCCCCCTCCAGCCCAGAGGATCAATGGGGGCTCACTTTCACTGAACTCAGCAATACTGCTCCCTCCCCCCCATCTTGTGGTTCTGAGCTAACTGGCCCAGAAGGCCTGCTGAGCTCTGTGGCACCCCCCAATATGGGGGAAGAGGCACTCCTCTGCCAGTGCCAGCACCTTTCACCTGCTGGGTGGCCTAAGTCTCTAAAGAGCCCTTTCTGGGCCTCATTGGGAAAAGGAAGCAGCAGGTCTTACCTTTCTCTCATACTTCCTCCTCCTGCTCTTGGTGGAGGTGGACGCCTGGAGGTAAATGATGTCTGCAATGCCATGACCCCTGCACACCCTTCCTCTGAGGAGAAAGCCTTCCTAGGAAGCCTTGCTGACTGAGAATTGCTGCTAAGCCCAGGGGACTCTCAGGGCACCCCTACTCCACCCTGATCACACACCTGAAATGCGCTAAGATCAGTGGTTCCCATGTCTACAGCTCTCTTTTCATGATTGTTTCATTCACTCCTGCTGGGGGGGAGGGAAGCAGGGGGACATGACTTGCACAAGGCCACCAGCTAGTCCAGAGGTAGAGCCAGGAAGCCTAGCCATGGTCTCAGTTCACTGCTCTTCCTGCCCAAGGGCACTGCCACCCTCCCTGGAGCTGATGCTTCCCATTCCACCTTTCCTGAGTTGTCTCCTATAGACCCACAGCCTCAGCAGCACACCAAACTCAGGCCTGGCCAGGCTCCTTGAGTCCTGTCAGGCCAATGAGACCCTTCAGTCTAGAACTCAAGGTCTCCTGGTCCCCCTTGCCAAACTTGCTCTACCTCCCCCAGGCTCTATAACATCCTCCCCATCCCCACGCCCAAGGACACGTGTGTAGACTACAGCGCAGGGTAAAGAGGTAGAGTAGGCAGATGTCTTCACTGAGGCTGTTTTGTCTAAAAATTGGGTGTGAACAGTGTTCTACCCCATTGTTGCTGAGTTGTAGGGTGGTGAAGTAGGCAGTGCAGATAAAGCATCCTGTAGATAGCTCAGCATTAGCGTGTGCCTTACTAATGGTGCTGTAGGCATTATTGGCTGTACTTCTGGGTACCTCTCCAAGTCCTTGGCCCCCCTAATCCCTCCGCTGTAGCCTATGGAGACCTCTCCCTCTACTGATCTCTAGCAACTGACATCTGTAAACAACAAAAACCAGAAGGAGGTCTGGTGGATAAAAGCCCAACCCTTGCACCCAGAGCACCTCTGCTTAAATGCTTTTGACAAGTCGAGGTGCTAGCTTATGATTCTATTTGTAAAAAGAATTCCACTGCTCATAAAGTCTGAAAAACATGGACCTAAACTACCTCCTTCCCACTTTAAGGAATCTGAGCCTTTGGTTGACCTGAGTCACACTGGGAATCAATGACGGGCTTGAAGCTGGCCCCCAGGGGACTAAGGTTCCAGCCACTTCCAGACCTCAACCCTGTCAGGCCTATGGGTTTCTGCCCCAGAGAGCAGCGAGTCCCCGAGAATAAGGAGTGGGTCACCAAGGGTTCCTTTCAGCCCACAGCACTGACCCCTGGTAGGAGCGAGCCAGGAGAGAAGACAGGTCACAACTCTGGGGTCACAACTGTCTGTGTACCCTTGGGTGAGTCTGTCCCTCTCTAAGCTCAGCTTTCTCACTTGCAAAGGGCTGCTTTGGGCCCCAGAGGGGCAGGACCTAGGACGGGCTGGTGTTCAGCAAATGGGAGTACCCTCCCTCCCACCTTTCTCGGAATCAATACTCACTCCATTGATGGATGGTGGTGACAGTGATGAATTACAGATTACAGGAGCCCAGCCCCCTTCTTGTGCAGATGGGGAAGCTGAAACCCAGAGCAGGGAAGGGACTTGCCCAGGTGGGACAGAGAAGGCGTCTGGGCAGAGCGGGATGTCTTGGCGAGATCACCAGGGAAAGATGTGAGGGCTGCGGATAGGGTAAAGGGAACAGGTGGGAGAGAGGGAGGAGGGTAGGAGAGCACAGCACCCCCACTCCCTCCAGCAGGGGGAATGACAGAGGGAGCCTGAGACAGCTGCTTGCTCAGAAAAGTGTCTTAGTCACTAAAGGCTGTGGGGAGAAAAGTCGTCCTCCCAGTCATGCCCTGGGAATCCGGATGGAGGCAGGAAGACTCCCCTGTCACCCAGAGTGGCCACCTGTCCTCTCTGAACTGGACTTTGTCCTCTGCTTCCTCCAGTCCCCCAAGTATATGAGCGCATGTGTGGTACACACACACACCCCAATTATACTTTGTTTATAGACTCATAAACTACCACCTCCTCTCCTCACCCCTTAGGGAGAGTTCCATGTGTCTCCATCTTAAATGTAGTGGGCCTGTCCCTTCATAACACGGACACCCCATATCTGTACCCTATAAAAGTCTTGCCCGAGTCTAACTTCCATCCCTCTAGCTGCAACCACAGTCTCCTCCTGTTGCTGCTGGCAGCCTTTGAGGAGCTAATCTAGAGTGGGAGTTGGGGAATATGATGACACTCCTGCTCCTGCAGTAAGGGCTACTGATGTGGAGAGTGAAGGGACTTTTGCAGCCCCCTTCAACCCAAAGAGAAGAGAGGCACAGGTCCAGAGGTGATTCTGAACTTGAGGATCAGATTTCCCAGAACTGACTCAATTTCAGATACTCTGGATGTTCATAGGAGTTTGGGTTAAAATACCACAGAAGAGCCTCAAACGGACCCCAAGAAACACCCCCAGTTCCCTTGCAACTGTTTTCTTCTCACTAGTCACACTCCCAAGCCTCAGTCTGGCCCCTAGGGTTCCTGACAGATGAGGCCAGCCAGCCCAGGAGTCTGGGAGGGCTGTGTGCCACCTAGGGGGTGTTAGCTTCAGTTCTTGGGGGTATGCGGAGTGGTGGAGAATTGGACTGCATAAGGAGAGGATGGCTAACCCAGCCCTGACATTGCATCCATAGCTGGGCAGTGGGGTCCACAAACCTCCAGCTACCAGTGAGGACCCGGCATAACCTGCCCAGGGGCACCAGGGCTTTGGCCCTGGGCACATTTGCAGCCAGGATCAGTGGGGAGAATTCAGGTCAGAAAGAAGAAGACACCCCTTTTTAGCAGAGGAGAAAAGGGTCATTTTAGGGTAGGGATGTTGACGGGCCCAGGTTGGGGACCCCTGTCCCTGCTGCCCCTCCCCGCCTGCCCGAAGCTCTGTCTCCCTCCCCACACTGGCTCTCAGCAGATCAATGCTGCCTTTGCTGACAGCTGAGAATCGAGCTCGCCTTCCCGCCCCCACACTCGCCCCTCCCGCTCGGCTCCATCCCCCGAGATCCACCCCGAGGAGCCGCCGGGAAGAGTTTGCTGCGGAAGCGCTTCGCCCTGGGGCAGGGCCTGCGGGGGGCGGGGGGTGGCCGGCTAGGCCCGAGCTTTGCGGGCCGTAGGGGAGGAAGGCCCGGATAACCAGATTACCACCCCGTGCGAGGCCTGGCGGGTAAAGGAAAGAAAGGGCGCCCCGACTCCCCCACTCTTTAAGAGAGGAAATCAGGAACCAAGAACTTTCTAGCCTGGAGAGGGAGTGCCCCGGGACAATCTCCTTTTGGGGTGGCATTCTGTGGGCCTTTGGCTAAGAGGTGGTCTAGCCCGCAGCTCTGACTCAAGAGTTTACCTCTCTACGCCCCTGTGCCCTGAACCTGGTTCCCCGACCTGGGAGCAAGGGGTCCCTCAGACTGGGTTGAGGAGAGCAGGCCCTGAGATCACGTAGCCTGAGGGCGCCGGGGAGCTCTTCCCTCACACGAAGAAGGGGAGCTCAGAGGTGAGGGTGGGCGGGAGGAAAGACGACACACCCGAGGATACTGCGGTCACTGTCACGAGGGGGCAGCGCCGGGACGCAGGCCTTTCTGGTGGCAGCGTAGGCCCGGGGCGGCTCCCCCAGCCGCAGCCTGCCCCGCACACTTCACCCACCCTCACCCAAGCATGGCCCCACTGGGCACCCCTCATCGCTGGGCCAGCGGGCCGGTTTCTGCACACCCACCTCACACCCCTCCAAGCCGACCTCACGACCCCTCACGTCTGCTGCTTCAGTCCCGCCACCTCGCAGGCCCACGGCCACCCACTCTGCACACAAGCAGGCGCTCTCGCGTCCTCGCGCACCTACGCTTCACGGGACGCGGCGTCCCGTCCCAGACCGCGGTCACAACTTCACACTGCACTTTTCACAACCACAAATAAGGCATCCCCGCCCAGTCTCTGGATCCACACAGCCCCGAGCAGCCGTGCACTCCGCGTGCACACCGCTCGCACACGCCCAGCCTCCCCCCCCATGCTGTCCCTGGGGGCCACCGCCACGCGGTCCGGTCCGGGCCCTGGCGGCCAGCGCTCTCGTCCTCCCCGCGGCTCCGCGGTCCTCTCTCTCCGCCTCGCCGCGCTCGCTCGCTCCCTCCCGATTTGGGAAGGCGGCCGCGGGGCGGGCGGGGGCGGGCGGGGGAGGGGCGGGGCGGGGGAGGGTGACATGTGAGCGGCGCGCCGGCGGCAGGTGGAAAGGCGAGCGGCATGGAGCGCGTAATAAGAGAGTTGGAGTCGGAAAGAGCCGCCCCAGTCGCCGGGGAAGCGGGCGGTCAGTGCGGGCTCCGGCGGCCCCCAGGCTCCGAGCGCCCGCCCCCGGCCCCAGCGCGGCCCCGGACCGGCCCCTAGCCCCCGCTGCCCGCGCCCGCCCCGGGCCGCCCGGCCGGCCGGGGGTCCGAGCCATGCGCCGCTGAGCGCACCGCGCGCACCCCCGCCCCGGACCGCCCCCGGGCCTCGGCCCCTCCGCCCGGCGCCGCCCATGGCCAAGGCCCCCCCGCACCGCCTTGGCGTGGCCCCCCCGCCCGGGGACGCCCCCCGCGCCGAGCTGGTGGCGCTCACGGCGGTGCAGAGCGAGCAGGGCGAGGCGGGCGGGGGCGGCTCTCCGCGCCGCCTTGGCCTCCTGGGCAGCCCCCTGCCGCCGGGCGCGCCCCTCCCTGGGCCGGGCTCGGGCTCCGGCTCCGCCTGCGGCCAGCGCTCCTCCGCCGCGCACAAGCGCTACCGCCGCCTGCAGAACTGGGTCTACAACGTGCTGGAGCGACCCCGCGGCTGGGCCTTCGTCTACCACGTCTTCATGTGAGTTTGCGACCCCGCGCCCCAGGCGGTGCCCGGTGGCTCCGGCCCTGAGCAGCCCGGGCTCCCCGGGATCCCGCCCCGCCCTGGCTCCGCCTCCAGCCCCCAGGGCCACGACCCTCTTCTCTTTCTCCCGAGGTCTGAACCTTATTTCTTATCCCCCAGCCTCCAACCAGACCCTAACCCCTCCCAACCTGCCACTGGTGACCCCTGTTGACCTGCTTCTGACCTCCCGCTCCTCTCTCAGCTCCTGTTGCCATCCTCTTCTCCAACCCCTGCTCCCTGTCCCAGGTAGTCCCCACCCCTACCTTCCTGTCCTCCATCCACTGCCATCTGGAGCCGCTGCTGTGGGGCTTCCCTTTCCTCTTGCCCCCATCTGCCTCCGGGTGTCCCAGACACAGAGAGGAGCCTCTGCCCCCAAACAGCTTTCTGTGCCCTCCCCAGCTGGGTAGCTACAGTGGCTTACTCCTACCCGGCTCCCCTTGGGGGTGGCCTCTCCAGGACCGCCCTCCCCCTAGCTCAGGCCAGGCCAGGGGCTGTAGGTGTGTGTGGGGTCCCTGCAGCCACCTGCGCCCTGGCACTTGTGAGTGCTGCTGTCGGACTGCTCTCTGCCTTCACTCAGCGCCCAGTCACCCTCAGCTTCCCGGTGCCTGTCTGCTGGTCAGGCAGGTCAGCTCAGGGCTGCTCCAGGCCTGGCTCTGGGCGCCCCGAGAGAGAAAGAAAGAGGAGAGGGTTAGGCTAGGAAACTCTGATACTTCGGCCCCCTCCTTCCTCTCCCCAGGTTCCTACAACTTTTGAAAACACTGACCCCTCTTGGAAGTAAAGAGTGAATTTTGGCAACTCAGAGCTCTGCTTGGGGGACGGCCTGGCCTAGCCAGGAACTTGAGAGGCCCGCAGATATCAGCTGAAAGGCTGGGTCTGGCACTGGACGCTTGGAGGTGCCCGAGAGAGCCCTCCTGTCCCTGGAAAATGTGCGGCTATTAATCCCTTCTTGCTGTGGCCAGAGAGGGCTTTCTGACCTTGGGGTCTCCTGGGCCTGGGTCCCCTCACCCGCCCACAAGCCGAACCGTAGGAGAGTCCTGCTGCCGACTGGCTGTTCCTTTGCCAGACTGAGTTTCCACCTGTATGTGAGTTGGCCTGTCCGTTCATCTGTCCACCTAATAGTCCAGCCGTCCTCCTTGTCTTTTGCAACAGTCTATTGGCCTGTCCAGCTCTCTATGTTGTCTGCCATCTGTCTATCCTCCTATCCTTTTGTCTGTCTCACTCTTGCTTGTCTTTGATGCATTTTCCTGTCTGTTCTGCTGCTTGCTTGCCTGGTGCCCTAACTGGGCCCATAGAATTTCAGAGGTGAAGGGGTGGGGGGATGCTCGCTAAGAAGTCCCCTGGCCACAGGGACAGTAGAGGAAGAGAATTCTCTCAGCCTTTAAGCTTCTGGGGGGGGGGCAGCCTTGATTTTGTTTGGGGATCCTAATGTGCTAGGCCAGAGTTGAAATTCTTCAGGACATGGGGTCAGGTTTAGGGTTTGGTGCTTAGGGGCAGCCCAGTCCTCTGTGCCCAGTGGGAGGGCCTGCGGGGGCTTTTTCTCTGCAGGGCACAGTGGAGTGAAGAAGGTTGTGTGCTGTGGTACAAGGGATGGTGCCCTTGGGGGCAGGGGCAGGGGACTGCTAGCTTAGAGTGGCTGTGGTGGGTACACGAGGCCCATACTGAGCTGTGGGTGCCCACGGAGGGCAGACGCTCTGCGGGAAGCAGCTATGGGCTGACTCAGGCATGGCTGGACCTGCGGACGCCAACAGGGCTTAGCCCCTGGGGAGTCCATAGTCCTCAGGCTTGACTTCTAGGCCCCCACAAGGGCCACTGAGGTGAAGAACCTACTCAGTGACCCCTGGCCAATCACTGTCTTCACCTCCTCTGGAAGGGCCTCTCCTTCCTCTTCAGGAGCTAAATCCGCTGGCACCTTTGCCCCACATCCTGCCCTTTCTGGATGCCAGGAATGCCCTGGCCAGGGGCACGCTTGTTCTGACCACTTGTCCCCAGGAGCCCAGGGCTGAGACATCTTTGTAAACTCTGTGGCAGGAAGTGTGGCATGAAAATGTCCAGACATTTAGGGGTCTCAGGGATCTGGCCATCCAGTTTAGAGAGCAAGGGGAATTGGGGAGCCAGGAGTCTCACCTCCAGTGTGCTGTGTGATCTTGGGTTGATCCCTGGGCCTCTCCGAGCTTTCGATCGCACTGTCAAAGTGGGTGGAAACCCCCACCTTGTGGGCCTCCTCTTGGTTAGATGATGGGTGGGAAAGAGCTTGGTGAGCCTCAGGGGCATGTCTCAACTGGAGGGAGGTTGTTATTGGGGCTCCCCAGCCCCAACAGGGGCAGCATGGGAGCCCTCTGTTTTTCTTGAAGTGCTGCAGCTGTGGGGTTTCTTGGTCACTCACTGACTCACTGCGGGGCAGTGCTTCCTGCTGTTGGTCTTCTAACCCTACGGACGCACTTTTGGTCAAATCCTTTCTCCCACTCCAGTGGGCCTCAGAAGCAGCTGGAATGAGGGGGGTCCAATATGCACAGATAGGAAGACCCCCCCTTCCCAAAGGAGCAAGCCCAGGTAGGGGGGGCCCAGTAAAAGCCTGGAAGGGAAGGGCTCAAGAAGGGGGGGATTAAGGTGAGCTTGGCTCAGCCACCCCCTGGGACACCTCCCTCATACCTGCCAGCCAGGTTTCTCTGGGCCCCACACAGAACCTGCATCTTCTCTGACACCAGGATGAGGGAATCCCCCAGAGGACACACCTGCGTCCCTGCCTCTCTCCTGCCAGCGGCTGTGGCCTGAGGGGCCAGGGGGGACAAGGGGAACTGCTGACTTCTGTTTTCCCTCTGAGACCCAGGGCAAAGGGCTGCTGGTCTCTCTTTGAGCTCTCCCTAGGCCTTGTAGGCGCTTAGTCCTCATGCCAAGACCCTGCCGCTCCCTGCACCGGCTCTGCTCGAAGTGCTCACCCCTTCACAGGCCCAGGGCTCTGAATGTTGAGAAACTCCACATCAGTGTCATCTTCTTGGTGAGCTCCCGGGAGGACTGCTCCTTGCTGCTCCCATCAAGGCCACTATGGGCCCTTTTGAAGTCCAGGGTCTGGAAAGGCTGGCCCCCCCATCTTCTCCACACCACTGTGAGACTCCCACTGCTCCCAGCCCCCAGCTCCCCAGCAAACTTTCACTATGTGAAGGTTTACGCTCTGTAAACATCCTCTGTCAGCCTCGACCCTGGGGTCAGGAGCTGTGGGAATGGGAAGGGGAGGCGGTGGCGGCAGCTCCAGGCCACATACTCCTAACCCTGCAGCCGCTGGAGCTCCCACCACCACCCCAGGAAAGAATGATGTCTCCTGGGCTGGAGGCCGTGCCAGGTACAGGTGCCCGGAGCCCTCGGGCATCCCCACTAGGTGGCTGCTCACATCCGACAGCCCCATTTTGATTATGAAAAAGCCGAGGCTCGGGAGAACCAAGTCAGGGGTGCTAGTGGCAGATACAGGGCCAGACCCAGGACTCCTGCTGCCCTGGCCAGGCCTCCTGCTGCTCTGTGCTCACCTGGCGTGCGTGGCCCTGGCAGTGTGAGCTGAGGGTTCTGACCCCTCTGGGGCAGCTGGCTCTGTGCTGAGGGCCAAGCCACCTCACTCTCCTCGTCATTACGGACTGGTGAGGTGGGTGCTGCCTACTCTTCGTTTGACAGATGAGGAAACTGAGGCTCAGGTGAGGTCACCCGGTTATTGTGGAAGAGCCTCCGCCCTGAGCAGTCCCACTCGGAGCTGTCTTTCTCCTGCACCTGGGCTTCAGCCAGCACCCCCAACCCCAGACCCGTGCCCTGGGTCTCTGCTCCCAGCACCCTGCAGGGGGTGGAACTGACAGGAGTGCATGGAATTGAATGGCAACTACCCGCCTCACCTAGTGGAGTCACACCTTTGCTGGAGGTGGTTTTGCATAGACCCGCACATGCATGCCCCACACACCCGTCTGTCTCACGCGCACACTCGCGGCAGCTCTGGCACGCGTGCTGTCGTGGCGCCCTTGCAGCCTGCATCCCAGGCCTCGGCCCTCGGATGCACTGCCTTCACAGACACCCGGCTTCTCCACCCCGCTGCTTGCTGCCTTCACAGACACACACCTGGGCGAGGCCCCAGCCCAGCGGCCAGGACAGAACCCGTTGGCCCCCTGCCTTTTGCCTTCGCCTGTCCACGGCCACAGGGCTGATGAAGCTGTGTGCATTTATGTATGCGCAGTTGGGGGCGGGGTGGTGGAAGCACAACTTCCCCCCCACCCCCCTCTTTGGCCCCAGTGGGAGCAGGCTGGCCAACTTGCCGGAACTTTGCTGCCTTGGGTTTTCGGCTCGGCCCTCTGAGGCCCTCTGAGACCCGACTGTGCGGTCCTCAGCATGCTGCTGGGTACACCAAGGCACAGGGGGCAGACCCACTTGCACAAGGTCACACCTGGTGAGTCCGTGGTAGAAATACCAGGAACCCAGGCCTTCTGCCTCCCCCACCAGGCTGTAACTGAGCTCCTCACCCCAGCCCATAGCGACACTGACGTGCTGAGAACTTTGCCTTGCGATGGGCAGGTCGCAGAGCTTGACCCAAATTCTTCACGCTGCTGGTTTTCAGTCCTGTCCTGCTGTTGGGTCTTGGTCAGGAGGGGGGCGAGTGGCCAGAGCATACTGCCAGCGTCATTCCTCAGCTGCCCTCCTCTGCGCCTTTCCCTCGCCCTTCTACCCTCGGCTATGGCGTCCAGAGTTCTCTTCTGGAGTCACTCCAGCAGGTTAGGTCTTCTACTGTCTGTCACCCCACCCTAGCTCCGTAGTACATTCCTTCCTGCCATTGAGGAAGCCCTGCTCAATGTCTGACTTCAGTCCCTATTGCTGCAGAAGCCTCAGAGTGTAGGAGCCGGGAGTGCTTCAAGAGGTGATTATTCTTGGGCTGATGGCAGCACTTTGAGTGGGTGATTAATTTAAGGTTCTCTGAGCTAGTCAAGGGAACTGAACCGCCTGGGGAGCTGGGAGAGAGAGGGCTCTGCAGACTGGGCTGAAGCCCTGCCCCCTCCCTGTAAGGAGGCTGAGCTGGGAGCGTCCCCACTCCAGCGGTCAGCTGGGGGTGGTCTCCCCCTGCCCAGCCCAATCTCCCACACCCATGTAGGTCTCTGCTGGGCTGACTCTCTGTGAGAATTCTGAGTGTCTGTCTCTCCCTGAGGCCCCAGTGTGGGACTCGTGGGGCTGGGACTGGAGGAACAGGGGAGACTTCACTTCTCCAGAGGGTGTCCCACAGTGCATTAGTGCGTGGGCCGATTTAGGTTCATTTCTCCTTCTACCCTTAGCAGCTGTGTTTCCTTGGGCAGGTTACTTAACCTCTCTGAGTTTCCGTTTTCTCATCTGAAAGGGGGAATAATAATACCTGGGATTGTCGGGGCTCAGTGAGATGAAGCCACTGACACTGGGTCCAATGCTCTGCACCAGAATTACCGTTCTTACGCACCGCTGTTCTCCTCATCATTCTCCCTCTTGGGGAGAGTTTCTAGAGTCCGGGGTGCCTGGGAGTGTAGAAGCTCTTGGTGTTTCTGGAGCCTGACGAGGTGTCTTTGTGGACTCTGAGGACACGTGGGCGGTGCGTGCGTGCTGAGCCTCTTCCTTCTCATCTAGCACCGACCACGTACATCAGGCAAGCTGGCGAGGGCATGCCACCCCCTTGCCCTGGGCCACGCAGCCAGGGGATGGTGGCGTTAGGACACCAACCTGGTTCACGAGCATCACTGTGGTTGGGCCCTTCATTCCTTCCTTCCTTCCACAAAGAGTTCAAGTGTCAACTCCATTCCAGGCCTGGGGAGGCAGAGGGCCACGGATGTGCCTGTGCCCTATCCCGGGAGGGGGGACAGGGGGCAGACTGCAGAGCTGCTGGCCCTGCCTCTCCTGCCGCCTCCTCCAGGACTCTGGAGCGGTCTGGTGTAGGTGTGTGTCACTGCACAGCCAGATGTGGGCCTTGTTGGCTAACCCTGCAGCTACCCCTGCCCCAGGAAGGTGGAAGCGGGCGCTGGTGCCAGGAGCTCAGTGGGGAGCCTGGGGAAAGGACCCTCTGCTCTCTCCTGAGATAACAGGGACTGGGGATAGGAGAGCCAGCGGAGATTTAGAGACTCAGTCCCAACTCCTACTGGGAAAGTGCCCACCCCCTTCCCACCCCTTTCCTCCAGCCCCACCAAGCCCGTGTAGAATGGGGTGAGCAGGATATCTGGCTGCTCAGGGCCTCCTGGCACTGGGTGCGCTGGCTAATGGGAGGGGCTGTCATGTCAGCCTCTTGATTTTTGTAGGGGTGTGTTTGGGGGGAATTCCTTCAGCACCTTCTTCCTGTGCCCCTCAGAGGACTGGACAGCACTTAGAGGGGTACCCAGGAGGCTGCCTGCCCCCTTTGGGGGTTCTGAGGGGCTGGGGAATGGATGCTGGTGGGGCCTCTGGAACATCCATGTAGCCACCCTCCACCACCACCCCCCCAGGACTCCAGGCTTCTGGGCAGCTCTGTCCCTGGGGCAGAATCTGTGTGCCCTGGGGGCTGGCACCTGTGGGTGAAGACTGGGAGGGGCAGCCCCAGGCAGCAGACTAATTGGGCTGGAATGGGGGAAATCTGTGGGCAGCGCCTGAGGGAGGGAGGGAGGCAGAGGGAGCAGGAAACAACCATTCCTGCCTTTCCTCTTCCTTCCCTCCAGGAGATTGGGGGAACAGCGGATGCAGCAGTCCCGTGCCCGGGGACCCTTCCCAGTCCCTGAAGGGAAATCTGGGGGTCCTTGCCCCTGAGATTCCTCAGACATCTGGGCTGGCAGGTGAGACAGGACAAGCCTCCTGAGGGTAAATGAACCCACTGAAGCAGAAGGGATGGGAGTCAGACTGCAGGAAGGACTGGCTGCCCAGTACCCAGGAGGCAGCGTGAGAGTCCCTGGGGAACTCTCCCAGACTTGGGTGGCCGCGTCTAGCTGGGTTGGGCAAGATTCACGCTGCTAATCATCATCCCTACCTCGCAAGTGGCCGTCTCCCTTCATATGAAGGATGGAGAGTAGCTAGTGCTTGTCTGTGACCTGTCTGTGGGGAGAAAGGGGATCACATCAGGGACCCGTCGACTCTTAGGGGTGCTGGCCATAGGTTGCCTCCCCGCTACCCTTCCTTTCTGCCGCTTCTTTCTGGGAGCCTCAGGCCTGTCCAGGTCACCGTCTTTGGGTTTATTTTTTGCTGGACTCGGCCTGCCATCCCCCGTCCCCCGGGAGGGGTGGGGGTGGGGAGAGGAGGAGGGAGAGGGAACAGCTTTGTCAGCACAATCCCCAGCACCTCTGCTCCTGCCCTTCCTGGCCCAGCTGCCACCCTCTTCCAGAGGGACCAGTCCTGGACACAGTGGGGACCCAGGCCTGCGAGATCCCGCTGCCGCCAGGGCAGGCCTGGAGTCAGCCCTCCTGCTTCTCCCTCACTCCATCTGTCCTGCTGCAGAGCAGCAGAGCTAGAAGGGTGATGCGCTTCACCCCACAGATGGGGACGCTGAGGCCAGAAGAAAGCCTGAGTGCCCGAGGACTCGTGGGACCTCCCCAGGCCCTCCTCAGTGGATAGGCTGTGCTGGGGGAGCCATGAATGCTGCCTCCCAGGCCCCACCCTGCATGGGAAGGGAGCAGACCCGAATGCACTGGCCCCTCCACTTTCCCCCTCTGTGGCTGGCGGCCCTCTGGTGGGCGGGATGGAGAGTTGGGAGGGGGCATGATCCAGGATCAGTGGCCAGGCAGGCCGAGTGAGAGTGTCAGCCGCCTTCCCCCTTGCTCTCCAGCCTCCTTTTTGTTAAGATATAATTTAGTCTACAGATGAGAGAGTTAAGGCCCCAGATCAACATTACTAATAAGTTGCAGAGGTCGGATTTGAACTCAGAAGGGGGGTCTCTGGGGTGTTGCGGGGCTGTCTCTGAGGGTCCGGCCTCCTGGGCCTTCCATCTTCGGACATCCCCTGGACTCTCCTCAGCCTGCCTCGCCGGCTCCTCCCTCTCCATCTGTCTGTAGCTGTCTCCTCTCTCTGACCCTTGAATTTGGGGCTCTGTTTCCAGGGGGTGTCTCATGCATTGTCGCACATGCCCTGTGGTCACCTCTCTGATGACGGTCTCCCCTGCTGCAGCCTCATCCTTGAACTTTCTCTGTAGCTGCTTGTGTCTGCCTCGCCTCCATGCCCCTGAGCGCCTGCAAACTTCGTGAATGTTTGCTGAGCCAGGGAATGAAAGTGATGATGGGGCCAGGTTGCAAGGATGAGAAGGGTTTTGCCAATGAGAGAGAAATTGGAGAAAGGACCCCCAAGTCATCTGTTGCAAGCTTTGAGCTGGACGCTCTTGTGACTTTGTCCTGAGTGCGCTCCAGGTGGAAGCAAGCGCTTGAGCAGGGGCTTGGGGTGGGACTCTGTCTTCCTTCCTCGTTGCTGAGGCATCTGAAGTCTGGTGTGGCCAGGGCCCTTTGAGCGGGCACGGTGATCAGGTGACAGAGGCGGTCTTTGCCTTCTGGGCAGTGGGTGCACAGGCAGGTGCACTGGCTGGGAACCAGGACTTGATGAACTCCTTTCCATGAGTTGGTGCTCTGCAAACACTGGCCGTTTAGTTCTATCCGGGCTGTGTATCAGGTGCTACAGAAGGATTGCTCCCAGTTTGCAGGTGGGGAACACTGAGGCTCAGAGAGAGGAAATAGCACATCAGATGACACAGTTTGTCCATGGCAGAGACAGGATTCAAACTCATGTCTGTGTGATTCAAACTCATGTCTGGAGCGCAGGCTCCAGATGGTTCTCGGCCATGCCACCAGACCCTGGAGGTTTCCTGTGACCCACGGCCAATCTGAAAGAAATCAGGACAACATGGTGACTTTCCTAAAGCTAAATTTATTCCGTTTAAAGGACTGTCTTTTAGTCTGAGATTATGTTCTTTCTTTTATGAAATGATGGGGCTGGGGAATTTTTGAAAATGTCCTTACTTGGCAAAATTAGAAGTTGACAACCTTAGGCAGTACCCAAAGGCTTTTTGGAAATGTTACCGATGTGTTAAATCCTGAGTCCAGGCAGGGCCCACCTCCCCGCCCAGAGCTCTGGAGCCAGAAGTGGGAGAGTCTGGGCTGGAGGGATGGCGGAGCCGGCAGCCCCACTGCCTGCTCCCCCTGCCTCTTGGGGCCTGCCCTCACTGAGGACCCGCCCTGACTCTGACTCTGCCAGGACTGGGGTGCAGGGTGGGCAGGTCAGCCCAGATCAGGGTTCACCTCTCAGTTCAGGGTTCCCAGGTGAGAAGACCGGCTCCCTCCTCTGCTCCTAGAGACTGGGCTCTGGGACTCAGCTTCTTCCAGGTAGAGTGACAGTTACCACCTCCACCTGCCTACCTGGCCGTACCTGGCCGGGCAGCCTCCTGGATTAAGCGCTTCATAAACTCCAAGGTGCTGTGAAGAACACAGGGCTTGTCGTGTCTTTAATATTCTCATCTCCCCAGCACCGGCGCCCTCTTCTCTTGCATCCTGGGCTCCTCACCTCACTCTTACCTGCCAGGGATTGAGCCCCAGGAGGGGACGTGGGAGCGGGGTGGGAGGGGCAGCAGTGGCAGAGGCCCTGGAAGAGCAAGTCAGACTGGTGGTGTTCCCAGGGTCTCCACTCCACGTGCAGGCTGGTGGGAGCTCTGGTCTAACAGCACACGGCCTGGGGGCCAGACTCCGAGTTCTAGCCATTTTCATGCAGTTCTTTTTTTTTTTTTTTTTAAAGATTTATTTATTTATGCATACAAGCACCGGGGTACAGACCAGAGGTGTGGGGGGGTGAGAGGGTTCACCACAGAGAGCGGGGAGCAGAACAGGCAGATCAACCGAAGTATACTGCTGAGAGGAGCAGTGGGCACAGCAGGAGAGGTCTGCTGCACCATGTGGGTCCCCTCCCTGGCCGGCAGCAGGGATCGAACTCTTGCTGCAGTGGCTGCGGTTTGCTTCACAGTGCGTTGCTTAACCCACTGCGCCACCAGGGAGGCACCCGTTTTCATGCAGTTCTAAGATTCATGGTCTCACCTCTGGAGCTGCCATGCCAGAAGTCTTCCTCACACTACTTCATTTAATCGGCCAAGAGCCCCAGCAGGCAAGACTCTCATTACCCCCTTGTGTAGCGGACACTGAAGCTTAAAGGTTGGGCACGTGCCCTTGTCACTCAGCCAGGAGGACGGGAATTTAGGCCCCAGCGAGGGGAGGGCTCAGCTGTATGAGGACCGAGCAGGTTCACAGGGCAGGGCGGCTGGGGCACTCAAAGGGGCGAGGGGAGTGGCTTGCACGAGGAAAGCAAGACAGGACCCCTATGGGTGGCTCCCAGCAGTGGTCCCCTGTCCGGTCTCAGCTTCCCCCTCCGCCTCAGTCCTAGGAAACAGCGACAGCAGGTGCTCAGCGAGCCAGCTCTGCCGACACTGCTCTGACATCGCTCGCCTTCCCGCTCATGAGCTGGGTGCTGGTAGATGCCCCTCTGAAGATTAGGGGGCTGGAGTGACTTGCCTGGGTGTAGGTAATGGGACAGGACTCAGCCCCAGATGTCCAGCTGAGACTCCCCCGAGCTGCCTCACCTGTCCTGATGGGCCTGGGAGGCTGACGAGGGGACCAATCAAGCCTGGAAGTTCAAGATGCAGACTTCCACCCCAATTCTGCTGTGGTTTCATTTTCATTTCTTCCTTCTCTTACTTGGGAAGCCCTCACTGGCAGTCTGTGGGCACAAGCCCTATCCCAGAAGCGGGGACAGAGCAGCAAGTCAGACCCTTTTCTGCTCCCTGGGAAGATGGGCCAGGAGACTGGCAGTTGTCTGGGCAGCAGAATCTTCTGGGTGCCAGGCACAGAGAGGCCAGATCCAGACCCAAGTTGACCATAGGTGGGAAGTCTTCCTGGAGGAAGAGGTTTAATTGAGAACTGAAAGATGAATAGGAGTAGGAGGAGCAAAGAGGAGTAGGGAACAGCACCCACGCAGAGGGAACAACAGAGGCAAATCCCAGAGGTGGGGCTGAAGGTGGCATTTGCAAAGATCTGCAAGAGGTCAGGAGGTGTGCAGAGTGTGAGAGCAAGGCCAGGCTGAGAGCAGTGACCTACTGGGGAAGGAGACTGAGCTCAGGGAGGACCTGAAGGTAAGGGAGCTATGGGCCGATTCACAATTTAGGGACATCTCTCTGGGTCTGGCCAAGAGGATGGTGGGAGAAGGCTATGACAGGGAGCCCCAAGGATGCCATTCAACTTGGCCTCCTTTTCCTTCTGCCTTCTCAGTGCCCAGCCCTCTGAATGGTTCCTCTGCAGCCATCCACTAAGTCCCTCTGAGGCAGGCCTGGCTGGACCTGGCCAGGAGCCCTAGGACTTTGCCAGTAGGGAAAGCTCAACTGCATATGCAAAGCCTGGCCAAGGGGAGGCCCTGCAGCAGAGCGGTGGGTGCAGGCCTGTGGCTCTTTGCAAATAACCCCTGGGGATTTGGGCTTGGGGTAGACGGGAATACCCAGAATAGTGGCCTTAGGACAGCCCTAGAAAGCACCCAGGGATTTGACCCATCTAATAGTGGGGTACCTTGGAGAGAGGAACGACCCTATATGGCTCAGCCTACCCCAGCTCCTCACTCCCTCCTTTTCTCAGGCTCAGTAGGATGTCTTAAAAAGAAAAGTTTATTTAGGAAAAAGAGATAGAGAATAAAGACTACCTGGGAGGGACAGAGAGAGCCCGAGCCCCTGAATCTTACTGATAGGGAAACTGAGACTTGGAACAGGGCTTGGATTAAACTGAGGTGAGACTGGAGTCCAGGCTCAAGGCCCAAGAGTTCAGTCGTGTCTAACAAGAAATAATAGCAAAAACTTCCTGCAGAGCTTCGCCAAGGGCTCTGCCCTGTGGGTGGGCATAGGCAGGTGTCTTACATCTGCAGCCTCAGCCTCTGGGTGCAGATGCTGGACTGCGAGGGCGCTCCCCTCTCTCACCCGATGGTCCGTAGAGCACTTAAGGCATGCCCAGCCCATCGTGACACTTAGGCACTGTCCGCTCGGTGAATTCCATTAGAAATATTCTCATAATGACTCTGGAGGAGGAGATCATTACACTATTTTTCACTGAGGCTCAGAAAGGAAAAGGACTCGCCCAAGGTCATTCAGCTGAGCAGTGGCTGGTCTGGAGCTGGAACCAGGTGTTGAGGCACCTGTCTAAGAGGCTGGCAGACACTCCCAATTGTGAGCCTCTGATCTCTGTGAAAATCAGCTAGTGTCTCAAGTGAGATCCGTCAGTCAGCTGGCAGCGTGCGTGTGTGTGTGCACGCATGAGCATGTGTGTGTGTGTGTGTGTGTGTAATCTGGCCTGCAGACTGGAACTCAGCCCACACCAGCCCCTGTGCCTCCGTGTTTGACTAGGCTGCAGCTGCTGCCCACGGGAGGCAGGCCTTTCCACTTGCCCTCCTGCATCTTTTCCTCTTGACCTGACTGTGGTATGACCAAGATGACCCCTGCCAACCCCTCCCACAATGGGGTCTGGCCATCTAGTGCCCTGCACGTGATGGGCATGGGGTGGGCACTGGGCTGGGAGAGGGATTTGCAGCCTCCTAATCCAGGGGCGGCAGCTCTCCCTCGTCTTGGCCAGGGCCGTGGGAGAGGTTTGTCCCTGCCCCGTGCCCAGTGGCCCCAGCTCAGATCCCTGGCTCATTCCCAGCTCCTCTGCCTGGGACCTTCCCCTGCCCTTCCCCTGCTCCCCATCCTCCCACTAGTTGAGCAGAGTTTGGATTTATGGGGGCAAGTCCGGCTGATGGAGACACACTGCCGCGCCTGCCCTATCACATTTAGGGCCGAGGGATGGGCCATGTCAGGTGGTTTAAGGACCATGCTGGGGCAGAGTTAGGGGGAGGACCTGAGGGGGTGCAGAGTTGGAGTGTTTGGGGCTAATTCTAGCCCACCCCTTCCTGGAAAAATTTGGCTATAAGTCAGGGAGGCAAATGTGTGGGCCATGCCCCTCCTCGCTGGGCGGTAAACACAGCCGTCGCCTAGGAGACGGGCCCAAACACCCCGGCCCCCCACGGTTATTTATACCCGGACTCCCTTGCCTTCTGGGGCCTGGTCTGGCCTCTCAGTCCACTTCTGAGCTGGATGACCTGAGTTGAGGGTCCAGCCCCCTGCCAGGCTGGGGAACCCAGCAGGACTGCTAATACCTCACCAAGGTCTGGGTACTCATCACCCCGTGATGGCCAGTCCATTGTGGGCCTCAGGTCCTACGGACTAGAACTGTGTTCCCACACTCTGAGGCCAAAGCTGGACTGGAGGGAGGAGACCTGTGATTGAGCCTTGGGTTTGATCTGCTGTATGACTCTGGCCCCTGGGACCCCCATAACCTCAGCTTCCTCTGTGTTCAGCAGGGGAGGGGTGGGTGAGCGCTTTGCAAACTGTTTTAAGCAATAGATCCGGTTGTTTAAATAAAACTTGACATAGGAGTGCAGCATATACAACAGATCAAAGCAGGGGCACTCTGGGTAGGGACCCAGAATTCTGTCCACTTATTAGCTATGGCCCCTTATACCATACACCCCAGAGCCTGGCCTTCCTTGTTCTAGAACACACTCCAGGTAACCCTGGAGTCCCCTGGCCAGACCCCCATGCCTGCTTCTGCTTGGAGGGTTTCCACAGGCCTCTTCCATAGCTCACCTTCCACTCCCGGCTGCAAGGCGGCCAAGCACAGCCAGTGTGGTGGAGCCAGGGAGGGTAGGCGGGGGTGGAAGGTGAACCCAGGAGTGGACCCAGAGGCTCTTGCTGGTGTGGGGTGAGCCTAGCATGGGGAGAGACGATGCACCTTGGTTGGAGACCAGATGGCCGTGGGGGCTGGCTGTCCCTACCTGCCACACGCTAGCATGCAACTCCAGGAGTTCAGTATTTTCAATTCAAGTCCGGCTTTCCAGATCATTATGAAGGTATATGTGTTAGGAAGGATAGAACATATTTTATTTAACAGCTTGTTAACTTGATTTAAACTTTAAATATTTAGACTGAAAGTATGGCCCTGCCAGTGTTAGTGGTTTTATGCTAACTTTCCCCCCACCCACCCATCTCTGCAGCAACCCCAGAGCCCTCTAGGCTCACAGGACAGTGGAGAGCCGAACTTACTCATGCTCAAGGCCCTAGTGACCTGGGTGCTCCAGCCCCCTCTCAGATTCTGTCCGAACATGAACATGCACTGAGCCAGCCTGGGGGGTGGAGAGTCAGAATTGAGCTTGCCTTAGGGGGTGCTGCGTGGGGGTGAGGTGGGAGGTGGGAGACAGTGTAGGAACAGCCTCAGCACAAGGGAATCTTGAGGAGCCCAGAGGGGCCTGGGAATCCCAATTAGAAGTGGGAGGATCACTTCTCCCCAAAGCAGATCAGGATTCTTAGAGAGTTGGAGGGGACACCCAAGCAAAGGAAGCAGCATGGAAATGTACAGGATAGGAAGGGTGAAGTGTGGGTGATGCTTAGGAAGCCTATACAGCCTCATGCTCCGGGTGGAGGGGCTTGGGTTTTAGACAGTAAGCAGCCACCGGGGGCTGTAAAGGGGGAGGGGCTCTCAGCCTAAGATAAATGGACTGGGGGGTGGGGAGGCAGGTAGAGTAGGAATCTTGTGGTCAGTGAAGAGGTGGCTGGAGGAAGGGGGAATAGGGTGACAAGAGTGGGAAGTAGAGGATTAGTAAGAAAGGTGATCTCAACTCTGGAGCTACTCCCTCGTTCAGCCAGTTTCCCTTCTTCTCTCCTCCCACCATTCACTGCTGGGGTTCTCCAGACAGGAGAGAGGTGTTGCCCCTGAAGCAGAGCACTTCACATGGATCGCAGAGTGGGAGGCCACAGCAGTATAAGAGGGGATATGATTATTCATTCATTCATCTATTCACTCAAGAAATAATTATTTAGAAACTACGCGTGCACGTGCTGTTGTAGGTGTGGGGGAGATAGTGGAGAACAAGATAAAGAGGCTGCATTCGTGGACTTTACATTATGGGGGCTGGGACCAACAACTGGATCTATCTCTGGGGTTGACCCTCTGGCTTTCTGGCCCTGGCTACCTGGGGACAGGGACTCCCTCCATTATGCACTCATTTGTTCCGTCTGCCCAAGTATCAGCATCTTAGGAGGGGTGTCCAGGGGACCCCAACAGGTGGTTCTAACCCCAGGGACCACCTGTCTCCATAAGAGGCCTGGGGATCGGCACCTGGCTCGGGCTTTAGTTCTTTTCACTTATCGGTGACATGGAGCCCCTTACAAGGCCTTCTTGGCCTCAGTTTCTTTATCTGCCAAATGGGGCTTTGGGGAAGTGAGGGGAAAGAGACCGGTCAATTCCAGTATTTCCCTTTGGTGGGCAGCTCCTTTGTCCGAGGGTGGAGGCAGAGGGGTGCCCAGAACTCAATGCTATTATGGACACAAGACAGCAACAGCTGTAATCTACCAGGTTCCGCGCTCACGGTGGGCCAGCCGCTGGCCTTCCCGCTTAATTTATTCCCTGCAAGTTCCTCTGTACGGTCGGTGTATCTTCCCTCTCCATTTCCAGACCAGGGACTTGAGTCTCCGTAAAGTGGAATGACTTGCTCGAGGTGGCCGCAAATCTCCCTAACTTGGGGGGCTCTGAAGGGTGGTGCTAAGAGGGTGCTGCCTGGCACCAGCCCCTCCTGGGCACGCGGCCTTCAGAGTAGTAATCCAGCCCTAGTGCCCCCCCCCCCGCCCCCGACCAGTCCCCTCGGGGGCTGGCACCACCCCGAGCCGGGCACTGCGCCGGGCACTGCGTCCTGCTACACCGGCCAGGGCAGTACCAGGGGTCCGGTCGGTCCAGGACCGGATTCAAGGGCCTTGGCACTTCTGGGTCCTCGGGCGCATATCCCGGCGCCCGGGGTGGTGGGTGGGCGAGCCTCAGACTGTCAGATCTCGTGCCCCCCTCTCCGTCCCAGCCCTGGAGGACGCGGTGGCACCTTCACACTTTCCGCTTGGCCCGCTGCTCGCCTTTCAGGCCGCCGCGTTTTCAATTGTTAATTTGGAAACGGAAAAAGAAGCCGGCGGGGCGGGGTAGGCCGCAGGGAGGTAACCGGAGCCGCAGCACCGCCCCCGCCCCTCCCGCGCCCGGTGCCGGGTGTCCGCGGAGCCCCGCCCCTCCAGGGAGGCCCCGCCCACCGCCGTGCCGCTCCCCTGCCGGGCTGCCCCTCCCGCGCCGAAGGGGCGGGGCTCCCTTCTCCCTCACGCTCCGAGCCCTGACCGCCGAGCCGCGGCGCCTGCCTCAGGCTGCTCAGAACAGGAGGGGGGCCCCGCAGCGGATGAGCACCGAAGGCCATTTCGGGGGTGGAGTCCCGCATGGGCCCTCCTCCCTAAGAACCCGAACCCCACCTTCTCCCGAGGAGCCCCGCCTGTGTCGACTTCCTAGATGTCCCCATGTGAACTCAAGCCGTTCTGTAACCCCTCACTGCGTGACCACACAGGCCAGACCCCTGCCTCCAGACCGCCGGACCAGGGGTCATTGTCCCCATTAGACAGACGCAGAAACTGAGACACAGAGAGGGACAGTTTACTAGCTCAAGATCATACAACGATGGCTGAATTCTTGAACCCGACAGGGGTCAGGGGCCGAGCTCAATTCTGTGGCTAATGAGGTACTGGAAGTTCTGCTTTGCTCTACCCTGACTTCTCCTTGCTGTCGTTGTTCAATTATGGAGGAGTTTTGGAAGAAAACGGAGAGGTTCCTCTAGACAGTCGAAGCAGATAAGCGCTATGCAATGAAGCGCAAAAGACCCTCCTCCCGAGATCTACAAGCCCCTCAAAACGAAGCAGCTCCTGGGGCTGCCTGGTCTTCTGCTGCCCATTCCAGAAACTGAAATCATTAATCAGATGAATCAGCAGAAAAACAGGACCTGTGGAGACCCCTTACTGAACCCCTTCCTCTTGCTGAGGAGTAAACCCGGGCTCAGAGACTGCTTCTCAACTCCCCAGCTGAGTGGAGGCAGCGTTGGGATGGAGCTTTTGCTGGCTCTCTCCACAGCCCTGAGCCTCCCTTTCTGCTGCTCCCAGTCGTGACACTTCTCTGAGCCACCAGGCAGGCTCCGGACTTTTAAATGACTCTCAATCAGCTGGAACCATGGGCTGGGCGGTCTCTCCCTTTAAAGGCCAAGGGAACTGAGCAGCTATGTGGGTGTGCTTCCAACGTCCAGCCCAAGACCCTCCTAGCCACCCTTCACCTTGCTTGGCACAGGGCACACAACAAACCTTTCCTAGATGTCACTGTTCGCTGGAGCCATTCTGGCTGGATTTAGTCTGGCTGGCGCTGGATTTGGGGTTCCCACGGGGAGCCAGGCTCTCAGGGCAGCTGGAACCAACTGCCCAGGTGGGACTTGTAAGTTTGCACGCTGCTTTGCTTATTAGTAGTAATGGCATTGAAACACTCCTCTCCATTGTGCCCCATAAACCTCCTACTAGGTGGGATGTTCTATAGCTGAGTCTGCAGGATTTCCAGACTGGCTCAGACTTGGGGCCTGCACCTGCAGGGGGGCACAGTCCTCCCCAAACCTCCTGCTTTGCCCTGCAACTCTTGGTACCCTCTCTGCTCTGGAAGTGCTGAGAACCAATTGGCGGGAACTCTGCTGCTCTTCCCCCTGGTCTGGACTTTCTCCTCCCTCTGCTGCCCCTTTGCACCAGTTCTGCTGATTTGGGAGACAGACTCTTTAGAGGTGAACCTTGACACTGACTGACTCAGGTAGCTGGAGGTCTGGCTAGTCCTCGAACCCAGCACCAGCCCATCAGATAGGGCAGGAAGGGCAGGGACAGGCCCTGAATCTGATGCCAGGATGAGGAAATTTTTGAGATGAGGATGAGCAGGAGGTGTCTTTGTCCTTTTACAGAAAGAGGAGGATATAAAAGACTACACTTTAGGAACTGGAAAATCTGGATGCCAGGCCCAGCTCTGCCTCTGATCTACTATATGACCACAAGCACTTTGTGGTTCTCTCTGAGACTCAGTTTCCCATCTATACATGAGAGGATTGATTGAGACTCAGGGTCTTTCACTGCCGACATATGGTTGGTGTCTGATCACCTCTCACCTCTTCCGCTTTCCCTGTAAAGCCACCATCATCTCTTGCTTGGATTATACCATTAGCTTCCCAGCTCACCCGGGGGCAGATGCCATTACCTCCTTCCCCAGTCCCTTACTGCACCACAGTCTATTCTACACTCGAAACCTGTCATATGTCAGATCAAGTTACTCCTGCTCACAAGTCCCCATCTCACTTGGAGTAAAAGTCCGAATCCTCATAGCCAGTCCATGATGTGCTTCCCAATCCACTGCCCCTGCGCCCTCACCGCTGGTCACTTTTCACCTTGCTCATTGGCTCACTCCTGGAGCACTCCCTTCTTGGTTCTGGAACATGCCAGGCACCCTCCAGTTCATGTCTTCTGCACTTGCTTTTCCTTCTGCTCATATACCCATAAGGCTCACTTCCCCATTTCCTTTAGACCTCTGCCAAGTCACCTTCTCAAGACTGCTGTCCCTGACTCCCCTACAATAAATAGCCCCCACACCCACTCCATGTCCCCCTTTCCCTCTTAATTTTTCTCTATTATCATCTGACTTTTTTTTTTAAAGATTTATATTTATGCATACAAGAGCTGGGGTACAGGCCAGAGGTGTGGGGGGTGAGAGGATCCATCAGAGACAGAGTGGGGGAACAGAACAGGCAGATTAACTGAAATACACTGCTGGCGGGAGCAGCGGGCAAGGCAGGAGAGGTCTGCTATGCCATGTGGGTCCCCTCCCTGGCCAGGGGTAGGGATCGAACTCGTGCTGCAGTGGTTGCTGTTTGCCTCATAGTGTGTTGCTTAACTCACTGCGCCACCAGGGAGGGCTCCATCATCTGACATTTTGACCTTAACTTGTTTATTTGTTTTCTGTCTCCCTCCGTGAGATGGAAGCTCTATGAAGGCAAGGGCACTGTCTGTCTTGGTGCCTGGCTCCAGGGTGGACTCAGGACTTACCAATTGAATGAGTGCGTGAGTGAATATGTGGTGACGTGGGGAGGGTTAGTGTGGAGCCAGGAGCAGCTAGCAGGGCATGGGCAGGAGGCTGGTCCCAGTCAGAGGCCTGAGTTCATCCCCTCTCTCAGGAAACTTTGACCCGACACCCATCTGAGTTGGGCACGGGGCATTGGACCTGAGGACAGGATCTCACCTAGCTCTGGACCTCAGGCAGCAGGTACCCCAGCAGCCCTCCTCACGCACGGTGGCAGATGCCATGACGGGGGTGAACATGGAGGTGGTGATGGGGACTAAGAGGCCACGGGGTGTGGGCTCCCACCTAGCCCACCTGAGCTGGAGGAGGGGCAGACGTGTCATGAGCGAGGATGGAAAAAGCTCTGCTTGCTGTTGTGGGGGTAAGAGCTGTGAAAATGGAGTATCAGGTGCCAGGCTTGCGTGGGGGAGACTGAGGTGGTGGCCTTGTAGTCACGCTGAGGGACTGGGCCAGAGCCCACAGTCAGTGGCTTTCACGCTTTGTAAAGACGCAGCAAAGCCCTTTGTTCAAATGAAATCTTATGCCAAGGCTGGCCTGTAAAACTTAGTCATCCAAATCCTCACGGAGTTGCTCCGGGAAGGTTTCCCCTGCCTCTCTTGTTTAAGTCACTCAAGCCCAGGCTGCCTACATTCCTGCCCTGAGCTGGCTTTACTTCACTGGCCCCTGCCAGGAGGCCCGTGCTCCCTTTAGCTGAGGGGTCACTGCCTGGCCGGCCCTGAGCGGATGGGTGGCCGCTGGGCCCCCTCGGTTCCCACCTTGGCTCATGTGGACACGTTGCTCGGCCCACTTACCTGGCGCCCCAGGTGGTCTGGTCCGCATGTGCAGGGACACAGCGCAGCAGGCAGGACGGCTCGGGGCTGCCCCAGGCGGAGATAACCAGGCCATGGCTCGTTTCTCCTTGCCCTGCAGACACTGTCCTCCGTATCCTGTGGGACTGATCCTGTTCACACAAGCTCAGAACAAATGGGCACGTGGAGGTGGGGGAGAGCCGCTGGCGAGAGGAGGTCCTTCATGGACTCTTGCGGCAGGCCACCTCTGAGCTTCCTGGAGTAGAGAAGGACAGATGGGTGAGGTTCTGCTTGTCTCTACTTTTCATGCACTCTGACCACTCTCCTCCCTGGTGCCATGCCTAAGGAAGACCATCCAGTGGGTTCAACCCAACCTTTGGGGATGGGGGACTTTCTTGGAACTCTGGAAGAAACAGTGGTGGCCAGGAGGGGGGCGTGGAGCCCATGACATCACGTAGGGGTGGCCCTCACAGGGCCTGGTGTGACTTCAGGGCCAGCTCCAGGGCTTGCTGTGCGCTTGTGCAGCCTGGACCCTCTGGAGGGGCAGTGCAAGGGGGACGTGAGTGCTGCTGAAACCAGCCCGTGCCCAGCGGTGGGTCAGCCCAGAGCATGAGACACCTGTTTCTAATGGGTTCATCCAGAGGGGTCAACTTCTTCATAGTTTTTCAGGCTACAGTGAGGGCCTTTATTGGCCCACGAGGAGGGGGATTTCTCCCATAGTTTGTACTCTCTGTTGGCAGCTGCTCTGCCAGGGGCCTCATCAAAGAATCTGGAACTGGCCTGGGCATTACCCTCTCCTCTCCAACCACTGCTGGAAAACAAAAACAGCTGAAGAGAGCTTCAGCCATCACTGAGTTGTTCCCCCACCTTCCTGTAGCAGGCAGGGAAACAGGCTCCATGGAGACCTCATCCTTAGCTGGGAGCCCCAGCTCCAGCCTCTGGTCCAGAGAGGCAATGTTGGCGGCGGCTGCCCTGGTGTGGGGCCCGGAGTCACGTGCTTTTGCTCCCTTTGCCATATTTAGAATCGCTGGATCAGGGGAAACTTCTCTCCAGCCCCTGAGGATTCTTGGAAAGAGCCTTGCTCTGAGGCCTGGCTTAGTCTCCCTCCCCTTTATCCCCCTGCCAGAGAAAGTAAGAGTCTGCTCTCCCCAGAGGAGCCTGAAGCCCTCCAGGCCACACTGCCCCGCCCCCGTCACAAAATGTCTCTCACTGAAGGACATCAACTTTTCCACTGGAAAGTGTGGGGGTGGGAGGGGGGTGGAGAGGGGGGGAGATGGGGTTATGGCTCTGCCCTCCAGGAAGCTTGACTGAGTGGGGACAGGGTCCCCCACTGAGGGAAGATCAAATTTGCTATGAGGCCATGCTCTGGGGGGTGGGTAGTGTCTACACATCCTAAGCCAGATGCAGAAGTGAGGGAGCCAGCTGGGGGCCAGGCAGGCAGGACCCTGGCAGGGCTTGGTCCTGGAAGAAGGTTCACAGAGAGGGGGAAGGAACAGATCCAGGAAGAAGCAGGGGCAGGCTAAGGCCCGCATTTCCTCTCTCCTGGTGGCTAGAGGTCCCTCTCCCATAAGACTGCATCCTCCCTCAGGAGCGTCATGTCTTGAAAATGCAAACAAAACCCAAACCCCAAACCGAACACAACCTGAAATGCGTGTGCTGGCGGAGGACCTGCCATGTTCTGGGTCTTTCCTTGACTTGCTCATGGAGGATAAAGGTCTTGTGTTCCCTGGAGTCTGGCTCCCTTTCCCACCGTTGACACCCACTGTTGCAAACTTCCTTCACTCTGTCAGGCCTCCGCCCGCTCTGCTCCCCACCTCAGAGTAGACCTGGCCGCCTTCCCGCCTTTTCACAGAGGAAGCAGAACGCCGCTGGGATCAGTTTGGCTCTCTTGGTCCCAGTCTGCTCTCCCAGTGGCATGGAAGCCTGGAAGCCAGGGAGGGCCCTTCCTGCTCCAGCTGTTCGCTCCTGGATCCCAGCCGGCCTGCTGCCCTGGGGACTTTCTCCACTGATCACTCCCTTTCTCTCCTGCATCCTCAACTTCTCTCTCTCCTGGCTCCTTCCACTGGCTCATCTTAAAAAAAAAAATCCCTGGGGCTCCTTCTCCAGCTACTGATCTGGGCCTGTGCTCTTTGCTGTCAGCCTTTAAATAGTTAGGAATATTTGTTCCTCCACTCACTGTCTCCACTTCCCGACCCCCCCTCACCCCACTCGGGCCTACTCCTTCCTTCCTTCCCTCTGAGGCTGCCCAGTGACCAACTTGTCACCAAATCCAGTGAACGTTTTTCAGGCCTTATCTCGCTTGACCTCTTGGCAGCATTTGACACCCTCCCTCGTCCTCCTTGAAGCACTTCCTTCACTTAGCATCCCTCCCCTCTTGCTGGTACCCTGCCCTGTCTGGGTGGAGGGTTGCCTCCCTCTGCGCCTCCTTCTCACTGGACCCTCCCCCGCATTTGTCATCTGCTCTCTGGACTGTCTCAGCTGCTCACGTTGTAGCCTCAGTCACAACCTCCACCCCGATGCTAGTACAGGCTGTCGTTCTGGCTCGGGCCTCGGCCTTCACGCCCACCGCGTGTTTGCCCAGGGTCCCCTGGCCCTCTCCACCGCAACAGTCTAAAATGGAACTCGGGGTCTCCCTGGTGGCGCAGTGGATTGAGCACCGCAGCACTGCAGCACGAGGTCCAGCCTCGGCCAGGGAGCGGACCCACATGGTGCAGCAGACCTCTCCTGCCTCGCCCGATGCTCCCGTCAGCAGTATATCTCAGTGGATCTGCCTGTTCTGCTCCCCGCTCTGTTTCTGGTGAATCCTCCCACCTCCTGGGACTCTGGTCTGTACGCCAGCTCTTGTGTTTGTAAATAAATCTTAGAAAAAAAAAAAATTGAAACTCTTCCCCCTCCTCCCCCCACCACCCTGAGCTCACCCATCTCAGATCGCTCCTGGCATCTTTGACGCACGCAGTGCCTGACTCAGCCCGCAGCACTCATTCTCCACTGCCCCATTTCCAGGTAATCACCAATTCCTGTTCCCTCAAACCTGCAGTCCATCCACTTCCCTCTGCTTCTGTCTCAGCGCAGGCCACCAGTGAGTCCTGAGTCCACAGCGGCTGCTACTTCTTTTCCAGCTCAGCCCCACCTCCTCTCATCCGCGCTCCACACTGCCTCTGAGTGGCTGTCCTGAGACATGACCTGACCTGGTCCTCCCTTCCGAAAATTGCCCAGGGCCTCCCCTTGCCTTTAGGGTAGGCATCGAAGTGCCCAGAGTGTCATTCGATGCCCCTGGCCCTGGCCCTCTGCTTTCCCCACAGCCCTTTCACTTCAGGCCCCACCATCCAGAACTTTTGTCCACACTGGGCACCAACAGGCTTCCACATGGCCATTGCTTCCTCTGCTTGGGACAGCCCACCCCTGTCCTGTCACTTCCTCCAAGAAGTTCTTACTGACCCCCCACTTTGGAGGGGAGATCAATCTTCTTAGCTATCCCTCCCCCCTCCCTGAACACCCTCTCATTGCCTTGGCCAGCAAGTCAATGCTGTGTGGATTTGTTCACTTCCTGAGGATCTGGACTCACTTCTGACTTTACGGTAAACCTGGCTGCGTGAGGATGGCCATTTGTGTTTCTTAAATGAGTGGGATCAGCATTCTTAGGCCACAACACTTTTCTGCTGTGCGATGCCAGCCCCCGCTTCCCCACCACCGCTTCATCTTTCCGGGATCTTAGTTACTGTACCCCCTTTATAAATTCATACAATTCAATGTTTTTAGTCAACTCACAGTGTGTTCGTCCACTGCAGGGCCCTTTCTGAGCCACATTTCTTCATTGGAATTTGGGGGGAGGGTGGTGGCGGTGGTGGTGTACCCTCTCAGGGTTCTGAGAAATAAGAACGTGAACGCAGAAGGCTCGGTACAGTGCCTGGTGATTAGAAGCCCTTGGCCAGTGGGAGCAGCTACAGCTATTACTAGGGTCACCAGCAAATCGGGGGTGTAGCTGATGTTGGCATGAGTCCCACCTTTCCAGCTGGGCTTTCCTCAATCCCCTGGCCCTGTGGCTGCTTCTGGGCTGTGATATGAGAAAGGGGGGAAAGGGTGAAGGCAATGATTACAGTTGTTTAAAAAGGCCCGAATTGGCTAGTAATTGAGTCAGCCACAACCACTCCCATTAGCTAAGTCAGTGACTCTCTAAGTGTGGTCCCTGGAACCGCTAGGGTGTTAGTGTCCCCGGGAACTTTGTAGAAATACAAATTCTCGGATCCCACCTCATACTGAATCAGATAGAAGAGGAGTGGGCCCAGAAATCAGTATTTTACCGAGACCACCGGGTGATTTCGAGACCTGCTATAGCTTGAGAATGACTGATCTAAGCACACCATTCCCCCAGTCACCCAGGCCACCCTCCTGAATGAAGGGGGTAGTCATAGAAGGGGAGGTGGTGATGACAAGTCTCACTATGAGCCCTGGCCTTGGAGAACCAGCCAGCAGAACCCACCAGTCCCGGTTCTGCCCCCGGGGCTGGGCAGGGAGAACATGGCCCAAAGTTGTACCCAGACATGATGGGCAAAGGAGCTACCAGTCTGGCCTTTCTGCCGGAGCTATGAAAGAGGGGTGTCCCAGTCAGCCCCTGTATACCATCTATGCTTACACAGATGAAGACTGAGGTCTGAGAGGGGGCCAGAGACAATCCTTAGACGGTTCCTATTTGTTGTAGAAGGAAATCACACACTGGCTCTGGTGGGCACTAGCAGACACCAGCTTGGGGCTCGTTCTCCGCCTCCTTCCGTTGTCCGAGAGTAGGTGTCTGTGTAAGGACACCCCTCTGGAGCAGTTGGGGGTGGGGTGGTTACCTGCTCTGGGCTTCCAACTTCAGCTCTGTCATTAGCTCGCTGTGTGATCTTGAGCAAGTTAGTAGTTTCACCCTGGGCCCCTTTTCCTCATCCGGAATATTGGGATAATTATTCAGGTGCCTGGAACACGAGGTGTTCTCTGTCAGACCAAGTACAGCTGTTCAACTATATTGAGCACCCAGGGTGGGAATCTCCCAGGCAGTGAGTAAAGGCAGGGGGTGGCGAAGGTCAGGGACTCAGAAAACAGTCTGCTAAGTGAAGGTTGGCCAATGTTGGAGACTTAGCTTCTCTCCCCTTCCAGGAAGGATGCTGGGGAGGCCGAAGGGCCGGGGATGGATGTGCTGAGAGCTTTGGGAGTATCCTTAGTGGGCATAAACTTGCGTACAGATCCACGCCCCCGCCACTGTGTGAAGCTGTGTGGAACGATGTTTTGATGTTTGTTTGATGTGAGTTTCTGTGATTCATTTACTCAGTCATTCCACAACACTGTGAAAAAGTAAGGGAAGCAGAGTAAGGGAAGAAAGTGGGGACGGAGCCACTATTTTGGAGAGGGGGTGGAGAAGGCCTCTCCCAGGAAATGATGTTTGAACAGAGACCTAGATGAGTAAGAGAGCAATAAATAGTCAGGAAGCAGCAAAGCAAGTGCAAAGCCTGGAGGTGGAAATGTTTGGTGTGTTCCAGGAATGGCAAGGAGGTCAGAATGGCTGGAGTGCAGTGAGCCTGTGATTGAAGGGCAGCAGGGGAGACCAGGTTCAAGAGGTGGGGCTGGGGGCCACATCTTGCAGCATCTGCCAGGACATGCCACGGCATGCCCAGGAGTTTGACTTTCACTCTGTCAGTGGAGAGTTTTGAGGAGAGCCATGCTTTGTGGCTTTACATTGTGGGCCATCCCTGGCTGCTTTGCAGAGAGTGGGTCCGAGTAGGGGCAGGGGGAGGCAGGAGGAGGTCGGGGTAACATGGTGACTGCTTAGTTAGGAAGGCGAGCTGTGGTCTGGACAGGGCCAGAGCGAACAGAATGGCTAAAGGACAGGAAGTGGAGGGTGAGGGAAGGCAGAGCTGGGCTAACGCTGGGTGCAAGGTGGAACCATTGCTGAGGTGGGGAGACTGGAGAAGAGCAAGATTTGAGGACTTATTGGGAGTCTGAAGACATCCAGGAAGAGATGTCGAGTAGGTAGGTGCAAGCTGAGCTGAACTCAGGGTGAGGCTACCACACCCTCACACCTGCCCAGTGTCAAGTGCTAGGTAGGAGAGAGGTGGGGCAGGATTAAGAGTGGTTTTGCGCTATTTGTATTGCCGAGCAAATGAATTTAAAATTTTATATTCGTTTGATACTACCCATGCTTATTCCTAAAAAATGAGGAAATGCGTACAAACAAAAGCCAAATCTTTTCATTTTCCTGAGACAAGCCATCCGACTCAGTATGTATATAGAAACATCTATATTTTAAAAACTGGGATCACACTGCCCTTATGGTTTCATAATCTGCTTTTTTCACTTAGCCTGTTCTGAAGTGGGTATTTTATAGATGCATAACGATTGACATGGGGAGGAAAGTGTTGAGGAAAAAAGATTCTTGACAACACTCAGTAGGCCTTCCCCAGCATGCCTGCTTCTGCTGAGGTCCCTGGGTTAGCGGGCAGTGGGGCTGACGGGTCTCTGTCCAGGACTGGAGTCAAGGCCCATCAAGATGTGGGGGCAGCCCTTCCCAGAGGAGGGGTTGGGTGAGGTGACCTTAGGGCACCCCTTGTGGGCTGCGTCCTGTGACCACATCAGGCCCTATCTCTGGGGGATGTGGCTAACTACTAACACTGGGAACTAGGTCCCCTCCCCCTCCCCCATTGCCTGTGTCTTCACGCTGACTCAGCTCTTGGAACTGGAACTGGCCAGGGAGGCCTCCTTCTCACCCGTTCATTTAGAATCCTTTACCAGCTGTTGGCCGATCTCCTCACCTAGGGGCATGTGCTGGGACCTGGCCCTGTACTTGCCCCCCAAACAGTCTCTTAAAACATGCCCTTGACACACCTTCCCCCCACCACCCCCTATTTTACAGATGAGGAGACTGGCTCAGAGCAGGTGGGTGACTTTCCCGGGGTCTCACACAGGATTGAGACTCGAACCCGGAGCCTAGGTCTCTGCCACAGTGAAACATGAACACAGATCAAGCCATCTGAAAGCCACAGACAGGGACACCAGCATTGGTAGGGGCCTCTGAGTGGGATCAGTGGGGTGGAGCTCCCCAGAGCAGGTAGGTAGTGTTTGGGGTGGCAGTGGAGGAGGACATGGAGTCTCAGCGAGTCAGCTCTTGAGGTGTTTCAGGCAGAGTCCAGTGTCAGCAGTCCTAGTAGGAATATTTGGGGACAGTTGTGGGTCAGTCTCCAAGGGATGGTGTCTAGAGAAGCCTATTCTTTGGGGAGTCCCTTCTGGGCATGTGCATGCCGAGCATACCCCACCAAGAGAGGAGCACTCTGGGAGTCGTGGCCTCATTTGCTGCCGGTGTCCCCCAGCCTGCTCACCCTCCTGTATTCACTTACCCACGGTGGTCACCAGCTTCTCTCCATGCCCGTCCCCCTGTCCCATCCACTGGGAAGTTGGGAACCTGGGTCTAAGCTCATCTCTGTCCTGGACATACTGGGTGACTCTAGGTGAACCCCTTTCCCTCTCTGAGTCTCAGTCTCCTCAGTGTGTAATAGAGGTTGAGGGAAAGGTTGGGCCCGTTGGGTTCCAAAGTTCCTTCCATTTCTAGACATCTGGTTCTGGGCTACTCAGTAGGTGCTTGCTGCCCTTGGGGGAGTTCCTGGTCTCCATGGCTTCTCACTGTCTGATGTTCCTCTCCACGCCTTCTCTCACTCTGCTTCTGCTTCCCTCCCTCCCCACCTGTCCTCCCTGGCCCCTTTTCCTTTATTATCTGCTCATTTAATTCCAGAAGACACATGAAACCAGGGTAGGCCCCATTCTGTAGATGAGACCATACTCCTGCCACCTTGTACTTCATACGGAAGGGGTGTCCCTCCTGACACCCACGTCCGGTGACCTCTGGGGCATCTCTTTCAAGACAACCTTAAAATTGAGCGGGGGTGGGGGGGAGGGGAGGGGAGGCCTTCCTGGTGGCCCCAGGAGTTAAGTCGCAGCACTATGAAGCCATCTGCAGCCACTGCAACACGAGTTCCATTCACAGACAGGGAGGGGACCCACATGGGCAGCAGACCTCTCCTGTCTTGCCCACTGCTTCCCTCAGCAGTGTATTTCAGTGGATCTGCCTGCTCTGCTCCCCACTCTATCTCTGCCTAATCCTCTCACTCTCCTCACCTCTGGCCTGTGCCCCAGCTCTTGTATGCATAAATAAATAAATCTTTAAAAAAAACAAAAAAACTGAGCCAAGGATTGAGGCTTGTGAGTGGCTGAGCCTAGAGGCATTTCGGGGCTATAGGGCCCTAACCCAGCCCAGAGAGACCTGCACTTAGCACTGAGCGAGCCCCTCTCTAGCTGCATCCTGCATCAGGCCATTAAAAAGGGTGGATGTGAGGTGTCTGAGCTTAGCAGCCCAGAGCTTAGGGGGCTTCTTCCTTTGCTGTCCAGCACAGAGCTACAACTCCAGGGAATTCTGATTCTGCTTTCCAGATAAATCTTCCCCCAAAATGCATCCCTCTTCACCAGAGATTCCACAATGGTCCTGTCCACCCAGCGGTCTAACTCTCTCTCCTTTGTGCTGCAATTGCAGATTTTTGCTGGTCTTTAGCTGCCTGGTGCTGTCTGTGCTGTCCACTATCCAGGAACACCAGGAACTTGCCAATGAGTGTCTCCTCATCTTAGTGAGTGCGGAGGCTGGGTCTGAGGGAGGCTGGGTGAGGTGGTATCTCTAGGTTCAGGGTGAAGGTGGAGAGAATTTTCTTGTGGCTCAGAGAAGGTGCTATGCTCCCTGAACGGGTGGCGGTGCCTGTCTATGCTTCATTCCCTTCATTTCCTGCTTTATAGCAGCTGTTGGGAGCATTTCTGCCTCTATGTCGGGGCTTATAATAGGCCCAGGGAAGTGGTGAGTAACTGGTCCCACTTATTCCCAGGACAAAGACTGCTATTCCCCCTCCCCCACCTCCATAGTTTGCTTCTTTCCTCCTTAACAAAAGCAGCAGGGAGGGTATAGCTGACGACCATGCTTATGTCACCCAGTCCGGGTTAGAGAGTCTGGAATGGCTGGGAGCCGAGAGGCGTGTGGGGCAGAAAACCCTCAGCTTCTGGGACTGCACAGGCTCAGGAAGGGGAGGATGAACTTGGACTTTAAATTTCTTTGGAAGACAAGGAATGGGCCACTTGCCCACTGAAATCCTCCTCAGGTATGAGAACCTGATCTGAGGAAACCCCAAAATCCCTCACCCAGGGACTGTGGGCTGGGTGGCAGGGAGAGTAGGAACTAGAAACCCGGTCCCGGCCCCACAGGAATTCGTGATGATCGTGGTGTTCGGTCTGGAATACATCATCCGGGTCTGGTCCGCGGGCTGCTGCTGCCGGTACCGAGGATGGCAGGGCCGCTTCCGGTTCGCCAGAAAACCCTTCTGTGTCATCGGTAATGAGGCTCCCGGCCCGTGACTGAGCCCTGACCCCAAGTCCCAGAGCTGACACCCTAACCCTGACCCGGACCCTGGCTCTGAGAGACTCAACGGACCCTCTCAATCTCCCTCAAGGCCCCAGGAACCCCTCACCTCGGGACCGGCAGGGGTGGGAAAGTGGGTTTCTTCCTGGAGCGCGCTGTGACCTCCCAGCCCCCTCCCACTCAGACTTCATCGTGTTCGTGGCTTCGGTGGCGGTCATCGCCGCGGGAACGCAGGGCAACATCTTCGCCACCTCCGCGTTGCGTAGCATGCGCTTCCTGCAGATCCTGCGCATGGTGCGCATGGACCGCCGCGGCGGCACCTGGAAGCTCCTGGGGTCGGTGGTCTACGCGCACAGCAAGGTGAGGCCTGCGGGGGCGTGTCTGGGGCGGGGCTACAGCAAGGTGAGCTGGGGCTAGGTCTGGAGCGGGAGCTTGGAGGCCAGGAGAGGGGTGGAGCCTAGGAGTGGGGAAGCCCTGGAAGGTTATTAGGGGTCTTGCATGGGCAAGGGCAGAGGGGCCTAGGCAGGGGTTGGGCCTGGAGGGGGGTGGTGTCTGGACCCAGGCTGGGATGCTGGACCTGACCGGTAGGACTTGAGGGTCTCACTTGGAAACCTCTGGTTTTAGGGAACTCTGGACACAGCCAAGTGGAGAGCTGGGCAGATCTGAGGGTGCTGTTGTAGTGTGGCTTGACGTGGGCTCGTTTTAAGTCTGAAATTTGGCCTTCAGGATGAGGATAAGGGGTGAAGGCCCGAGCACGGAATGCAGAGGGTCAAGGACAGATCCGGGGGGCGGGACCTGAGCTTCTGGGTGACTTTGGCCATCTCAGGTGGTGGGGTGTGGTCTTCTTGATGGAGAACTGAGAAAGAAAGGCGGGCAGAATCTCAACAGGGAACTTTGAGAGGTGGGGTGCTTTTACTCTCGGTCCAGAAACCTGATGGGCTATTCTGGGAGCCTCCACTTCTCCACCTTTCCCCAGGTGGGCCCCGTGTTCCTCAGGCCCCTCTGCCTAGGTCCTGCCTGTGATCTCCCCTTTTGCTGCCCTGCAGGAGCTGATCACCGCCTGGTACATTGGGTTCCTGGTGCTCATCTTCGCCTCCTTCCTGGTCTATCTGGCCGAGAAGGACGCCAATTCAGACTTCTCCTCCTACGCTGACTCGCTCTGGTGGGGGACGGTGCGTGAGGGTCTGTGCAGGGCTGTCCTTCTCCCTGGGGCTCCCCCACCCTGGCCTGACTGCTGTGCCCCTGACTAAGAGCTGAGTAGGCCTGTCTGCTCTACCGGGTAGGACTGGGAGCCCCTGTGGCCAGTTTCTTTGCTAACACCTCAGCCTGCCCCAAGGACCTGCTGTGTCCCCAACTAGTCCCCCTGTCAAACTCATATGACTTGTATGCTTCCCCGCTGACCAACAGGGGAGAGGGGAAAATCCACCTCTGTCCTCATCAGTCCTTGTGACAAGTCCCGTGGGCAACGGGGGGCCCCTTCCCTCATGATCAGGCTCCCACCTGCCTGTGCCCCCAGCAAGCTCCTGTGGGTGGTCTCAGTGACCAGCCCTGTGGATAATCCATTTGTGTCCCCAGATTACACTGACAACCATCGGTTACGGTGACAAGACGCCACACACATGGCTGGGCAGGGTCCTGGCTGCCGGCTTCGCCTTACTGGGCATCTCCTTTTTCGCCTTGCCTGCCGTGAGTGCCCCTCAGTTTAGGATTGCCCAATCTGGGGGAGATGGGTCCTGGCAACGGAGCCTGCCAAGCCCCTATCCTGGATTTGTGGTGGGGGGGTACCTCTGATGTGCGGAGGTGGGGCCATCTTTGCCTCCTTTCGTTGTCCCCACCACCACGGTCCCCAACCCTTCCTGTCCCCCTAGGGCATCCTTGGCTCCGGCTTTGCACTGAAGGTCCAGGAGCAGCACCGGCAGAAGCACTTTGAGAAACGGCGGATGCCAGCAGCGAACCTCATCCAGGTACGAGAGGCCCAGGAAGGCCCTGAACTGAGCAGGTGTGTTGATTCTGTCTGCTGATTCCTCAGCCCAGCTTCACAACTGATTCCACTTTGAAGCCCGGAGAGGAGATGGGCCATTTTGGGGATCACTGTCAAGTCAGGAATAGAGCTGGGATACTGAGATTGTCAAAACTCCCCCTGCTCCACATGCTCATTTTAGGGCTAAGCAACTCCAGCTCTACATGCCTCAAGTTGGGTAGAGCCTGGACAAGAGGCCCTGGGTGGAGACCCAGTCTTGCCACCATCAGCTGTGCAGCCATCAGAAAGCCTGCTCCCAACAGTCCCAACACCTTAATTGATTAATTCAGTCCACAAGTGCTCACCTAAATGAATGACAAATGTGTTAAATGCCTTGAAAGAAATGATTTTCTGAAGAGCATCTACTAGGAGACGTGGACTGACTTCATCTTGATGGGGAACTCGGGGACGACTACCTGGGAAAGTGACACTTGAGTTGAGACCTCAAGGATGGGCACAGAGGTGAGGTGGAGGGAACAGCATGTGCAAAGGCCCTGTGTTGGAAGAGAGCACAGTGTGTTTGAGGGACTGGAAGGAGGCTTGTGAGGCTGGAACAGAAAGCTCCAGGAGAAGTGTGTAGTGGAAGGGATGGAGTAAGTGGGTGAGGCCCAGACTGGGAACCGCAGGGAGGAATTTAACTTTTTCCTAAGAGCACCAAGGAGCCTCTGAGAGGAGGTTAAAACAGGAGGAGTGGGTGACATGATCAGATTTGTGTTTTGAAAACTGGTGAATGGATCAGACCCGGGTGTATGGGAAACACCAGAGGGGAGGTTCTGGCACAGGGTGACACAGCCCTGGGAGGCTTGGATGAGGATAGCGACAGATGGGATGGGGTGAAAGAGCATATCGTGCATATTTAGGGCTTAGTTTACCGTCACGTGCTACGTAGCGACTTCAGTCAGTGGTGTGCGTGACGGAGGGCCCTGTGGACAGTCAGGTGTGCATCGAGGTTTGTGCGATCACACTCCATGAGGTCACCCACTCACAGGGCGAATCCCCCTGGTTAAGTAACGTGTGACTGTTGTGACATTAGGAGCAAGGGACGGGGAGGCAGGGGGGCTTCCGGGCTTCTGGCTGGCCGGTTGGGTGGCATGAAGAAGGTGGGTTTGGCTGGAGCATGAGTCTGGGGGGCCTTGGTGTTGAGGAGGCAAAAGGAAGTGCAGGTCTGCAGCTGAGCCGAGAGGAATGTTCTAGGCAGTTAAGAGTCAGAGAGGTTGCGTGTGGGTGCCAATGAAGCCCTGAGCGTGGATGAGCTCGCTGTGGGGGAGGAAAGAGGGAGGAGACAAGGTGGGCCAGAGTGGGTGTAGCGGCAGGAAGGGCGGCACAGGAGCAAGGTTCAGGATGGTTCTGGGCAGACGGGTCAGGGAAGGAGAGTCTTGGAGCCCTCAGTGGCTTTTCATGCTTTATTTAGTAGAGGTAGCCAGGTACATGGCAGGCAGGGGTGCCGGGGGACTGGGAGGCTGGCAGGCCTCCCAGCCCCCAGTGCATCTCACCCTCTCGGCTGCTTCTTCTCTCTCTGCTGCTGCTGCTGTTGGTTCTCTCAGTCGGTCCCCGCAGTTCTGGCGTCCTCATGACGCCGCCCACTTATGCCCGTGTCCCAACTCAGGTGTGCCCACTTGCGCATGCCCACCCTGGAATGCTCGCAGCCCTGCAGGTGTCCATCATCAGTGGTGGGCGGGTGGAAAGACCTGATCATTCTCTGACCCTACAGTGGGCTTTTAGGCTCCTCAGCAGTCAGCAGCTGGGCGGGCAGTCAGGTTGTCTGAGGAGCCGGAGTGGGAGCTGCCTGAGGGTGGGAAGCCCAGAGAGTGTGGTCTCGGTGTCCCTGCTGTGCTGAGGCGGCAACTCTAATTTTTGTGGTTCTGATTCAGCCTTGGCCTCTCTGCGTCAGGGGTGTGTGCCAGAGAAACCCCTGTGGGAAATAGTCCAGGGAACACTGGCAGAGCCCACCTCGGCCTGCACCCGACATGCCACTCTGACCCCCCAAATCAGACTCCATCCCTTTATCTCTCCACCCCAGGGCGGACCTCCCCTGCCCTTCCCTGCTATCTCCAGCCACCAGCCCAGCCTTTCCTTCTCAGCGTCCCCTGGGGCACAATGGCTGTGTCTCCAGGGAGCTGGCCTTCCGAGGGGCACTGTAGGGGCAGGCGGCTGGCACTGTCCATGCCGAGAGACAGCTGGTATTGTGGTGCCCATAATTAATGAGACAGCTCTGGCAGCTGCTCCCCAACCCAAGCCAGGGGCCTAGGCAAGCAGGAAGTAAAAATATTCCTGTCCTGGGAGGGTGCCCGGCTGATGAGGTCAGCAGTGGGCAGTCCCTTAAGGACAGGAGGCACCCAAAGAAGGGGGGCAGCCAGGGCCCAGTTCTGCTTTGTCCTGCCCAGCGGCTTTCATGCCTCCCTGGTCCCACTAATCATCCCACTCACAGTCGCTCCCTGATTCTTCTCCTTGCCTGGAGGGAAAGGGACAGTTCTTCTTGTTGTCTGACCCTCATCCCTTGTGCTGCAGAGGAAATCCTGCAAGGGCGTGGATGCTGAGGGATTGGTAGGTGATGGTCTTTCCTCCCCTCTCTCCCCCCATGAGCAGTAACAGGACCTGGGATGGGGCAGGATTATTATTATCATATATAATTCACTCAGTCAGTCATTCCCCCAATATTTGCAGATACCTATCATGTGCTAGAGGACACAGTGGTGACCCAGACGCAACTTATAGTCTAGGGGAAGAGTAAAATATTAATCAAATCACAATGAGTAGATCCTTATTCTATCTGATTAGCTGTGATAAGGGAGATAACAGGAATGTTTCATGGGGACCTTGGCATTATGTGCTTTGTGTGCTTGGCATTTAACATACATTTGCCCATTTAATTTTCAGCACACCCTGGTAGATAAGTGCTATTACATCTCCTTTACAGTTGAAGAAGCTGAGGTTTTGCACTTGGCTTAATTTGATTATACTATGTCCTATGGGTCTCAGCTTTTATTGAGGTGGCATTGGTTTATAATGTACGAGTTACCAGGGTCCAAGGTTAAAATTCAACATCCATAAACTCTGTATCATGCTCACCAACAAAAGTCTAGCTTCCATCCACCACTGTGCAACTGACCCACTTCTCTGCTAACCACCAGTCTGTTCTCTGTGTCTGAGAGTTTGTTCATTCACTTTGTTTCTTTCTATTTCGCGGATGGGTGAGTGAAAACACGCAATTCTCCGTCTGACTTACTCCACTTAGCATAGTCCATCAATGTTAAGATCCATCAATGTTGTCACAAGCAGCAAGCTTTCATCCTTTTTTACAGTTGAGTACTATTCCATTGTGTATATACCGCATCTTTACCATTCGTTAGCTGTGTCTGTATCTTGGCTATTGTGTATCGGGAACCCAGGGGTGTATATATTTGTTTGCATTACTGCTTGCATGTTCTTCAGATAAATATCCAGAAGTGGAAGAGCTGGATCATGGCAAAGCCCAGCTCTCAGCTCCTCCACTCCAAGGCTCCTGGGTTTCATACTGATCTGCACCCATCGTGTGGGGAATCAGTTCTCTCTAGGACTCAGTTTCTTTGTCTAGCTCTGCCAGTGGCTGTGGAGTCGGAACTGGCCTTGGGCTCTTAATACCCTTCAGCTGACCCCAGGTCAGGCTTTTTCAGGGGCAGAGGGCTGTTGGGGGGCTGAGAAGCCTCACTGATGCCCTCCCTCCCCAACACCACCAGGCTGCCTGGCGCTTGTACTCCACGGACACGAGCCGGGCCTATCTCACGGCCACCTGGTACTACTATGACAGCATCCTCCCGTCCTTCAGGTAGGTCCTGCTGGGGGTGGGGGTGGGGCTGGGTGATGCCCTGGAGGGTGGGAAAGCGATGTCGGCTGCTAAGGGCGCATCTGGGGCTGCCACTGCAGGACCTTCATAACTCAGAGCCTGGAGTGCTCTCTCCCACTCTGCTCTGTCCAAGGAGGATGCTGGACATTGGACACTGGGCGTGGGCTGGAGTCCTGCCCCACAGGCGGAGCCCTGGGTCCTGGAGGGCTGGCCGTCCTCTGCTCACCCACGGATGGTGCCCCTCGAGGCAGAGGCACAGCCAGTTCATCTCCCTTTGAGTTGGGTGCCGCACTGGTCCTTACCAGCCTGGCCTGTTGCTGCTGCATAGACAGCGTGTGTGTGCCAGAGCTGCGACCGGCGGGCCCACCCTGTGTGCGTGGAGATGTCCTTCCTTTCACTGTGCCTGGTCGCAGCCTTGAGGCCCAGGGTGGATTCACCCCGCTGGCCCAGGTTGGGGTAAATGGCACAGGGGTGACTCACACCGGGGATTATTAATAGCATCACCAAGGTTTGTGTGGCCGGGCGCTGGCCAGGCCTTCGGGGTGGATGTACTGGACCTCAGCTTGGTCGGTCCCGCGGGCAAGAAGGCAGGCGTCAGGTACAGCCCGGCCAGGCTGCTGCGCTCAGCGCTTCTGCGGTGGCTTTTTTTGCCTCATTAGTTTTCCAGGAGCAGCTGTGGCGTGATCCCACTCACCCTTACACCTGGCTGCCCCCTCCCAGTGCCTGGGGCTCCCTAGGGGGGAAGCAAGAGAGAGGAGGTCAGGGAGGGGGCCCCCAGAATCACACTGCTCCCTCCACCACTGTTTCTCCACCTGGCAGAGGCAAGCTCCCACCCCAAAGACAGGGGTGGTGGTTAGCTGGAAGCTGCCTCCCTTCCAGAAGCAGCTACAAGATGCCAGGCCAGGGCTCAGGGAGGGGCAGGGCCTACTGCGTGAGGAATCTGATGTAGCTGTCCTCCGGGAAGATGGACAGCGCTTGGTCTGGGCCCCTTCTGCCTGGGTCTGTTTCCTCAGCCAGATTGGACAGCAGAGACGGGACCTCTCTGCCGTCACTCCGGAGACAGGGAATAGCTAGCCACCCAGCAAGTCTCCCTTCTCAACCTGTTTCCCCTAAAATCCAGAGTCAGATTTCCAGGATGAGGTGAGGTGAGGGTGAGCATTTCCAGGAAAGTGTCCTGACAGCCTAGACAACCAAATTTGCCATCTCTAAGGATTTAGGACTGGAGGATAGAAAGGGAGGGAGGAAAACTAGTTTCTCCTGCCCCCCACTCCCGCCTCTTCTGGGTTGGGGTGTTTGCTGAGCTCCTCTGGGGAGGCAGGACCAGGTAGGACCTGAGCTCAGGAGCGGCGCCCCCTGTGGGTGGGGTGGTGCCTGCCCCCTGCTGATGGCGCCCTCTCCTGCAGAGAGCTGGCCCTCTTGTTTGAGCACGTGCAGCGGGCCCGCAATGGGGGCCTGCGGCCCCTGGAGGTGCGGCGGGCGCCGGTACCCGACGGAGCACCCTCCCGTTACCCGCCCGTTGCCACCTGCCACCGGCCCGGCAGCACCTCCTTCTGCCCTGGGGAAAGGTAGGGGCCCCCCGGGGCCGCCACCTCCTCCTGCTTCTCCTCCTCCTCTTCCATTCTCTGTCTCCCCCTCTCAGACCTTCCTCCAGATACTATTTCTCAGGGCCTGTTCTGGGGACTTCTGGGCCTTGATAGGAGGTCTCGGTAGTCACTGGACGGCCTGACAGGTAGACTGAGAGCCGCTGGAGAGGCCGGCTGGACTCGCCTGCTTGTCACCTGGGGCTTCAAGGGTCTGAGTGGGGCCATGTCCGTTCCATCCTTTCCTGTCGTCTCCTCCATTCATACCATTGTCCTCTTTCTTTCTCTGTTCCCACACCCCCTCATTCTTCCATCCCTGCACCCCCATCCCACCTGGAAAGCTGGCGAGAGGAGGAGGCCGCTGGCCACAGGTGCTTACGCCTCAGGTAATCGTGGGCACCATCCTGGGGAGTGAGGGCGGGGAACCCCCTCCCCCAGCATGTTCCTTTAGAAGGGGCGTGATGCTGAGCCCGCCTCTCAGGAGCCAGATGCCAGCTGGAGAGAGCTCTGTGACTAAGACCAGCTATAGGACCTACGTAAACACAACCAGTGACTAATGCTCCTGTCTCGCGGCTCTTGGCCACAGCTTTGCTAATCCCAGAGGGTTCTTCTGGGATTCTCCCACAATGCCTTTCTTTTGCACTAAGGTACATTTTGCTGCTCCCTTTGACCTATCTCTAAGGAGAACAAAGAAAGAACAATGCCTGCCCTCATGTTGTGGCTTATAGTGACAATTCTGGCACATTTGGACAAGGGAAGCCTGTTCACTCAGTGTGGGAAGGTGGCTGTGCCTGTAAGGAGTTTTTTTAAGATTTACTTATTTTTGCATACAAGAACTGGGGTATAGGCCAGAGGTGCGGGGGCAGGAGGGCAGACGAGAGGATTCAGAGACAGAGTGGGGAGCAGAACAGGCAGATGGACTGAAACACACTGCTGAGGGGAGCAGCGGGCGAGGCAGGTGAGGTCTGCTGTGCCATGTGGGTCCCCTCGCTGGCCTGCCAGGGATTGAACTTGTGCTGCAGTGACGGCTGATACCTTGATAGCACTGTGTCTTTAACCCCTGCACCACCAGGGAGGCCCCTGTAAGGAGTTTTGAGGTCAAAGAGTCAATCCCTCCTCATCCCTCCCCTCCCCATCCCCATTACTTTATTTTTGCCTCATCCTCACACATCATCCCTGAATCAGCCAGGTGGACATCTGAGCCTTGAGCCTCAGGTGTGATTCTGAGCGCTGGGTCTGGAATGTGGGGTGGGGAAAAGGTAGGTCACTAATGGTCAAGGAGGAGGTGTGGTGAGAGCTTGTCCCTGCCACTGATGCTGTGTGGCCTTGAGAAAATTATCAAGTCACTCTGAGCCTTTAGGTCCTGGGCAGAAAATCAGCGATGCTGAGGCTAATCAGGGCCTCTACTGTGAGTTTCTAGGCTGGTAAGACCTGGGACGTGGGGAGGAGAGAGTTTGGTGCAGAGGGTGCCGGGAGCAGGGCTCTTTATGTGTTCTCAGCAAGGGCACGTCTATCCAAGGGCTGAACAGGAAGTGGGTAGAGGGGGAAAGCCCCTCCCAGTCTGGGGCTGGAGGGTGGGGTGCAGGACTGGCCTGACCAGCTGGGAGTCCCCTGGAGGAAAAGTCCACTGCGTGGACCTGCTGGACCCTTTGTCACTGCCCAAGGCCCTTTGCAGTCACTCTGGCCCCTTCGACCATTGCCCACAGACAGAAACTCCACATTTGTGGCTCTCCACAACCCTGCCCAGGGCTGCACCCAGGGCTCTCTGCGGTTCTGACCTCTGGCCCATTGGCACTGCTATCACCTTGCCTGATGAGAAGGTCCTGGGCATGGAGACCGGCTCGAGTGTAGCACCCCTAGCACCCCACAGCTGCCCTGGGCCTCTGGGCCCTCAAGGCCTAAGACCAGATTTCTGCTGAGGGCTTGGTCATTGCCAGCTCCCAGCCTCGTGTCTGTCTGTCTGGAGCATCTGCATGGCCGGGGCTTGGTGGTGGATGAGCAGAGAGTGTCCTTACTTTCCGGGGCCCTGGGGGGTGAGCTGTGACTTCTGGGGAGATGGGTCTCTTGGCCACCAGGTGGGTACTTCAGACAGGAGTCCCCGTCACCCACCCCACCTATAGCTGCCTGCTTGGCCACACATCATGTGGTGCTTGTGGATGGATCCAGGCTAAGCACGTTTCCAGGACTGCGGGAGCTGACTTCCTGGAAGGTGCTGTTGAGGCCAGCAGCTTCTCTGCGGTTTTGTGATGAGGCGATGATACTGATTCTTCATCAGTATCCTATGGGGCTTTGGTTCAAGGTGCACGTTTCTGGACTCTCTCCCTTAGTCCATAGAATCAGAATCTCTGGAGGAGAGGCACAGAATCCTACGGATTTAACGTGGTCCCCAGGAGATCCTCCCACAAAGCTTGAGAACTCTGTATCCCGGGGGTCTGCCTGGAGGATGATTTGGGTGGGGGCCTTTTTCTCCCCCAGCCACTGGACTCCGGCCCCGTGCTGGCAGCGGCCCATGCTCTGCCCGCCTGCCTCCTTCCCACTAACCTCTGTTCGTGTCTTGTTCTCAACTTTCCAGCCAGATGTTTAGTAATAAACGGAGTTTCTTTCGGATCCACGCCAGCTGGAGACCGAGGTACCCCTTCACCTGCTCCTCCTGTCCCTGCTCCTCCTGGCCCCATCCAGTTTGGGGGCTGGAGAGGGGGACAGGATGGGCCAAGGACAAGGTGCATGTGCCTGCCGCCTGCTGTCTGCCTGAGGGCCTGGCGAGCTCCTTGCCTTCCTGGAGCTGCCTCTCCCGGACTGGGGCTTGGGCCGTTCTGCCAAGAAGGACCCTGGCAGGACCTGGGCATGATTCTAGCTCTGCCCCCGAGCCCCTGCGCATCCTTGGCCACATCGTCTCCCTTCTCTGGACCTCGGTTTCCCATCTGTGGTGTGGGTAGATTGAACTAGAGGCTCTCGGAGGGTCCTTCCCACTCTGACTATGCCAGGCCTAGGGTTTGGCATCCTGGCTCTCCACTGCCCATGCCAGGACCAAGCAGATGCCTGGCGGAGCTGAATTTGGCACCTCCTTCACCAGCTCCTGGTCTCTGGCTTTTAGCTGCATCACCACTACATTCCTCGGTACCTGCCTGTGCCAGGCCTGCTCCGGGCACACAGTGGGGAGCCAGTTGCCGTTCAGTATGATGAGCCAGCAAGAGGAAGAGGAGGAGGGCTGAGGAGCCTGGGTCAGGCACTCACCCGGAAAGCCCCCACAGGAGTGGGCGGGAGCGAGGGCCTTCCGGGCCAAGGAGGTGGCACGCACGAGACGCGGAGGGGAAGGAGCACAGCTGTGGGAAAGCAGCACAGACCAGTGACCAGATCTGAGTGGGGCGTCGGGAACTGAGGCTGGGGCTAGCGCCCCAGGTGAGCCTCCTCCTGCTGGCACTGCTTGGCAGTCTGGGCTCACGAGTCCTGGGTCTCTTGGAAGGGCTTCTGGAACGCCGTGGCCTGGGACCCAGGGGCAGGAGATGGCTGGGGTTCTACCGAGAGGTGAGAGGTGAGAGGTGGTGTTCTTAGAAATGTGGGCTCTGGTCCCAAGCCCACCCCCGCTTGCTAGCTAGGAAGGCTTGGGCATGAGGCCTCTGTGCCTCCGTTTCCTCAGATGTGAGCTGTGGGTAGCGACAGGATCTGTTTCCACTGGCTCTGTGCTGGCTCACGGGGTGCCATGTGGGTGTGGTTCTCATTTCATTTGGCATTTTGAGCAATTAAGGCCTTACCTTCTTTAAGAAAACAGCTTGGAAACCGGGACCATAGGCGATAGGAACACTAAGGGTCATGCCGAGGGGACTCTGGCTCGATGGCTTCGCTCGTGTGTGGCACTCAGGGTAAGGCCAGCGGATAGCCGGCAGCCGGGCCAGCTGCCAGGCCCCCACAGGCTGTCTGCAGCGCCTGGAGGGGAGGCCACTTCTGTTCCCTGAGCTTGGCCTCCGGCAGGCAGATGCCAGGTCTTCAGAGAAATGCGTGTGCATGAGCACAGAGGTCGGGCCAGCAGGACAGAGTCCTCCGAGGCCAGCCGCAGTCCAGCCACGCCGTTCGCCTCCGAGGGCACTCATAGACGCTTAGGTCGGTCTCTGGACCTTGGCACCCTGGACTTTGCGGGTGGGATAACTGTTGATGGGGGTTATCCCAGACATTGTGGCAGGTTTAGATACCAGGATATCCTGGGCAATACCGGGGTTTAGATTTGGACGCCAGGATCACCTCCTAGTGTGACGAGTGCAGGTTGTCAGTGGCCCCAAGTGAGCAGATATTCTCGGTACCCCAGATACCCTAGCTGAGAACCGCTGCTCTAGTCCTTACCCTGAGCGCGCGCCCGAGAAAGAGTCTCTGCAGTCAGAGAGCAGCTGGCTTCCCTCCTTGCTCCGCTGAGCTCTGTGACCCTGGGCATCCCACCTGTAAACTAGTGATGGCAAATAACAATCTCCCACGTGAGAAGGGACATTGCTGGGAGGTGATGGACCCAGCCAGCTAAGAGGACCCTTGAATTCTGAGGCACCCTGGGGGCTGGGGGTGAGGGAACTCTTTCAGTGTCTGCCACGGGCCGAGTTTTGGCCTATTTTCTTGAGGTTTTAGGCTCCGGAGAGGCTGCTGTGAGCTGTCTTCTGAGCCCTGGCCAAGGAGTTGGAATTCAGGGCTCCTTCTGGGAAAACAGTGTTTTCCTACATTGAAGAGCAGCCCCGGGCTCTGACTGGCTGGCAAGCTGCAGAACCCCACAAAACAAGTTGGAAGCTCCTTCAACCATCACAGACTCAGAGCCGGAAAGGGCACTTTCAAGGCCTCTAGTGCAAGCCCCAGACCCCTGCTCTGTAAATCCTGTGAGTGCAGGCTCAGCCTTGTTTGCACACAACTCCTGAAAAGGAGGTTCCCCCCTCCCCGCCCCTGCCACCAGTATGCCTTTGGAGTGATGGATGAGGGGGGTGCAGAGATCTGGAGTTCCAGGTCCTTGGCTGAGTATTAGAACTTCTCCACTCCCCTCTGTACCTCTCCCCCTTGGAGGAGTAAGGACAGAGAGAGACAGAGGAGGAGGGGGGTGCACGGACTGGGTGGGAGTGTGCCTGCTAGCATGGGGAGAGCCCCAAGGAATGTCTCTGCAGAGGAAAGTTTGGGAGCACCAACCTCAAACTTTGGTTGGAATCTCTGAGCTGTGTTGAGGGGATCCAAGCCAGCAAACAGCATGCTGGATTGGGGGGGCTGCCCTGCCTTTCCCTGCTGACATCATTAAGGCCCCAATCCCTGACTTGTGACTTCTCCCCTAAGGATGGCCCTACCTCTTGGCTGCCTTCCCAAAGGTGCCTCTGGTTTTGAGGTCCTCCTCACCTTGGCATCTGGGCTCTTTATCCTATACCCCATGCCCTGTGCATGGGGAACTCCAGCTCTCACCCAACCCTGAAACCAGAATCTGTCATCTATCCAACTTAGTTGCAAGTCCTCAAGACACAGGCTCCTTCCCCAGCCCTTACTCCACCTCAGGCCTTGGGGACTGGCTGGTGCTCCCCCGAGCCAGGACTCTAGATATTTGGGTTGGAAGATCCCCAAATATATCTGCAAACCACAACAGGTACAGCAGTGCCACATCAGAGCGTGGATGGGGGACGTTTGCCTAGGTCCTCAAACCTCTTGGACACAGAGTTACTCTACCAGGTACCCGTTAACCAGGGCCTGGCCTGGGGAACCTGAGGCCTCCCCTCCCTGACTTTCTCCAAGGTTTGGGGGATGTGTTGGGGACTTGGGGTGCAGGGACAGAAGTCTGTGTGCACACACATACATGCCCCAGGTGTGTTCACATGTACTTGGTCCTATGTGGGCGCTATTGAGCGGGGGGCTCAGAGGCAGTGCGGGTCTGGGAGGGGACTCATGGTCACATGGGCAGGGTGTCAGTCCAGTCGGCAGGGGACACCACAGAACAGCTGGTCACAGACCTTAGCTGCAGGCAGGCTGCAGGCAGGCCGCAGGCATGTCCCGGGCACACGTGTGGGCCCAGGAGCAGGACTCTCAGGCCCGAGGCCCTTGGCAGACTGGCACAGTGTGCCCTGGGGCTCCCTCTCCACCCACATGTGTGGGGTGGACACCTTTGGGATTTTGCAGTGTGCTGCTGGCACAGCCTACCAGGTCCTAGACCCCAGACTCCGAAGACCAGTGTGGGGGCAGGTGGCTGTAGCAGCGGGAAAGGGGGAAATAAACACACACGCCAACATGGTGCACTCACTGGTACCTGTGTACCCATCCTGTCACACACACACACACACATCAACCACACATAGCCTGCTCCTCTGTATGGCGAAGACCTGGAGGCCACCTCAGCATGGCCAGGGGAGCTGCTCCTCCCACAGCAGCCCATCTGTGCCCCAAGGGGTTGCCCCCTCTACCTACCCACCTGGGCCTGGCCCGGCTTCCCCGCCCTCCTGTCTGTCTGTGATTCCCGTCTTGGGTTTCTCTAACTCTGTCCACTCTGACATCTGTCTTCTGTGCACCCCTTATATGTCTGGGAAGTGAAGGGTGGGAGGCGGGGGGAGGGGTCTGCTTCTCGTAGGAGTCAGGGCCCCCTTGCCACACTCGTTCCACCCCAGGAAGTCTCCAGTTGTTAGAGAATCAAGACCCAGTGTCCACACCCAAGTCCTAGTCAGTGGTCTCCCCACTCGCGTCCACCCCTACTCTGGCTAACTTGGCTCTCTCCCCGTCCGACCTGTCCTGCCAGCAGCCGGATGGGCATCAAAGACCGCATCCGCATGGGCAGCTCCCAGCGGCGGGCAGGCCCCCCCAAGCAGCACCTGGCTCCCCCGCCCGTGCCGACCTCCCCGGGCAGCGAGCAGGTGGGTGAGGCCGCCAGCCCCACCAAAATGCAGAAGAGCTGGAGCTTCAACGACCGCACCCGCTTCCGGGCCTCTCTGCGGCTAAAACCCCGCGCCTCCGCTGACGGTGAGCCCTGGGCCTGGGGCCTGCGCCCTGCTGAAGCTGGCCGGGAGAGGGCAGAGTCTGGGCTGAGGTAGGAAGGGGACGGTTCTAGCCCCAGGTCTGCCCCTGGCCGGTCACCTCGGCACTGGTCTTGTGGTCTGTGGACCAGGCACGGAAGCGGTCTCCCTGCTGGGCCCCGAGTATCCGGGAGCTGGTGCGCCGTGGAGGGTGGTGTTGGTGGTGGCGGAGAGCGCGGGCTCTGGAGTCAGGCTGCCTGCGTTGGACTCTGGCTTTGCCGCTTATCTGGGGACAAATAACCTAATCTCTCTGGACCTCGTTCTCCGCGTCTGCAGAACAGGGACAGTAATGGTATTGCTTCGTAGGACTAAGGGGCTTGGCCACGGGAGGTGAGCGGGAGAGTTGTGCGGATACCGTAAGTGCTCAGAAGAGCTGGCTGTGCCACAGATGCGCCTTGGAAGGCCTAGCCGGGGCGAGCCCTGCTGGCCCACAGCACGTCTCTTTCACTTCTTCCAGTGACCCTGCGAAGTAGTTCTGTGTTTACCCCCGGTTTACAGACTCCCCATGAGAAGACAGCTTTCCCAGGCAGTAAGTGGCCGAGCTGCACCCTCTGCAGGTCTCTGTCCACCCTCTGTCCACGCCCGGGCCCACGCTCCCACCCTGTCTGCTTCACCAGGAGCTCGGACACTGCCTGGGGCTCACTTGCTCTGAGTTCTGCTCTGCTCCTGACTTGCACTGAGATATAGGCAAACGCTGCCCCTTTCTGTGCTTCGTTGTCTTATGGACAAGTCCCCTGAAGACCGAGACCAGTTTTGACATGCCCTGGCCTCTGGGCAGGAAAAGGAGGGTGGGCACAGAAACCCCCTTGACCTGGGAGAGGGGCCCAGCCAGGCTGTCAGTCTCTGCAGTGGCGGCCCCAAGGTGCTGCCAGCTGACAACTGGGCCAGCCCTTTCCTGGAGAGTTCCAGAACCTCACAAAGCTGTCTTTGGGAGGTGCTGACCTGTGGGACCCTGGCAGGGCTGTTGTTCAAGAAGCTGCCCGGCCTGCCCCCATTTCCTGCGCCCATGGGGTCAGGGGAATATCGGGCTTTTTGTGCCCTGCAGGGCACCAGCCTCAGGGAAAACATTCTTTATCTGGGGGAGAATGATTTGCTTTCGGTTCTTCCCTGGTAGCAGAGCTGGGCCTGGGAGCCAGCTGGGGTTTCTTCACTGAGTTCCCTTGGCTCTGGGCTGAAGGATAAGATGGCGCACGTGACTCCATCCAGAGCCGCACATCCTTTCTCTGTGACTCGCTGTCAGATGGTGGCACCACTGGGGCTTGCTCCAATGTGCGCCTTAGAGCAGCTCCGTACCTGTTCCCTGTAGGTATGTGCCCTGCGGCCAGGGCAGGTGGGCGTGCAGGAAACTGGGGGTTTCCGCCCTGGGTAGGCAAGCAGGGAAGGACCAGCCTGGTCTGCTTTGTGCTGCAGGAAATTTCTGGGCCCTTTCTGGGCCTCTGTCTCTTTCCTGGCACTTCTAAGGCTGATGTTAGGGGTTGGGAGTCTCCCCTTCTGCTGCCATCACCTGGGCCCCCTAACTTTCCAGAGGGTCCCTCAGAGGAAGTGGCAGAGGAGAAGAGCTACCAGTGTGAGCTGACGGTGGACGACGTCATGCCCGCGGTGAAGATGGTCATCCGCTCCGTCAGGTGAGGCTGAGACCCGGGGTGGGCCCCCTGCCTATCTGCCACCCGTTGCTGCTCCCCTTCTGGGGCCTGCCTTCATGGCCAGACCTGGGCTGGCTCCTGGATGCCCCAGCTGCCGCCCACCTGGCACCTCTGGTGGGGTCACTAGCTGGGACCCTGCAGCTTGGGTGGCTATGGAGAGGCGCATCTGGCTCCCAGGGGGGTGTATGCATAGACGCTGCCCAGAGGGCTGGCTGGGTGGGGTGGGGCACAGCTGTCTGTCACCAGCACTCTCCTCACACCACCCTGTCCTCCTGCCCCTGCCCCTTTCCCTCTCTCTTTCTCTGGCTCTCTTTACTACTGACTGGCTGTGTACAGCATCTGCCCAGGTCTCCCTGGCCTCTCCTGCGTGCCCTTCCCCTCCATCCGCGTGTCTGTCTGGCTTTCTTTCTGCCTCTATGTCTCCAACTGTCTCTCCCTGGCCTTTTGGCCTCAGGCTGGCTGTTCCCCTGGGGCCTCCTCTAGAACAGTGCCCACATCCTAGACCAGGGCACTTGGAAATCAACTTAGTGAAATCAATGAGCTGAGCCTTAAAAAAAGACATTAAAAAAAAAAAAAAGAATAGAAAGTGCCAGAGTGTCTCCGCCATGGTTAGGGTAGATAATGTTTCTGAAACATATTTCAGTTATGTGTGTGTGGTATGTACTGGTTTCTGATATAAAATGTATTTTTTATGGTGGGCCTGTCTCCCTGCCTGGACAGTTAGGGGGAGAACCAGCATTTCCTGGGTCTATTAGCCGAGATCCACCCATGCACCTGGCCTCCATCTTCCTAGGCATGGAATCCTGGTCGCCACCTGCAGCCGAAGCTCTAGCTCAGAGACCCCCTTCAAACCCAGGTCTTCCAGACTCCCCTCCTCTCTTCCCTGTCTGATGCACCTGCCCACAAGCCTCTCCCCTTTAAGTTCCTTTTAAAGTCAGAGTCAGCTGGACCCCAGTCCCAGAGTCCAAGGCCTCTCCCGCCCCCTTCATACATTCCTCTCCCCTCCACATGACCAGCATCTGCAGTCACATGCGCTGTCCCCGAGCGATGCTCCCACCAAGTGACCAGTGTTTGGATCACATGCTTGAGCCGCCTCCCAGCCCAGGTCAGCTTTCCTTGGCCATCTCAAGACCCCCCCACACCCAGCATGCCCCAAACCTGCATGCCCCCGTTTCAGGCAGTGGCACGTGGCACCATCACACACACACGCACACACACACACACACACACCCCCATTGCCCACTCCTGGACTCACGTAGAAGCATCTTTTTTTTTTTTAAAGATTTATTTATTTATGCATATAAGCACTGGGGTACAGGCGAGAGGTGTGGGGGTGGTGAGAGAATCCACCAGACAGAGCAGGATGCAGAACAGGCAGATTGACAGAAACACACTGCTGAGGGGAGCAGCGGGCAAGGCAGGAGAGGTCTGCTACGCCATGTGGGTCTCCTCCCTGGCCGGTGACAGGGATCAAACTTGTGCTGCAGTGGCTGCGGTTTTGCATCATAGTGTGTTGCTTAACCTACTGTGCCACCAGGGCGGGCTCTAGAAGCCTCTTAGTTCCACCTCCACGCCACTGCACAACTGGGCTCAGCGCATCCCCTGCCCCTCGAGGGCATCCTGCACACAGGCTGGCAGGACAGTCATGCTAAGGCAGAGTCAACCCCTGCCCCCAGCTTCCCATTGCCCAGCTCTGCCGGTGAGTCAGGCCTCTCCGTGGTACCTCCTCCAGCCTCCTTCTCAAGGCCAGTCTCTTCCTGTCTTCTCACAGAAACTCCCTCCCTCCCCTCAGCTCCTGGCCTTCAGGACCTATTCGGGCTTCTTTGAACTGACCTCCTCCCGGTCCTTCATGCCCTTCCTCCTTCCTCAGCCCCTGGCCTGGGGATCTCAAGACTGGCCCCCTGACCTCCCCAGATGAGGTCTCCCTTCCCATGGGCCCCAGCCTCTTCCTCTACTCCTTGACAACACCCTGGTCACCCCTTGATTGTGTCCTGGTAGTTTTCCAACCTAGACCAGGGATCCTGAGGTCATGAATTGGCTCCAACAGTCTCTGGGCACCCGGGGTCAGGCTCAGAGGGTCTGAGACATCTGTGGAGTGAGTGCCTTCTCTGTCTGTCCCCAGCTTCAGAGATGCTGCATGTTCCGGGGGCAAAACCTGCCTCCCAGCCCCTGGCTCCAGGCAAGGCCACTACAGATAAGGGAACAGTAAAACAATACTAGACAAACCTTGAGGAGGGCCAGGAGCATAGTGGTGGGACTGGGGTGGGGAGTAGAAGGTGGTGGGGGGTGGGGGGCCAGGAGGTGGGGGTGAGTCAGGAGAGGCTGTTGCGTGGCCCAAGCAGGAGGTGCTGTATTGCTGGACAAGGAGGTAGCAAAGAGGGGGCTGGAACAGAATCCCCCGCTCAGCCTCAGAAACAGGACCTGCCCCACGCCCATTTCCCCACAGGATTCTGAAGTTCCTGGTGGCCAAAAGGAAGTTCAAGGAGACGCTGCGACCCTACGACGTGAAGGACGTCATTGAGCAGTACTCGGCGGGGCACCTGGACATGCTGGGTCGGATCAAGAGCCTGCAAGCACGGTGCTTCATCCGCCCAGGAGGGTGGAACCGTGAGGCTGTGGCCCCAGCACCCCGCACTAGTCTGTGTGGTCCCCCTGTTCCCCCAAGAGCCCCAACAGAGCCCCAGGAGCCCCCTAGTGGATGCCAGGGAGCTGCAGTTTCTCATCTTGGCCCCTGGCTTGCAGGGCACAACTGATGCCAGATCCCACCTGTCCAGCCTGAAAATACAACAGGTCCTCTGTGCCAGTCTACTGACTGCACGGCTGGGGGTGTCCTTAGAATGCCTCTTCCTGTCTTAAAACGATAGGCCTAAAATAGCCCACGACCTACCATTTCCCAAAGGGACAGGAAAATTGTCTTCAGTGCTGTGTGCCTTTTGCTTCTGGAATCCTCCTGCACCTCTTCTCTCCACCCAGCATATAGGAGGAATTCTCACAGCAAGGTCCCAATCACCTACACCTTGGCTCCATCCTCTTCTTACCTGAATACTCACTGCCCACTCACTTATTTGTTCTTTCAAGAAGTAATCACTGGGCATTTGCAACGTGGCGGACAGTGGGGTGTAATGGGGCGTGAAACATAGTGGAGGAATCCCTGCCCTCATGGGCTTTCATTCTAGTGGAAGGAAAACAGGTGATAAACAGGTGAATCTAGAATATGTCAGGTGATGACAAAGGCTAAGGAGAAAAGTAAAGGTGAGGGTGTTGGGGGTTGCAAATTTAAATAGATGAGAAGGTGACATCTGAGCAAAAATGAAAGGTGAGGGAGTCAGCCCACTGGCTGTTCAGGATGTAAAGCATCCCCAGAGGGAACGGCAAGTGCAAAGGCTCTGAGGTGGGCAGTTGGCTGGTTGCGGGTTTAGGAACAGCAGGAGGCCCAGGGTGTCTACTACTCGAGAGAAGCAGGAAGGCTTAGAAGGTTCATGGCACTTACTGCACAAAGCCTGTAGGTCACTGCAAAGGCTTTGGCATTCACCTGGGGATGAGGAGCAAGTGTTGGAGGGTGGTGAGAAAGGACTGGTAAGATCTGATTATATTTTAGAAAGGATTACCCTAGGTGCTGTGTTGAGAATGGCCTATAAAGGGACATAGGGCAGAAGGAGGGAGACCAGCAAGGGGCCACTTCAGACGTCTAGACACGACACGATGGGGACCTGGACAGAGAGGCGACAGCCTAGGTGGGGAGAAATGGTCAGATTCTATATCCATTTTGCAGGTAAAGCCGACTGGGTTTCTGATGGGGTGTAGGAGGGGAAAAGTCAAGGATGAAGTTAATGTTTTTGGCTTGAGCGAAAGGAGAAAGTTTCATTTATTGACAGTAGCAGAGCAAGTTTCCGTGGGGAGAAATGGGCTGTGTCGAATTTGTGATTGCAAGTTTAAGTAGATGAGAAGGTGACATCTGAGCAAAAATGAAAGGTGAGGGAGTCAGCCCGCTGGCTGTTCAGGACGTGAAGAGTTCCCAGAGGTCCTGTCAGACAAGTCCTGAGACAAGTGAGTGCTCGTCTGACATGGGGTGTGGAGCTTGAGGAAAGGTGTGGGTTGGAGATAGAGCTCTGGTGTCACATCTGGAAGCGAATCATCGCTAAGCAAGTGGGAGGGTGCCGAGTCCAGCTCTGGAGACGAGGGTTGAGGAGAGGCACCAAATGAACCGAGAAATAAAGAAATGACAGACACAAAATGGTTTAAGGAAAGCGGGCCCCAGAGGACACAAGGTCTCTTACTCTGGGCTCAAACTCACGAGTGCCAGGCGCAACTCATTCTTATTGATACAAAAACACCCCCTCCCCTCCTTGTTAGTTATTAGACAATGAATCATTCTTTTAACATTTGTCCTTGTTCAGGGACACATTCGCTGTCAAGGTTCTGTGTTATCGGACTGCACTGCTCTCCCTTCTAATCTAGTTTACTCCCTTGGCGATGGTTTCACTGGCACAAGAAGGCATATCCTGACCTGTGCATGGGCCAGTCTTCCAGCCCATGCTGATCAGTCTTTCAGCCATGGCCCGTCTTCTGGCCGTGACCCAGATATTTTCCCTGTCTCAGCTCTCCACGCCTTAGGGGGCTCCAACGGGAGGGAATAGAGAAGAGGTCCCAGGAGAGAGTGTTGGGTCCTGCAATGTTTAGAGTTACAGAGATGCAATAGGAGCCAGCACAGGAGACTGAGAAGGAGGTCTCGTGAGGTAGGAGAATCGGGAGAGGGTTGCTCAGGGATTCAAGTAAACCAGGTGCAGGCGGGTCCTCAGGTGTGCTTAGACTGCTGGCAGGTCTCACTGCGGGGACTGACTGAGTTGATGTTCAAGTTAAGCGATCTGGAGGCCATTTGACATTTCACCACTGGTGAAATGGTGGGGGTGAAAGCCTGACAGGAGTGGGTTTAAGAGAGAAAGGGAGGAGAGAAATTGCAGATAAAGGACAAAGAACACTTTCAAGAATTTTACTGTAAAGGAGAGCAGAAAAGTAAGGTGGGGCCAGCTGCAATCTTGTCCACCCAACTATAGTCCCACTTGTCTCTCCCTCCTTCACCACCCAGGCCCCCGTTGTCATCAGGTGGTTGTTTCACTTGCCATACTTGTGAATGGTACCTCTGATCAGCTATGGAAGAACCCTCAAAACAGTACCCAGGTCCCTCCATCCAATCCAGTGTCCCTCCATTTGGCATGGAAAAAAGCCCCTTCCTCAGCTAGTCCCTTCCCACCAGTGCAGGTGCAACGATAGAGAACAATTGAGCGGGGCAGTCAGGAATTCTTGTGGAAAGGAGAGGTTGTGTTATGTGTAGGACGTTGACGGTTCTGGTTCCTTTTCCCCAAGGGTGGACCAGATTGTGGGCCGGGGGCCAGGCGACCGGAAGACACGGGAGAAAGGCGACAAGGGGCCCTCTGACACGGAGGCGGTAGATGAAATCAGTATGATGGGGCGCGTGGTCAAGGTGGAGAAGCAGGTGAGTGTGAGATAAGAGTTCCACTGGTGTGGAGGAGCTGGTCGTCGACCTAGAAGCTCTGGAAGGTTGTGGGAAGAAGCTCAGAGCCTCAGGCCAGAGTCCCCTAGCAGTTCTCAGCTTCGCCTACCGCGACCTAGCAGGGAAGCATCGCCTCCAGGATGCTCCATCAGGACCCTGATAAATTCACCTTCCCCTGCCAAGCCCCACCCTGGGTTACTGCAGATTCATATAAAGCCGTATAAGGCTCACCCACTTCATTTAACCCTGCTCAACTGCGTCTCTAGCGCCTGGACTGTCCCAACCAATCACAACTGAATTCAACTTGGGGACTAAGCCCTGGCTTCCTTCCCTGTTGCCCTGTCTCAGGCTCCGCCCCAATTTAGACCCGCCCAATCCCCACCCACGCTTGCGCCCCGCCCTCAGCCTCGCCCCGCCCAAGGTCCGCCTCTAGCCGTGCCCCGCCCTCAGGTCCAGTCCATCGAGCACAAGCTGGACCTGCTGTTGGGCTTCTACTCGCGCTGCCTGCGCTCCGGCACCTCGGCCAGCCTGGGCACCGTGCAAGTGCCGCTCTTCGACCCCGACATCACCTCCGACTACCACAGCCCAGTGGACCACGAGGACATCTCCGTCTCCGCACAGACGCTCAGCATCTCCCGCTCGGTCAGCACCAATATGGACTGAGGGGCTTCTCAGGGGCCAGACAGCACTGGGTCAGCCCCTCGGTCTGGCGCTTGGGTCCGCCCTCTGAGGCCTCCAGACTTTTACTTGAACTTGCTCCCTCGAGGGAAGGGAGGCCACACGCAGTATTGAGCTGCCTGGCTGGGCGAGATACCAACACCCGCTGCACCCCAAGAGCGTGAGATGCCAGGCCGTACGGAGGGAGCAGCAGTGGCTGCCCCAAGCTCTAGGGACCCCCAGTGCCCTGCCTGTTCCATCGAGGCCCAATACGACCCACCACAGGCAGGGGCATATCCTGGGGAATGGGAGTGGGGTGCCGGGGCCCTGGGCCCTAACCTAGCTTCCAGCTATGCAAGGTGAGGTCTCTGGCCCACCCTTCAGACAGCAGGGAAGCCCTCCCGCCAAGTCCCTGCCCCACTTGGGGGTGGGCCCAAGGTGCCCCCGCTGGTACCCACAAAGCACAGAACCCTGCCACAAGGCAGGTGGGCACCATATATGCAAACTATGTTAAATATGCAACACTGGGGGCCCCCATGGGGTCCCTCTGCCCCTCCCCCATTGGGAGCTGGGCCTCCAGCAGTAGCTGGTCTCAGGCTGCTTGGCCATTACCCCATCCCTATTATTTGGCTTATCACCTCCTTCCCACGCAGCATGGGGCCTGTTTGTCCCTTGCCTCCCAACGGCAGTGCCTGGGCCTTTCTTCCCATTTTTGGATCTCCCCTCTCAGGGGTTCCTCTTCCTGCTGGCTGTCCACTCCCTTCTTTGGCTCTCCTGACCCCTTTAACGGCACTCCCAAACCGCTCACAGACAGTGCTCCCGTGGTCGCACAAACACGTCCCTTTAGTTTCTGGAGACATGCAGAAAAGTCTCACCCACATTCACAGTGACACGCACAGCTACACTGGGAGACGAGCACCGAACCGAGCCGCCTCTCCTGGGCCTCTGTACTGGGTGCCAGTGGACGGGCCTTGCAGGGACTGTCCATATGAGGAGCCCTCCACTCCATCCAGGTAGCTCTGAAGTGACCGCAGGTCTCTCTCCAGACCCATACCAGAGTTTTACCAGCTCCTCTTTCTACAGTAGACTTGTTCTTTACTGGTCTAGGAGCCTGTGCTGGGGCCCTTCCTCGGCGTTCCCACTCAGGCCTAGCTCTCTGGGGTCTGGAGTGCACTTGAAAGGCCCCAGGCCCTTCCCCAGGGGGATGATCAGACTTGCTTCTGTCTAGAATTGCCCCTTCTAGTCCCTTGGACTCCCAGAGAGAATACTGCATCTAGCAACGACCATTCATAGGGCACCAGCTATGCATCTTGCACTCACGCACTGTTTCCCCTCCTTCCACACTCCACTTCAACTTCAGTTGGTGGCCCCCACAATGGTATAAGCCTCCATCTACTCTGAACCCCAATACCTTTTTGGTAGACCTACCCCTTTATTCCTCTTCTACAAAGCCAATGCAGGTGGCAGAAGGGTGATGGATAATGGACAGATGTGACCCTCTGTGGGGTGCCAGCAAATGAGGGGCTCAGGCCCAGCTGCCTGCATCTCATGACTGGGGTCCTGCATGCACAACACCAGGACTGAGACCGGAACCTGCTCAGCCCCATGGTGCCCAGCCTCTGCCCCAATATGCCCTCTGCATGTGACCATCAAGCCCTGGATGGAGCCTGTCCTGGCTCACTTCACCTGCACTGCACCATCCCCAGAGAGCCACCTCTCGACCCCCAGAGTCAGAGCTGTGGAGAGGGGCAGGAGAATGGGATCACCTTATGACCAAAGGAGACTTGGGAAGAAGCTTCCCCCCTTCCTTCAACGAAAGAGGTTCCCCCACCAACCCAGTTCTCAGATATGCAAGTACCTCACTTTGTTAACTTATTAACTTATTGGTTTCATTAAAGTTTTCAGTAGGATGGTTGGTTTTGGCTGTCCCGCGGCATTGGTGGGGCGGGTACCTAGTGGAAAGAGATTTGATTATTCAGACTCACTGACTGTGAACAATAAAACTCAACCCAGTAGGGCTTAAGCAAAAACGGAAACTTATGGGCCCAGACAACACCAAAGTTCTGGGAGTAGGTTTGGCTTCAGGTACAGCTAGATCTATGTGCTTGAATGTGTCAGGAATCTGTCTCTGTCTCACCTCCCTCTCAGGCAGCTTGGTCTCTGCACTGCGAAATTGACCCCGGCACTGCCAAATTGACTATTTTCTGGCTTCACACCCCCGGGAAAAGTGAGGACCACTTTCCAGATAGTTTGTATTAGTCAGAGCCCAGTCAGGAAAACAGAAGGTGCACTAGGCTTTTCAATGGAGAGAATTTACTAGAAGGAGTGGCTCCTACTGGGGAGTAGGTGGGCTGAAAGAACAGAAAGACAACACTAAGATAACCCAGAGAGCATTACTACAGAAACAGTCACTCCGCAGGCCTCAGGAATGTAGGGAAGAGGGTGGGGGTAGCAGAACCTTAAGCTTTTAGGTGGAGAAAAAAGAACCTTATTACAGTGCTGGTGGGAATGTAAACTGATGTGACCATTGTGAAGAAGCAATCTAATTTACCTTTAAAAACTAAAAATGGAAATACTGCATGACCTGGCAATCCCACTCTTGGGCACATATGCAAAGAATATAAACCATCACACAAAACCCATATGTTCCAAATGGGTTCAGCATTCCTACAAAAGCTAGGATGTGGAAGCAGCCTGAGTGGTCACTAGCGGATGATTAAATCAAGAAGATGTGGTATGTTCCCACTCTAGACTTTCATCTAGTCATATGAAAGGATGAAATGCAGCTTTTTTCACAAGTGAAAGGAATGGAAAGACTTACGTGCAGCAGGTAAGTCAGACTGGTAAAAACAAACACCGGACATTTACACAGCAGACAATTTGATATGGTAGAACTAAAAAACTAGTAGACGAGAATAAATGTCCTGAGGACGCTGAGGTTAAGAGGGAAGAGGAGGGGCAGGAGACAAGGGGATGCAAAAGAGGGTGGTGGGAAATGAAGTTTATAAGGGGAGTCTTGCAGTGCTGGGATTCAGAGGTCTGAAAAGGGGTTGTCTGATAGGTGTAGGACCTCTTACGGGGTACAGGGAAGCTTGTCTGTGTGTGCAGCCACAAAGCTGAGAAGCAACTGTTGCCACAGGGGTTGCTAATAGGCTAGTAAACAAAAGAAGTCGTCTCTTCTCCTGCCTTCCAACCTTTCTCAGCTAGCCAAAGTAGTGGGATTTGCAGAGTCCCAGACCTACTATTTCAGAGAGGGCATGGAAGTCTGCACTTGGAACTAAAAGGCGATAGTTAATAACTGGGGCAGCCCACCTCTCTGGGCAGTTGGTATCCACGCATATTGACCCACAAACATTTGAACCTCCCTACCATAACAGTAGCTTCCACCTGATGAGATGAAGCTCTTCTGCATACAAATGAAACTCTTAACTCTCCCTGCAAATGAGAAAACATAGTCCCACCTTCCGTTAGCTGTCTTCCTCTCCAGAAGCTATTCACTGATTCCATATTTGGGCGATGTTAATTACCAGCTAATTTAGTCACAATCCCACCTGCAACACTAAACTGCTAAGTTGGCAATCACTTACAATCTTTATGTAAAATAATGGGGGAAAAGAAGGAGGGAGGGAAAACTAAATTACCTAACATCACACACACAAGGAATAAAATACGCATAGCTTCAGTAGACTTTTTCTGGCAACTGGTCATACTACCATAGTGATTATCTATCTATCTATCTATCTATCTATCTATCTATCTATCTATCTATCTATCTATCTATCTATCTATCTATCTATCTATCTATCTGTCTGTCTGTCTGTCTGTCTGTCTGTCTGTCTGTCTGTCTGTCTGTCTGTCTGTCTGTCTGTCTGTCTGTCTGTCTGTCTCTCATTTGTCTGTCATCTATCTTCTTTCTTCCACTGCCATTCTAAGCTCTCTCTGCCCTCAGTTGTACCTAGTTATGGTATTTTATATGGTGGAATAATCATCCCCAAAGATTCTGACCCAGATAATCACGACTCAATCAACTCTGAAGCTTCTGAATCCTCAGTGGTCAGGCGTGGTTTTGGGTGCCATAACTTTTTGTTTATTTTTACTATTATACATGGTAAGTGTTAAGAGGGACCTAAAGAATCCACTGGGTGGGCCTCCCACAAACTGAGTTCAATCCCCAGCCAGGGAGCTGACCCACATGGCGCAGCAGACCTCTCCTGTCTCACCTGCAGCTCCCCTCAGCAGTGTCTTTCAGTAGATCCGCCTGTTATGGTGAATCCCACTCTGTCTCTGGTGAATCCTCTCATGCCCTGCACCTCTGGCCTACACCCCAGCTCTTCTATACAAAAATAAAAATAAAATATTAAAAAAAAGAATCTGCTGGGCTTCAGACCTGGCCCCCCTCACCCAGGCTGTGGGGCAGCACCCAGTCTCCCCTTGGCAATGAGGACCAGTGGGCAGCCAGCACATTAACCCTTGTTACCTCTTGAGTCAGTGGCACATGGAGCCCAAAATGGCTGATTAGATATTTCAACTCCCAATTCAATGGAAAGCATGTTGCTTCCCATCTCTTGAGAACATTAAGACCTCCCAACTAGCATACAGCAACAAGAAGCAAACTTTTTTGAGGGTCTAGTAGCCTGAAAATATATATACCCAAAGAAAATCCAGGTCCTAATCCCTGGAATCTGTTGTTACCTTGTAAGGGAAGTGGATCTTTGTGGGTGTAGTTAATAATCTTGACATGTGGACATTATCCATGACTATCCAGTGGGACCTAGAGCCAATTACGAGTTTCCTTTTAAGAGAGAACCTGAGGGAGACCTCACACACACAGGAGAATGGACAGAATATGAAGACAGAAGCAGAGATTGGAGTCATTTGGCCATGGTAAAAGAATGCCAGCAGCCACCCAAAGCAGGGAGTCAAGGAATGGCGTTTCCCATGAGATCTGAAGGAGGGCAGCCCGTGACGCCTTGGTTTGGGCCCAGGAGAGTTGAGGTTAGACTTCTGGCCTCCAGAATGTGAGAGAACAAATTTCTGTTGTTCTAAGCACCAAGTTTATAGTAATTTGTTACAGCGGCCAGTTATTTGGTATAGTAGAGAACAATGGAGAAGATACTCTAGCGATCTCCCTTTGATTCCCGTGGCCTTACGTCCTGGTTATCTGAGTGAGCGTAACCACCGCCCCGTCCGTGATGGAGAGGATCCACTGTCATCACCCTGGCCCGGAGGGGCCAGATGAATGGGAGCAATGGCGACATCTGGCGCATCCAGCGTGCTTCTGCCGACGGTTGCTTGGAGACACAGCCGTGGCACTGGCCAGGTCAGTCTTGGTGAGATGCTTGACACTGTTGAGCCCACAGCAGTCTCTATTCCGCCACCGTGATCACACTGTACAGAGGGCATCGAGCAGGCACTGGAGGGACCGACATCCACGGGTGACCTCTGATGATACAGGGCCACATCTGATGTGGTCTTAACCAGCCGATTACCCAGAGCCTCTGCCGTGATGGCCATTTCCACTTGGGGTGGAAATATCTCCATAATCAGGCCCATTTTGGGAAGTCCGTCCAGATACCTCTTCTCAGACCCTCCTACCGCCAGTCCTCCAACCCTGTGCTTTTCTGACCATCCAGCCCAATCGTCAGCCACTGCCCAGACACCACCAAAACCCCCTACTTCGTGTCATGGCTCAATCTAGGCAAAATGGACTAACCCATGCACTGAAGCCTGAGTAGGATTTAGCCAGCCATGGGAACTGGGCGGCGGTGAGTTCGGCCAGAGGTCATCACGTGAGTGAAAGCCCAGAGAGCATGCTCCATGGAAGGGACAGAAAGAAACGCCCTAGACAGCAAGGGAGACAGCGGCTCGAGGTGGGACCTGGGCGTGGAGGTTGGCAGAATTTGAATCCTGCAAATCCTAAAAGGTAGGTTTTAACCAGGAGGGCTCTGGTAAGCTAATTAGAGATCGAGAGCAGAGGTCAAACCAGGACGCATTTGCAATTTATAAAGTTTGCTCCCCAGGATGGAAGACGGGTTTGCGGGCACAGCCTGGGTGTGGGGAGGCAAGCTCGGAGACCGCTGCAGTCATCGGTGCAGGGATGCTGGTTCCCTGGAGAAGTCCCAGGGCACTTCACTAATGGAGTAAATGTCTGTGCAACACCTGCTGTTTGTCAGCCCTAGCTCAGCACAATACACAGGCTGAACAGATGCAGGAGACCCAGTTATGGCCCTGAGGTCATCCAGCCCCGGGGGGACAGATGCACAATTAACCAGTCCACATGCCACTCTATCTCCTAAGTTTGTCTGGCTCAGCAAGGAGGGTTTGCAGGTGGCTCTGGGAGTTCCCAAACTGTCAGTACATTTGGTCTTGAGAGCAGAAACAGTTTTTAACTTGGCTTCATTTATCTATTGCTATGTAACAACTCGCCCTACAACTTAATAGCTCAAAACCACAACTGTTTTATTGCCTTTGACTCTGTGGGTCAGTGGTTTGGGCTGGACTCAGTTGAGCAGTTCTGGTCTCCCTGGGAACGTGGTTGTGGGTGTCTGGTGCCTCGGCTGGGGCTCACTCACTTGGCTGGTTTGGCTCTGGCTTCAGCACTTGGTTGGCACATGGGCTTCTCAGCCTCCAGCAGGTGAGACTTAGATTAAGACAAGATATGGCCTCCCTGGTGGTGCAAGGGGTTGAGAGCCGCACTGTGGGGCTTCTGACTGGCCAGGGAGGGACCCACATGGCGCAGTAGACCTCTTGCCTCACCTGCTGCTCCCCTCAGCAGTGCGTTTCCATCAGTCTGCCTGTTCTGCTCCCCACTCTGTCTCTGGTGGATCCTCTCACCCCCTGCGCTTCTGGCCTGTACCCCAGCTCTTGCAGTGCAGGCTGAGATGCCGGACCAAGCAACCTGGGGCCTCATGGCTGCAGGGGCTCACGTCCCTCTGGTGGGGCAGTGCGGGGAGGGTGTCTCTCCATCTCTTGGGATTATTTTTTGTTTTTGCACACTCACAGATCAAAGAAAACATGTGTAGGGTAAAGGTTGATCAGGTATTTCCACCCTCTCACCACTGATGATGGACACCTGCGGTGCTGCGAGCATTCCAGGGTGGGCATGCGCAAGTGGGCGCACCTGTGTTGGACACGGGCATAAATGGGCGGTGTCCTGAGGACGCCAGAACAGACAGAACTGTGAGGACGAACTGTGAGGACCAACAGACAGAACAGCGAGAGAACCGACAGCAGCAGCAGCAGAGAGAGAAGAAGCAGCCGAGAAGGTGAGATGCGCTGGGGGCTGGGAGGCCTGCCAGCCTCCCGGCCCCCCGGCACCCCTGCCTGCCATGTACCTGGCCACCTCTACTAAATAAAGTATGAAAAGCCACCGAGGGCTCCAAGACTCTCCCTCCTTGACCCGTCTGCCCAGAACCATCCCGAACCTGCCTCCAGTGCCGCCCCCTTCCTGCCGCTACAACATGCCACCTATTTCCTGATTTAGAACTCTTATTTCTGGTCCTTTGGGCAGTTGCAGTTGTTAAAACAACTTGTTTTCTGAGGAAGTGGAGCCACATCTTCCTCTGTGTGCCATAGGACAGAGAGGGCTGCCACCCGGGCACGAGTCTGCTGGGGCTGCTGTAACAAGTGCCAGATGGGTACGGCCAGCCAGACTTTGTCTCCTCAAGTTCTGAGGGCTGGACATCCGAGACCGGGGTCAGCAGGCCGTAGACCTTCCTGGCTTGTAACGGGGTCTGCTTCCAGTGTTTTCACGACATTGTCTCTTTGTGCTGCACCTGGCGGCTCCTTAGCTCTCGCCCACGCACACATCAGCACGAGCGCTGGTCTAGCTGCTGCCCAGTAACTCCAGCCTGTCTCTGACCTCCTTTCCCTGTCAGAGGAGACTGTATTTTTGGTCCCCAAGTCTACCTTCCTTTCTCATCGTTGCCACGGCTACTGTGGGTGGGTCTAGTTCCCTAGCTACCATGGGGTTCCTACGATTAGAAACTTAGACAGAGACTGGCGTAAAGAGGCTTATCATGGAGTGCTCTGGGGGGTGCAGCTCTAAAGATGTCGGGAAGCCTGGACTGGGCAGAGAGAGAGGTTGGTCTGCCGGGAGCTTCAGCTGAGGCACCTGTGGGTCCTCGCTCTGGAGCTCAGGTAGCCCTTCCATGTGGCGCCGGGTGGAGGGAAGGAGGCAGGCGTGCTTCCTAGCATCAGCTGTTGCTGGTTATGAGTCCCCTGCTCCCCAGGCCATCGGTGAGGCAGTTCCCTGTGGGAAGCAAGTTCTGCCGAAGCCCTTGGCACATCCCCCTCCACCATGAGGAGATGCGGGAGCTTCACTGGGCCGCATCCGGGAAGTGGACTCGGGGCAGAACTGCCAGCCCCACATCAGGCCCAGCCAGCATCAGCTCAACAGCGGCTCACCCAGAGACGGGCATGCAAGACCTCCCGGTCTGCAGGACACTGAGGTTTGGGTTGCTTTGTTTTACAGCTAGGGAGATGGATTTTACTGGAAGCAATGAGGTGGAAGGCTGACATCACACATCACACAGTAGAACGAATCCTCCCAAAACGTCTTTTTGTTTGTTCCAAGTGGCTTCTCGGGGCACCGAACGCCTCTCTGGCCTTTCTCTTTGCCCCACATGGTCTCTAAGTGGGTGGGCAAGACAGAAGAAGGTTGCTGGGAAACAGATTCTCTGGGAGGAGTCCCCAGGCCCAGGTCCAGAATGCTGAGTCTGCTCAGGACTGGGGTGGGGTCTGCCCTTAACTCTAACCTACCTCCACTCGCTTCCCCTGAGATCTTATTGCCCCCGCCCCCCTCCCCTTCTCCAGGTGTCACCCCAGTTCCTGGAGCGTAAGGAGTACATCAACCTCCATCTGCAGCTGCAGTTGAGTAAATGCTGGTTGGCAGGAAGGGAGGGAAACTGGGCTCCTGGGGCCCATCCTCTCCCATCCAGGATTCCTCCCGGGCCCTGTTATGTGTTCCCACAGCCACCAGGCGTCAGTAGAGACCTCGGCTTTGGTCAAGTTGCGGTGCCAGCTTGAAGCTGGCGGAGGCTGGACTTTGAGGCCCAGGACACCCCGCCATGAAGGCCCATTATTCCTCAGGACCAGCATGACTGGAAGAGAGAGCGAGGGGAGTGGCAGAGCTGAGCCGTTCCTGGCTGGAGATCGGGACTCTAGGCTCAGCGCAGTGAGGGGCTGTGTTCTCTGCTCTTCATTCATTTATCCTACAACTGTTTGTTTGCCTTTCTTTTGCCAAGTGCTGTTCCAGGTGCCAAGGTCATAGCGGCTCTCCCAAATGCCATGCGCACACGCAGTAGACAGTAGATTACTGTCTAGACAGAAAATAAACAAAACCAAGATAATTTCGGAGAGTGATAACTGCTGTGAAGAAAATAAAGCAGAGATGGCATAGTGACAGCGTGGGGGGCATCTGGGAGGGTGGAGTGGGGAGGGGACAGGGAATCTCAAGGAGAAGCAAAGGTTTTCATAAAAATCAGAGTTGCCAAGCTTTCCTCAGGCTGGCTGGCTCAACAGCTGCCTTTCACAGGTGGGGAAACCAGGCCCAGCAAGCTAGGGCCTACCCCAGAGCTGAGCCCCAGTCTTTAAGACCCAGGCTTGTCATGGGGACCCACCTCCTCGCACATCCTTACCCTGCCCCACCTCAACTCTGGAATAAGGAGCAGACACGGGGTGCTTTCAGAACGGGAGGGCTAACTGGGCACCAGAGGGAGGGACTCCTTCAGAAGTCCTAAGTGCAGATAACACAGAACTCCACCACGGCCGTAAAGAAACCCCAGAGGTCTTGTTTTCCTCCATGTTAGAACTTTAATGCTTAAAAAGAATTAGACATCAAAATCCCCCCAAATTTGGTTTTGGTGCCTCTGCTTGTGTGTTTGTGGGGGTGACCCTGGAAAACTCATTTCCCCTCCCTGCATGCCTTGGTTTCCTCATCTGCAAAGTCTGAACCCAGTTTTCTGGACCAGCACTGTTATGCCCAGGCCTTGTGAGACCATGGACACTCCCTCACCCCATGGGCTCCTCCTGCCAGCGCCCTTCCCTCTGTTCCCAAGCCTGTCCCCCTGCTCACCCCCGGATGTGTCCACAAGACCATCAGGCACAATCGCATTTGCTTAGAGACACAGGTTTGGGTTTATCATCATCATCTCCAGGATGATAATCATTTTACCAGGAAGCAAGATCTGGTCTCACACAGTTAGTAGTGACAGAGCCTGGATTTGAACCCATAGTTCCATTCATTTTCCTTCTCGCAAGGATCTCATCCAAGATGGAGAAGACCCCCAAAGTTTTGGTGTTAGCTGAACGTAGCTTCATTTCCCTGGAAACACGTTTGTGTGCCTTGTGTTGGATCAGGTAGTGTCATTGTGTGGTGCTGCCACCTCCCGACCAAAGTGGGTATTGTCTGCCCATCTAGCCAGCCCTATCTGGGCCAAATCGAGGAGTAAAATCCAGCGCAAGGGCCCAGACAAGGGTCACTTGACCCTAGGAGCTCCAAAAGATGACTTAAACATGCCATCTGCTTTTCTGGGTACCCTTGCTCTTCCCACTGCAGCCTGACTCGCTTCCCTTCACTGCTCTGAAACAGTCCTGGCAAAATCCATTTTCATGTCCTGATTCTCAAATTGAAGAGCCTGCTTTCAGTCCTCATTCTACCTGACTTCTCAGACACCTTAAACTCTGCCACTCACACCTCCTCTGGGAAACACCTTTCTTGGCTTTTGTGCCATCTTCTCTGCTGATTCTCCTCCTATTCCCCAGATGCTCCTTCTCAGTCCCTTCCTTCTCTTAAATGTCTGTGTCCCCCAAGGCTCTGTCCTTGGCTATTCTCTCTGATTAGCTGTATCATTGTTCCTATAGGGATAAGTGAATAACTCCCAAACACGTCTATCCTCAGTCCAGACCTCCCTGCTGACCCGTGCGTGCCTAGCCCATTATCCAGCCTACCTGCACCTGGACGCCCAGATGACCCAGCACGCCCATTCTGACTCAGCCTGTTCTCTCCAACCTGTCCCCCGTCTGGGCCCCCTCAGGGAAGTGTGCCCCTACCCTCCAAGTCACGCTCCTGGGGATCATTTTTGGCTTCTCTCTTTCCTGGGGGCAAGACTTCAATAGGCCATTACTAAGACTACAGGTGTCCCGAGTCCCATTTACCCCTTCTTCCTTAGTGCTAGACCCTCCAAGTCCTACTCAGACCTGGTCACCTAGAATAAAAACTACATTTCTGCACCTCTTTTGTGGTTAGTGGTTTGTCCAGAACAAAAATCTAATCCTTTTCCCATCCTGCTCATAGACTCCATGCCTCCCCATTTTACCATTCATTTTACAGTTTAGTATCATTTTATTTTAAAACACTTAAGCTTGTCCAAACAGGCCAACTTACCAAAACTAAATGAAGGGGAGGTGGTTCCCCCATGGAAATTTGGGGAGGCCTTTGCCATGTGTAGGGTAAATGGAAAAGACATCAGACTCTTCCGCCCTCCCACCATTGGTGTGATGATGGACACCTGTGGTCCTGCACGCGTGCCTAAGTGGGCATGCGCAAGTGGGTGCGCCTGGGCTGAGACACGGGCGTGTAAGGGCGGCGTCACAAGGGCGCCGTCAGAGGAGAAGACAGAACAGAAGAGAGGCAAGAGTTGACTCGGCCTCCTGTCCCAGCCTCCTTTGCGGCGCTTACCCGGCACCTCCTGAGCTAATGCTGGAAGCCTCCGCCTCGGTAGCGCCAGTGCTGTGGATGCGGCGGTGTTGAGCGCGTGTGAGCCTCTCCTTCCTTTACCCCGGCCAGTGGGGTGAGTATGTGTTGGAGTGGATTTTATACTAGCAAGAAATCTGAAACTAGAGCAGTGGTAAAGTGACTTAGACGAATGTCAGTCATGTCAGATTTTAAAGCCAGGTCTGCATGACCCGCCTCTTAGTCCTTAACTCAGCGTACAAGCAGCCGAGAGGAAAGTGGAGAGATTGATGACAGAAAAGTGAAAGCATCTCAAGGGCTTAAGATGCATTAACAAAGTCAGCGGCATGCCACAGACTGGGAGAGAATATTTGCGACATTAACAAAGGACAAAGGCTGAGGCTTCATCACACAGAATGAACGTTCTGATTTGGTAACAAAAAGTAGGAAGGCAGGCAAGGAGATGAACAAGTAATTCTCAGAGAAGCACAAGACAATCTCTGTATTGATAATGAAAGATATTAAATCACTTTTTTACAGCTAAGGGGGTAAAAATGGAAGACCTCCGGGCCCAGCTCGGCCGGGAAGGTGGATGAGACCAGCCGCTTCCAGGGCCCTTGGGCAGACGCCAGCACCATTTTATTTGCTTTCTTCTGATGCAATAATTTTCCTCCTAGGAGTCCACTCTACAGAGATGATGCGAAGTGTTCAGGTAGGTAGACAAGCATGCTCCTTGGAGCATTCTCTAACAGTGGAACAGACGAAGCAAGTGAAATGTCCATCAGCTGAGAACTAATTAAGTAGATGATGCTCAATGTGGCATCAAAAAGAAAGAGCTAGGGGCCTCCCTGCTGGTGCAAGGGGTTAAATCGCAGCACTATAAAGCACCTGCAGCCACTGCAGCATGAGTTTGATCCCCGCCCAGGGTAGGTGAGTCACATGGCGCAGCAGACCTCTCCTGTCTCATCTGCTGCTCCCCTCAGCAGTGTGTTTTAGTCCATCTGCCTGTTCTGCTCCCTACTCTGGTGAATCCTCTCACCCCCTCCCACACCTCTGGCCTGGACCCCAGTTCTAGTATGCATAGATAAATAAATCTTTAAAAAAAAAAAGTCTGTGCAGAGAGAGGGGAAGGCTTCCAGAATATACCAAGTTTAAAAAAAATTCAGTGATATAAAATAGCACAATCTTATGTAAAAAAGAGATGTAGATGTACGTATATAACGTGTAATAAAACATGCACATTATTTGTATGGAAAGACTATAGGGGAGATTGACTGTTCACTTTATATTTTCTCAATTGTTTGAAGTTATTTTGCCTCAAGTCTCTATTTTTTTTTTAAACATTTATATTTGTGCACACAAGAACAGGAGTACAGGCCAGATTGCGGGAGGTGAGAGGACTCACCAGACACAGTGGGGAGCAGAACAGGCCGATGGACTGAAATACACTGCTGAGGGGAGCAGCAGGGAGGCAGGAGAGGTCTGCTGCACCATGTGGGTCACCTCCCTGGCCAGGGATCAAACATGCACTGCTGCACTGCAGATGCTTTACAGCATGGAGCTCAACCCGCTGCGCCAGCAGGGAGGCCCAAGCCTCTATTATTTTTGACCAAAAACAATGTGCTTTAAAAACAAACAAGCAATGACTGACATTCTGTGGAGCCAGGGTAGGCTGGGGTGCCCTGGGGGAGGATCCTGCTGTTTGGTTATGCCCATTTCAAAGCCCAGCTGCCCGCTAGGAAGAGTAAAGGGAGCCAATAGCCAGCCCTAAAGACCCCCTGTAGTGGGCTGCGAGACTCCCTGCCCATCTATGCCAAGATGTCCACCTTCCCCATCCTACAAACAAGATCTTCCCAAGGGCCCTGTATCTGTTGCTCTGGCTGTGTTTTTTTTTTTTTAAACATTTATTTATGCATGCAAGAGCTGGGGTACAGGCCAGAGGTGTGGGAGGTGAGAGGATTCACCAGAGAGAGTGGGGAGCAAAACAGGCAGACTGACTGAACCACACTGCTGAGGGGAGCAGCAGGCGAGGCCATGTGGGTCCCCTCCCTGGCCGGGGATCATACTCGTGCTGCAGGGGCTGTGGTTTGCTTCATAGTGCGTTGCTTAACCCACTGCGCCACCAGGGAGGCTCTGGCTGTGTGTTGTTGAGGAGGCTGCAAACCTCTCTGCGCCTCATTTGCCTAGAATGAAGCCAGCAGAATAAGAATAGGCCAAGAACAACACCCACCTTCAGGTGTTCGTGAGGAGTGAGGAAGATGAGCACTTCACTGGCTCCACAGGGCTGTGGGTGCGTCCCAGGGAGCCCTGCCTTGCCTGCCTCCTCCCTTGCTCCAGCCTCTGCCTCCCAGCACCTGTGAGATAAGAGGGCCTAGGAATGTAGTTCTCCTCTCTCAGAGCCTGGAGAAGCCCATGGCACCAGTTCTGGGTGAGCAGGGGCCAGAGCTCAGAGCTCCAGCCCCAACCAGATGCTGGCCCTGGACCGGCTCCGGCTCCAGACTGGGAGCAGCCACTCACTGAAGCCCTTCCTGATTCCCGTTTGGAGCTCTACAGGGTAGAGGTGGGGCCCTTGGGAAAACAGGTGTGTCCTCAGAGCCAGTCTAGGGGAAAGACTCCTCTCCAGCCCCAGCCTGGGGCCCTGTGGGAGAAGGCCCTGAGGCTTGTTATTCCTCTGTCTGCCAGGGTGCACTCTGGCCCCAGGCCTTCAGCTGGTGCCATCCCCAGGCTGACCCACACCCACCCCTTTCATCACCATCAGCTCTCCTGGCCTCCAGCCCTGAGATGCTGGCTCCTGTGTGTTTATGTTGCGTGCTCCGGTCTGGCAGATCTCCAGCGCCCGAGTGTGTGCGGGTGTCCCCCTGCAGAGCAGCCATGGGGGGAGGTCACGGCTATTCACGCCCAGCTGACCCCAGCCACGCACGCTGCGGTGCTGACAACCCACGCCTGGACGCCCACCTGAGTCCTCGCGCTCAGCTCTCAGGCGGGGGCTGTCCGCTCAGAGCCTGCAGAAGCCCGAGGACCACCCTGCACCCAGCCACAAAGCAGCAGAAGCAGCCCAGGGGCTCTGCTCTCGGTCCTCAGGCTCAGGCCCTTGGCCAGCTGCCCTGACCCTGCTCCAGGGATGGGGAGCCCAGGGTAGACTTGTTACAGGGCAGGGAGATGAGCACCCCAAAACCCCCAAACCTGCCCTCTCTGAATGGGTTCTGCCATCCACCGCATTAAGACAAACATAAAACCTTTAATGGAAAGGAACTTTAATACAATCAGGGTACAATACAGAAAGGACAAAGAACATAGTTACTAGGTTAAGCATCCAAAGTTACCCATCTCCTTGAGGGTAAAAGTCCAGCCAAATAGGATTGGCCCAAAGCAAGGCCCAAAAGCCTGCCACACGTCTAAAGGACCTCTCAGTAGAGACCCATAGAAAAGGGTCAGAAAGAGTCAGACAAATCTGGGAGGAAAAGAGCAAAATCAAAATCAAGATGACAGCTGCCATTGCTAACCTCCCCACGGGTCTCTCACCCACCTCTGTTCCAACCAGTCCAAGACTAAAAAGCAAGCGCAGTTTCTTCACACGTCCCTCTGCTCCACGGGCCTCCTTCAGGTCTCCTTGCTGCTCTCTATCCTGCTTCCTTCTTCCTTCTGTCCTCCTCTCTCCTCTCTGCAGAATCTTCCTTCCCTGCTCAGCTCCACCCACTTAGGGCAGAACCGGGATTCTGGAACTTCCCCCTTTCCTGGGGACCACCCTGTTACAGACTCACCCACCATTTATTGGGTGTGACTTAGAGGAGCGAGTCACTGTCTGAGCCCCAGTTTCCTGACCTCTGGATTGGGGATAAAACCCCCCATGGGTACTATTTACCAGGGTGGGTGGCCATTAAAGGAGAGGCTGGGGAGGAGGAGCACCCGCTGGGGCTGTTAGCCCCTATCACGCCTGTGCCAGTAGGCACTTACGTCCTGGTAGTGAGTCTGGCCCTGCGCTGCTAGCAGCCAGTGGGTGGCGGCAAAGGGAGTTAGGCGAGGGTGGATTAAAGAATTCACAAGGATTACTGAGTAATCAGCTGAACTATCTAAGCTGCCTGGGAAAAGATTAGGATCAGACCAGACATTTATTTGATTCAGCAACTGACTTGAAAACTTAACTCAGCTGGAGTGATGCTGGCGGCTCTCACTTATGATGAGGAAGCTACCACCTATCGGTTTATAGCAACACCCTATGAGGTTGATATTTATGTTTTAAAAAAGATTTATTTACGCATACAAGAGCTGGGGTGCAGGCCAGATTCGCGGGAGGTGAGAGGATTCACCAGACAGAGTGGGGAGCAGAACAGGCAGACTGACTGAAACACACTGCTGAGGGCAGCAGCGGGCGGAGGCAGGGCAAGGCAGGGTCCCCTCCCTGTCTGGAGATGGAACTCGCGCTGCAGTGGCTGCGGAAGCCCCAGGGTGCGGCGCTCAACCCCTTGTGCCACCAGGGAGGCCCGAGGTTGATATTTCTTAAAAATAATTTTTTTTCTCTAATAAGGATGGAGCGACTCTACTCCGAGGTTAGGGAGAGCCAAACGAAACTCCCAGCCATAGATTGAGGGAGGCGCTTGCTGTTATGCCCAAGTCCCACCCTCGTACTGGCCGTGGACCCTGTCACGTGCCACCAGAGCCCCCTCTGACATCGTTGCCCTGGCTGCTGGGAGTGCTGCTGGCAGACAGCCTTCCTGGCTCAAGTGCAAGGAGTGCTCAGCGCAGGGGCTGCCTCCCACGCTCGTGCCACTTCCCTGGCGGGCCAAGGTCTCATGACCGACAGGCAGGAGTATCGTGGCCCACCTCAGGGGGACTCAGAAGGCCCTTCTAGCTTCAGTGCTCCCCGGGGGCTGGCCCAGGCCCTCGCTGGGTCTGCCTTGTTGCTTCTGCTGTTCACTTCTGCTCCAGCCCCTCCCTTCTGCAGCATGGTCCTTAGGTGCTCCCGGACAAGCCTCTTGCAAGCTGAACACTGTCTCAGAATCTGCTTCCAGGAACCCCCCATTTGCAACAGTGTTAGTTGGAGTCACCCCTTCCTAGCTGGTTAACGGTCTTGCTAAAGGCTAATTAATATAAAGGTGCGCCCAACACACCAGGGCTCAGCGATGGTAAATTACTGTCCTCACCCCCTTATGTGAATGAACTTATTCTCTGCAGCTACCTTGGAAGGTACCACCAGCACCTCCACTTTGTAGACGAGTTAAAGAGAAGTCACATTTTTCTTGGAAAAAACCACCTAGTGATGAAGTTCAGTCAACCAAAAGATTCAAAATAAAGAACTTCAGCTGAGGAAACTTCCCTACGAAAAGAGAGAAAAAGGAAAAATGTCTGTGTCACATTCAGTTCCCCACCCTGAGGGAGCGTGACTCCCAGCCCAGGCCAGGAATAAGAGGGAAATCCACAAGACTGAGGAGCGACAGGCTGCTTGAGAAGGAAGCCCCAGGGAAGAGGGGAGCAGGACCCCGTGGGGTGCACGGGGAGCTGTGTGGTCACTGAGGGAGCCGGGGCTCGAAGGTGAGGTGACTTGTTCTGGGGCAGGCAGCTGCTAACAGCAGCGTCTGGAACTGGCCTCTGATGCTGTCAGATTTGAGCCTTTCTTCCAGCTGGGAGGGTCAGTGTCCCAGGAGTGTCAGGGCTTAGGGACCCAGGTGATGGGCGTACAGCCCTACCTTCCGTCTGTCTACCTGCCCGCTCTCCAGCTGTCAGCAGCACTCTGGGAGGGGGTGGATAGTTCCACAGCTGGACTCCCTCTCCACCTGTCTTAACTCTAGAAGGAGGCAGGTATTGGGTATCTGTCATAAGCATAAGCTCTTCCATGTGGAGAACACTTTAAACTTTACCAACTGAGTATGCACTTCACTTATGGTGAGGCATAAGGTTATGTAAAATAGCAGGGCCGGAATATTAGCCCCATTTTATTGGTGGAGAAACTGAGTCCCAGAAAGCAGGGCATCAGGGCAGTGTCCAATCCACGCCCCATCCAGCACCTTGGTTTCTATCTCTGTAGTCCTGGGCAAAACCAGGACAGACACTGGCCTTTCTGAGCCCAGAAGCCTCTCTGCCCTTCCTTGGCCATCCTGTCCCAGAGGGCCCTGTGACCTTAGCAGAGACCTCCATCCACGAGCCCGGCATCTTGTCTCCCACTCCATGCCTGTCCAGAACTCATGTGCTGGAGGGAGTCATGTCAACCAACAACTGGGCATGGGAGGGACAGCCAGCCTCTGGGAACAGAGCTCAGGCCCAGGGGCTGCCGGGAGTGTGGTCGTGTGGCTTGGGACAGCGTGGCTATGGGCCCCAGATGTGACCCTCTCCACAGTCTCCAGAATTCATTCTCTGTCCACCCTGCTGCCCTGCCTAGGCTGAGCTGCAGCATCTTTGACCCAGCTTTTCTCCCCAGTCTCCAAAGCACCCAGGGATCTTTCCAGAGAGGGTCATTAAATAGCAGAGGGTGATCAGGTGCTCATGCTGGTGGTCAGACTGAGGCCAAATCCCAGCAGGTCTGGGCAGCTCCACATCTCTTCCCTGCAGAACGGGGGCTGTGCACACCCCATGGTCAAGGTAAAGCTGTAACAACTTTATGGTTCCTTCTAGAAACGCCATGCTTTCCCCGGACATTCCCTATGGTGGCGTGCCTTTATGTGACTTTGCATGAGCACTTCTCTTACACACCGCCTTGTCCACCTGCTAAAGATGTACTCATCACTTAGGGCTCTATCCAATGCACAAAACAACCCCTCCCTGAAGCCTGAACTGGCCCCATCCCCACCAGCTGAAATGCTTCCTCCTCTAGCTTTGCTCTTTGGGTCGCTTCCTGTTTGAGTCCTTTCCACATTCTTCCTTATACCAAGATGAATCGATTTCTAGGTCTGTCTCCTCCCCATTCTCACCTGGACTGTGACCCCACAAGGGCACAGACCAGGTTGGCACAGAGCCCGGAATAGCACTAACACCAGTTTGCAGAAGAAGCACCCCATCATTGACTGCAGACTGCCTGGGCTCTGGCCCTGCGCTAAAGACTCACGGTCAGCTGACCTTCCCAGCCACCTCCGACTGGGACCAGCACGCCCTGAAGAAACAGCCCAGGAATCTGAATGGGTGGACAAGGCGAGACCACAGGGCTCAGCGCCAGGGCCGTCTGAATCTAGGTACCACCCTGCTCCCTCTGACCTCTGTGCTGACCTCTGCAGAGAGGGGGGCAGCACCACCAGCCCTCCCACCTCCCAGGCGCTGGGAGGTCCCAGGCGGGCGCCCTCAGGTTACCCTGCTGCTGGGTGCTGGCAGCGTCTGATTTCCCTGTTATGACATAACAATTGCACAACTCAGATATTTTCAAAAGAAACTGTCAGTTTCCTTTCCTGGGCACAGCCAGGGGCTGCTGTCTCTATCCCATAGAGGTCCCCAACAGCCTTGAGACGCTAGAAGCCACATAAAGTCAAGGTTGGAGTGATAAGGAAATGAAAATGAAAACACCAGACTGTAAAGTGACCCAGTTTTATTCAGTTTTGGAGGCTGGCTGGGGCACTGCTCCCCTCTGCAGAGCTTAGGCTGTGCCATCCGCGCTCCAAGGCGAGGCCCCGGGACTCTGGGCTCAGCCAGCCTTGGTGGGCGGACAGCTCCAAGGACCCAGTGACCGCAGCTGGTTGCACAAGAAGAGAGGAACCAGGCAGCGGCCTGGAATGGCTCAGATTGGGGGGCTATAGTGGGGGAAGCTCGAGAGGAGAGGACACAGAATCCAAGAACGGGGAATCCCAAGAGGTTCTAGTCCACTTTGCCGCTGGGGCTCCCCGACTGACTGAATGGCAGAGCCAAAGTGTCATCTGCAGGCGGCAGGGCCTGGAGCCAAGCCAGGTGTCCAGCCCGGCAGTGGGCTCCGTGCATGAACCGCCACCTCCACCCTCACGGAGGGCACTGCTGGGCCGGTGCTGGATGCGGAGTCCAGTGGGCAGCCAGCCCTTTCTCCTCTAGGGCGCGCCAGGTGGGCACCGGCAGCGGGCAGGTCAGCAGCTCACCGAGCCGGCGGGCGGGGCCGACCCCAAGTCTGAGAAGCAGTCGAACTCGCTCTGGCCCAGGAAGAGCTCGGGCAGCTCGCGCACGCGGTGCAGCCCCAGCTCCAGCTCCAGCGACGTCAGCGCCTCCTCGTCGATGAGCTCGGCGTCCATGCAGCCCAGGGCGTGCGCGGGCGGCGGCGGCAGCAGCGGGGCGGGGGTGCCGGGCGGCGGCTGCAGGCCCAAGGGTCCTCCCGGGGCGCTGGGGGGCGCGGTCGCGCGGCCCGGGTACAGCGAGGCCAGGGGCTGCAGGTGCGCGCTACCAGCGGCCGGCGGGGGCATGGCTGGAAAAGGCTGGAAGGCTGGCGGCGGCCCGAAGGCACCATACGCCAGAGCCCCGGGTGGGGGCGGCTGGGGGCCCAGCGGAGGTCCCCGCGGGCGCAACCCGCCGTCCAGGTCGGGGCCAGCGTAAGGCTGCAGAGTCCGGAGCGCGTGCGGGCCGTGGGCGGGCGCCGCGGGCGGCGGCCTCTGCACCAGGCGGTAGCCCTCGGCGAGCATCAGGTGGTCGGCCATGACGGCGGACAGCAGCCTGCGGCGGCTGGGGACAGACGGGAAGCCCAGGCGTCCCCGGTCCGGGTCGGCCGTACCTCTGCGGCCAGGGATCCGGGCCTCGTGTGCGTCCCGCAGCTCAGCCGGGCAAGGGAAGACCGAATCCGATCCTAGCTCCTGCCCAGCCCAGGACGCGCCGAGACGAGCGCTCCAGCTCGCCGTGTGGCTGCAGCTCCCGGCGGCCTGCGAGGACTCAGCACCCGCCCGAGACAGACTGAGAGACTTCAAGGCACCGCGCCCGCGGCCTCCGAGGCTCCTTATACCTGGGGGCTGGGCCTCCCCGCCTTCGGGTGCTCATTGGCGGGTTCGGGAGCTCCGGGGCGGGCTGCGCTGCACCTCCAGAAATCTCTACCCAGCCCCCGTCGGAGCTCCGCCTTTTGGACCCCAAGTCTGGAGACTGAGTAGTGCTGCGCTTAGGCGGAGATTTGGCACGTCCCCAGGGGTTTGGTGTTACTGTCCTGGGCTCAACCTTCGAGTTGACCGGGCTGAGCTTCAACTGACCAGAAGGTGGAGTGGGAGGGCCGGGACTTCGGCCCCCCAGAACTGCAGGCTCATAAACTCCTTTATTTTCCAGATGGAGATAGAGGCTCAGTGGCTGAGGAGGTTTCCTGGGAATACGCAGCAAAACCTCGACCGGAGGGAGGCTCGAAGCAGGTCTTGTGATCACCTGTGGGTGGGCTGCAGGCACCTTGCAGGTCCTAAGGTCAGCCTCCGCCTCCATAACCCTTGGGGAGCCAGTGCTCCTCCTCTTGCTCCCACTCGCTGTCTGTGGAAGCGCATCCTGAGTTGTTATTAAAGTAATTTGTGGGCATGTCTCCCGAAGGACTCGTTCATCTTTGTGTCCTCAGCCCTTGACTTAAAGTAGGCTTTTGGTACAAGTTCCCCCTGAGTTTCAGTTTCTCCATCTGTAAAATGGACCACTGGGGTAATCTGAGGGTTAAATGAGGCCCAGTGCCTGGCACATAGTAGGTGCTCAAAAATTCAGATGAATGAAAGCTGGATTAACTTGGTCCCTAGAGAGCGTCCGTTGGGCGGATGCTGCACCTTATCTCAGCAGTCACAGTAATAACAACTGGGTGTTTAGAGCACCTTACATTCTACGAAGCATTTTATTGAGGGCAGGCACGGAGTATCAGCCTGTTTTGCACATTGGGAGACTAAGATGCACCAGGGGAAGCAGCTGGCAGGTCCCGCACAGTCAGAGTTAGCATGTGTGCGGCCTGCGTGCTGAGAACAGCTGGGGTTTGTGGCTGGCAGACAGCCTTCCTGAACTTTGCTCCCCACATGGTTGCCCCTGGGCCCCTCCTTTCTCTGCCCCCTTTCTCAGTAGTGGCCTTGGACTTCCTGGAACTTGATTTATCCAGTTGGTGCAGCCGGGAGAGCCCCTGAGTGAGAGTCCAAAGGCCTAGTTCTAGGCGTATCTCCCCACCCTCAGGCACTGTGACAGTTGGGCCTTGGGAGGGGGGCACTGGATTCCCAGGGTTTCAGCTTTCTGCTCAATAAAAGGGAGATTGTACTCCCTGCCCCGCCCCCCTGAGAGCTTGCGGAAAGGTCACAAGTGACCATGGGTGTGATCACATGGGTGTGAAAAAGCTGCACACCACATTCTCCTGAGTCTCCAATTCAGGCTTCACAGGGAAACCCCAAACCTGACTGTACCTCCCTGAGCCTGGAGGGTTGTGATGTGGGGGAGGGGACGGCGGGAGGAGATCTCTGGCCCCACCCAAACTGCCTGGCTCAGCTCCTCTGAGGGTATTTTGAATCATCAGAGTTTGTATTTTTATTTTAATATATATTTTTAAAAAAGCTACAGCAATGATTCTTTTTTAAAAAATATTTTATTTATTTATGCATACAAGAGCTGGGGTACAGGCCAGAGTCCAGGGAGATGAGAGGATTCACCAGAGACAGAGCTGGAAACAAAACAGACAGACTGACTGAAACACACTGCTGAGGGGAGCAGCGGGCGAGGCAGGAGAGGTCCGCTGCGCCATGTGGGTCTGTGCTGCAGTGGCTGCGGTTTGCTTCATAGTGTGTTGCTTAACCCACTGCGCCACGAGGAAGGGCCAGAGTTTGTATTTTTAAAAAGCAGCCCTGTCACTCAGAGATAGCTGGTCTAAGGACACTGAGGTTTGGGGGCCATTGTGCCATAAAAGTTTTCCTTTAAAAAAAGTGTGTGAATATTTTCAAAGTTCTTCAGAGTAGTCGATGTACCTTTATTGTGCACCTACTCTGTGCCAGGCATGGTCTGCTAGTGACTTTTAAGCTTGCAGAGTTAAGTCATTCTTGAGATCCTAAGGAAAGCGATAGACCTCTAGATCACAAGTGACTGCATAAAAATTGGGTGGTCTGCGGTCAGCAGATCTCGGGGGGCCCATGAGTCCACAGGGGTTTGTGGAGTCTGCAGTTAAGAGCCCCTGTGATGTCCTTGGGGACATTATTTAACAACAGACTGAGTTACGTAATTAGCCACATGTGAGGAAGTGTTAGCTACTGTGGAAACGGAGTAGGAGGGAGATTGGGAAACGGGGGAGTGGGTTGCAGCGCTGCACAGAATGACCCGTGCAGGCCTTGCGGAGCCCTTAGGTTTCAGCAAAGATTTTAAGGAGGAGGAGGCAGTAGCCACGTGGGCCAGTTTGCATGAACTGCTTCCTTGCTCTGCTTTGGATTCCCAGGCACGTTCTTTTCTTGGGGCTCCGTCTGTTCTCTCCGCATTGCTCTTCCCTCCAACATCCACCACACTATTCAACTCCTTTGCCTTGATCTGATAAAAGTCACCCCCTCAAAGGAACCTGCCCTGGCCACTCCATCTTCTCATTCTCTTCTGCTTCTCTTCTTGGCGCCTGCCACCACTCGGCAACATTTCAAAGACGATCTCCCTGCAGCAGGTCAGCAAGCTGAGAGCAGAGGCCCCCAAGTGCCCTTCTTTCTGCACACTGTGTGGTATCAGAACGGTGCTGCATGTGGTAGGAACCTGGAGTATTTGTTGAATAAGTCAGGCAGACCAGAAGTTATTATCCCTTCTGACAAGGAAGGAAACAGGCCCAGAAAATAACCCAGAAAGTTGACTGAGATTACGAGGTACATGTGGCAGAGTCAGTGCTGGAAATGATAATGTTTGTAGTTCTTGGAGCAGAGCCCTGCTCTGCATGGGTCCAGGCTGCTTCGTGAACCCATAGTGGGGGGCTGGCAGAAGGGGCGGAGGAGCCCGTGAACTGGCAGGGCCATAGTTGGTCTTGGTCCGGATGGGTACTGACCAATGGAAGGAAATGACAGATTTTAAGGACCGTTTTGTGCCACCAAATGGGGATGCGGTTCTCTCCTCTCCTTCTTTGTGTCTTGACTTCTCCCAAAGACCCCAGGTCCTGGTTGGCAAGACCTCTTGGATTTTATTCTTGCCAATGGCACCATTTCCGGTACCCAAGATAAAGCAAGGCTCAGATGGGGCTCAACAAATCACTGTCCACAGATTGATAGTCTAGAGGACTCAAGCAAGGTAGCTGGGGAAGACCTTGCTCTAGAATCTCTTAGCTGAATTCCTAGCCCCTGGGTGAACTGTGGAGTTTTGGTGATCAAAACTGGAAATTGCTCTGAGACTTGAGGTCCAGATTGACTGGCAAGCAAAGTCGGTCTCTTCTGCTACCTTCTCTGTAGGTTGCAGAAGAGAGGGGATGTTTCTACCAGATTCTTTAAAGACCAGCTCCCAGCTGATAAATCTGCAGCACTGTATACCTAATGCTCAGGTGAGAAGGATGAGGCTATTGCAGCTGATCAGAACATGAACAATGTTCGGTTATGTTCATTGAGTATTCACTGTGTACCAGCCATGGGGTGAATACTTTACATGTGTTCTTATTTAATCCTCATAATACACTTGTGAGTAATAACTGATGTCATTCCCATTTCACATAGGAGGAAACCGGAACTCGGAGAAGTGACTTGTCCAAGGTCACGTCTATCGATGCAGGAAAGGACAGTATGTCATCACTCTGGGTGGCCTGCAGTGTTTGCTCTTTCTTCTTTACTCACATTCCAGGTAAACTCCTACTCTAAAAGCTCCGGATGTGTCCTCTGTCCAGAACTCTCCTCCCTCACCCCCATATCTGCTGGGCCAGTTCCCTCAACTCCTCAAGTTGCTCAAATATTCTTTTTCTTTGATCTTGACTACCCTATATAATTGCAGTGGTTTTCCAAAAATGTCCCCAAATTCTTTGATATGCCTCCTAAAATTCCCCTCTTCTCGAGTATGGACTGGCCATAGTGACTCACCTCTCACCAACGGAATCTAGTAGAAATGACAATGTCATTTCCAAGAGCAGGTCACAGAAGGTGCTGTGGGCTTCTCCTTGGCCTCTCTGGAGAGCTTAGCTGGCAGTGGTGGGGACATTCACACAGTCCCAGGGAGAGGCCCAAATGCCAAGGAGCCCAGGCTTCCTGCCAGTGGTGAGGAACTGTAGCCCTGTGCCAACAGCATCTGTGTCAGCAGCCTCTTGGCCCTCCAAAGTCTGGTTAAGCTTTTGGATCCATGGTCCTGGCTGACATCTTGTTCGCAACCTCGCTGAACCAGAATGACCTAGCTGAACCCTGCTTGGGTTTTCCTGACTGACAGAAACTGAGATAAGAAATGTGTGTTGTTTAAGCTACTGTGTTTGGGGTAATTCATTACACAGCAATAGATAACTACTACACTAATTCAGCAGCCAGTCCCTGTTTCGTCCCCCCCAATGGGCCTTGCTTTGCTGAACTTTCTATTTTTTTCTAAGTATCATCTTCTAACACATGAAATAATTTGCTTATTGATGATGTTTAATTGTGTATCTCCCTGTCACTACAGTGTCAGTTCTACATGAGCAGGGAACTGCTTCCTTTACTGAAGTGTCCCCAGCTCCTAGAAGTGTCTGACATATACTAAGTTTCAGTGTCTTACCTGTATCTTCTTATCTATTGAGGAAGATTCTTATTTTGGAAAAGTTAAAATTAGAATGAATAAAACATAACTCTTGGATCTTGAGAGGGGTGAGAACACAGAATGACTGGAGATTCCTGGCCGAGGAGAGGTAAGTGGAAGAGGTTGGGGGATCTTCTGGGAAACTCTTTTGAAAGTGGTGGAATTGTGTGGGAAATGCACAGGAACTAAATGACAGGGGCTGGGGGAAGAGAGAATGGGGAGCAACTGCTAGTGGGCATGGGGGTTCCTTCTGGGGTGAACAAAGTGTTTGGAATGAGGTAAGTGGTGGTGGCACCACAATGTGAATTATCAGATGCCACTAACTCATTCATTTTTAAATGATTAATCTTCTGTTATATGAATGTCACCTCAATTGAAAAAAAAAAAATCAGACCGATTCAGCTAGTACTCACCTGTTGTGCTTTTCCTTTCCTCCTTTCCTGCCAGGGCTGAGGATATGATGCCCAGAGGGGTGTGAGGACAGAATTATCACAGTCAGAATCAGAATCATAATAGCAAACACTTACAGACACTTAATCTGGGCCAGATCCTATTCTATGCTCTTTACATATGCCAGCTCTCTTGATCTTTACAATAACCCTATTGGGAAGGGAGTTAATCCACTTTAGGAGGTGAGAAAACTGGTGCAGAGAAAAGTAATGGTGCATGCCAAGGATGGCAGAGTCTAGGAGTCTGCCTGGACTCCCAGAGGCCTGTTCTGGGCTTCATGCTCTGAGATGAAAACATGCTCTACTTAATGAAGCCACTACAGTTCAGTGTCTCTCCTATGCAGCCTGAGCTTCGAGGCCACGCGTGTCTTCTTTGGAGCAGGTACATCTAAGTACTGATTTCCTAGCTGCAAATCTGTTATCAGGCGCTTTTTGGTCTCTTTTTGGTCTGAGGTTGAGAGGGTGGCTGTCTTGAGGGTGGAGAGGGGGTCTCTCCCCTCTGCAGCCACACGGAGTGGAAGGAGGGAGACGTTCACAGGTGTGAAGCAGACATCAAAGACTCTGTAAGCCCCCCAGCTGGGGAGAAGTCTCGAAGGAGTGGACCCTCTCAGTCAGGCAGGACTGGACAAACACAGAAGGCGGGGAACCAGCTCTCTTGACCGCTTTGGAATGAGAGCGTCAAGGCGTGGACGCGCTGGGTGAAGTTCAGGAAGTTCCAGGTGGCTAGGTGGGGCCAGGAGAATGGCCACGTTGTCTGGAGAGGGAGAGATCAGGTCTGAGGAGGGCAGGCCTTGGAGAATCATCTGTGTCATGCTTTTGATGCATTCATGTAACAACGCAAGAGGCAGAAAAGGCTGGAGATGCTTCACCCATTTTGCTGAAAGGCGCTGAGACAGAGGGAATCAAACTGGCTAATGTATAGCTAGCAAGTGGCCAGGGTGGGACTTGAACCCGTGTCTTTAAACTCCACTTTCACACTTGCCTGCTCCAGCGAGGGATTGTCAGTCACTCTATGTGTGGGGGGCCGGGGAAGGGGAGGTGCGTGGAAAGGTTCTGAGCAGGAAAGTGATGTTCTTATTTGGACTTTTTCTCCCAGTGGATGAATTTGAGGTTACCTACTGGAAAGGGCAGCTCATTCATTCACAAATGCAATCAGTACTCCTGCTGTGTGCCAGGCACTTGCTCATGTCCTGGAATTCACAATCACAGCTTCCCCTTCTCTGAAGAATCGCCTTCAGTCAGAGGGAAGCCACCCCTCCTCCACCCCGTCCCTGCCAGCCCTCGGGCCAGACACGTGAGGCTGCGAAAGCCTAGTCCTCCTGCCTCAGTGTGAGACTGGGCCAGCTGCTCCTCCAGATGTGCCCGTGGGCCAGTCTGGGACCGCATCCTCTGTCCTTCCTCACCCCCTTCTCTTCCTCGTCCCTCTTCTCCCCAAAGCTGCTTCTAGAAACCCTGACTTAAGAGCCTCTGCAGAAGTGCACACCTGCAAGGTGCCTCTGCCAGAACCCTCAATAGCTCTGGGGGTCCGCTTAGCTCATGACAATATTCCTGTGAAAAGCGCCCTCCCTCACCTTACCCCCGGTAGTTCCCAGCTGTGCTGTGAGACCCAGCCTTCCTGGACACGCCCCGTGCCATAGACAAGAGCAGCAGACTTAGAGCCAAGCGGGGCTAGGTTCTCCCAGGAGCCTGGTGCAGATACAGGAAGACAGCAGTGGGGCTGGACAAGGCTGGGACTGTCGTACACAGCAGTGTGCGGCTAAGGGGGCACCAGCTCTAGCCACGGGCACCAGAGAAGGGGAAGAAGTCTCTCCTGAGGAGAAAATGAAGCAAGCTCAGGGGGGACAGAGATGAGAGGGGAGACAGATAGGGTGTCCTGCCCGAGTTCTGGATGGCCGCAGGGGCAGTGCCAGTCTCATGGGGTCCTCTCCCTGTGGGGCCAGGAGATGCCCTCGTTTCCTTCCAGGGCAATCCTGCTCTTGCTCACTCTTGCTCATGAAACACAGAAAGTGCCACCTAGTCCGGAGTTCTGTCCCGATCGTGCAGATGATGAGAAGGATACTCGGGAGGGTGAGTCACCAGCTTATGGGGCACAGCCAAAATGTATGCAGCTGACTTCACAGCAGGGCCTGGCTCATTTCAAGGGCAGGCTCCTTCTACTGCTGTCCTTGCCGTCCCGGTGCTCACCCTGCCCACCAGAGAGAGGGCGCTGGGCACTGGGTGCTGTATCTCTGAGTGTCCCCAGTCTCGGACTGGCAGAGATGGCTTCCTCGGGCTTGGCAAATCCTGAGCTGCCTGAGATGATGGCGGGGCTGTCACCTTATCCTGGAGGCTGCTCCTTCTCTCCTGGCGTCTGCAGGTATCCTATGAATGTGTGACCTGTGCCCAGCTTTGTAGCCAGGTTCAGAGAATGGTCTAGAAGTCCTTGACCCGTCCCTGATAATGGTCCAGACTGCTGATGACTTATAACTGGCTCGCCAAGACCCTGCATGTCTGCAGGAAGGGGACTGGGCTGAATTGCTTTTCCTCACCAGCATCACCCATCCCTTAAGAATCAGGCTGATAAACAAGTCAACACTGAGCCCAAACTGGGCATGACTAATCGCCCCCTCCTCCATGCTGCTGCTGCATCCTGTGTCTGAGTCACTGCCGATCCCTCGCACCTCACACGGCACCGATCACAGAAGGGGTAGGGGACTCGTGCTGACTGACAGCATTGAGTCTCCCAATGGCAGGTGTGATGGCCACCCAGGCCCCTTGACTTAAGGCAGCGTGAGCACAGAGCCAAAGTATCCTCTTTAAAGTGGGAAGGGCTAGGTGGGCCTGCAGACACCCAGCGGTCCTTGATTTGAATTCCAGTTCTGCCCCTCTGGAACTTGAAATCTTTGGCAAGATTCCTCTTTTCGGGGTCTCAGTATCCTTATCAGTAAAATGGGTGATAACAATAACATCTGACCACATTATCAAAAGGTTAAGTTAGACACGCCTAAACTTTCATCACTGTAACACAAAGTAGGAACTCAGTAAATATTAATTTTCTCCACTCTGGTATTGCCCACCGTGCCTGGCATATGGCAAACATTCAGTAAGTGCCTGGTCACCTTCAGGCCGCCCTGGACCATCCAGCTCTGGTCAACCTGCCTCTCCTGCACTGCAGGGCCGGGCCCAGGAGAGGCCAGCAGAATAGCTGTCCCCAAGTCTAGCCAAACTGCAGCATGTAGAATCAGGAGCCAATACAGGGCCACTGCATGCAGCCCTATGTTTCAAAGCAGTTTTTACACAGCAAAAACTTATCGGGATGGAGTTGGTCTTTTTTTTTTTTAAAGATTTATTTATTTATGCATACAAGCACTGGGGTACAGGCCAGAGGTGTGGGGGGTGAGAGGATTCACCACAGACAGAGCGG
>JAGFMF010012100.1:4065178-4088965 GCA_019455555.1 Galemys pyrenaicus | reverse complement strand
CCTCCCTGGCCGGCAGCAGGGATCGAACTCGTGCTGCAGTGGTTGCGGTTTGCTTCATAGTGCGTTGCTTAACCCACTGCGCCACCGGGGAGGCCCGGGATGGAGTTGGTCTTTAGGAGCTCCTAGAACCAGAACATTCTGTGTGCGTCCCTTTTCTTTGCTTTCTCCTGAATATTAGCTTTTCCCTAATTAGCTTTTCCCTGGGGCGGGCAGGACTAAGCACAGCCTAGCAGAGACACGCTGTGCATATGAGGTGTGAAACGTGGCTCTCTGGCTTAATGTGTGTTGAAGGACTTTGACTTCATGATACAGCAATGCTATGTTGTTACCTCTGTTTCCAAGTAGGAAACAGGAAAAGGAGACACAGAGAGGCAGAGTAACTTGTCTAAGGCCACACAGCCAGACAGAGGCATGGCGGGGAGCCACACCAAGTCTGGCTGCAGAGCCCACACCCTCTGTGGCACACGACTCTGCCTCTCATCCCCCCTGGAGTGGAGGGTGCTTCAAGGGATGGACGGGGTGCTGGGAGGAGGCCTCCGAGGGAGGAACAGGAGGACAACCCAGAGAAGGGACGCTTCAAGGAGTCCCCTGCTACCTTTAGGTCGCTGAATGGCCAGCCCGGCAGCGAGAGGCTCTGGGTGCCCTCTGGAAATGAGTGAGGAGCCGTGGGAGGATGTCAGCAGGAAGTGGGTTTCAGTTCCCTGGAAGGAATTTCTTTGTTTAGACGTCACAGGTAGAGTCTCTGGAAACACAGGACCTGGAGAGCTCCTCCCAAAGGAAGCTTCAAGCAACTGTTGTTCTCTTCCAAGGAAGAGCAGATGACGGAGTTACATAAACACAGCAGCAAAGATACATTGAAAACTAACTCGAATGCAGAAAAGTCAGGGCACGACCTGTGGTCCTCCATGGTGATGTGCTTGCTCATATGACGACCATCTTGATGCCAGTTTGTCCGCGTGAGGATCTGGAGTTGCTGGGACAAACCACTCGTTCTGGGACTTAAAAAAATTCCATGTATGGTTGAAATCTGAATTTCTAGGGAATTCCATTTCTAGAATTCCATTTCTAGGGAAATGGAAGCCGTACTTTTTTCACGATCCCATTTCCTAAGTGAACTGAGGAAATCAGGGGCCACTTTCCCTTCAGCTTCACTCCCCACCCCCAACCCGGCTGCACTGTGTACGGGGGAGGGACACAGGGCTCATCTCCCCGTGTGGCGCCCTGGCCCATGCTGACCCGGCCCATGCTGACTAGCCAATGCTCACCAGAGGGGCCCGATAGTCCCAGAGGATGTGGCTGGTCTCTCTGAACCACCAGGCCAGACCCCTTTCTCGTCAATTACATTCCGGTGACAGGTCCTTAGAGTCCCAGAGAACTCCCTGTGGCAGGCCTGGGTTCTTTGGTTGTCCCTGACTAAAGAAATATGTGAGTGAGGAAGGACTGTGCTGCTATTGTGAACAAGAGTGACCATAGCTGAGCTTGCTGAGCTCTTTCTCTGCGAGCCTGTGCCATCTCGTGGGACTCTTACAACAGCCCTGAGGGTGCAGTCAAGAACTGTCCCCTTGGATGAGAGGAGGGAGGTGGCCCTGGCGCAGGGCTCTTCACGCTCAAGGTCGAATGGCGAGTCACTGGTTAACTAGGGTTTAACCTCATACCTGGAGGGTGCTAAGGGTTACTGCTAACCGCTGTGCCCTGCTCTTCATTTCCTCTCAAAATAAGGAGGGGAGTAAAGGTGGGGTGCAGCATGGAGAAACAAGACCTAATGCCCTGTCTTATTACGACCTGCTGTTTCCTCGCAGGTGGAGGCTGCTGAGGGAGCATCTCCAGTTACCCTGTGTGACCTGCCCCCTGGCTGGTCTGTAGATGCCATGGGGGGAGAATCATGTGCCCCCTTGAATGACAGCCTGGTGCTGTCCTGGCAAGGGACTGTAGGATAGGGGTGCTCCCCTGAGCCTGGCTGGGACTTAGGGGACAGGGGGGGTTTCCTCTGTGTGAGCCAGCCTGGCTCTTGCTGGACTGGAGCCAACGTGGAAAGGAGCTTCCTGCCCTGTCTGAATTCTGTCTTCCTGGTGGTGGAGCACCACGCTGGAGGACGGGATCTGCTCTTTACTGTCCAGAAGTCAGCTGCTCAGGGAGAAGAGGAGATTGGGGATGCCCTCATTCTGGAGGATGGAGAAACACTTTCTTTGGCTTGGCCCGGTCCCGCCAGCTCGTTGGTCAGTGCTGCGTAACAGAAATATAACATGAGCCACGTATGAAACTGTAGATGTTCAAGGAGTCATGGCTTTTTTTTAAGGTAAAAAGAAACCAGTGAAAATAATTTTTATGACATTTAATTGGCTTTATTAAATCCAATCTATCTAAAAGTGTATCATCGCAAAGCATAATCAACATAAAAACAAATGAGGTAGGTCACCTTTTTATATTCAGTCTGGTGTATCTGCTCTATACGGAGCAGAGCTTGGCTTAGTTACATCTCAAGTACTCAGCTACATGTGATCGTGGCTGCCACACTGGACAGCAGTTTTAACACCATGGATTCTGGATGGGGAGATCTGGAAGTCGTGTCATGACTTCTGCACCCTAAGATCGCCTTTGGCAGGCCTTGAGGTCATCCGGTCAAGTCCGTCATGCACAAGGACTAACTTTTCTCAAGAAGACCCTAGCAAAGCCGATACCCACACGGTCGTGTGTCTGTGTCCTGGGTTCCCAGAACTCCCCATCCCAGCAGCCTGCTGCCAGTGAGATGGGTTGCTGGTGGCCTCCTCAAGGGGCAAGACAGGGGCAAGAGGCAAGGCAGGAAGATGCTGGAAGGAGGTAGGCGTACCTCAGCCCAGCGGGCATCCTCTCCTCTCTCACCTTCTTTTCTGCAGAGAACATCACAGCTGGCCAGAGTGGGGCATTTCTTTTGGTGACGCTCCAAAAACTGAAAGAAGACTCAGTCCATCCCCTTCCTTTTGACTTTTCTCTCTTCTCTCCATATTTATTTCTCCCTGCAATGAGCCAGAGCTTGTACTTGGCTGCAGATAGAAACTGGCCAGACTTTCTAGGGGGGAGGCGTGGGGGGTGGGTGCAGTTAACTCTACATGGGGAAACAGACAGGCTTCCCTGCTGGAGTGAGCCAGAGGAGCGTTGGAACTTGGGTTTGTGGTGCTGATGGTGGGTGCAAGGGATGAAGGGAAAGGGCGTGTGGGTGGAGATGGGATAGTCAGGGAGAAGGGAGGGCCAAGGGAGATGAATTGTTACCTTTTTTCATTGCCTTAACTCCAAGGGTCCAGGAGTCACCATGGCTTCTCATGTAAAAAAGGAGATTCCATGTTTTCATTTATCTGCCCCACCTGAGGACCTAAAAAGACTGGTACATGGTGAGTACCCAATAAATGTTTGTTAAATGAATGGAGGGACAAGGGGGTGCAGGTAAAGAGGCAAAGCCTGAGGCCAGACCAGCTGGGGTGGGGAGCACAGGGACAAGGAAAGGGGCAGGAAGGGAGCTGGTGTCCTGGACACTTGGCCTGTGCCCTCATCTTTGGCCTTGCATTGATGATCCCTACTGCAGGAGGGAGCTGCTATTGCTCCCTTTCTACAGGGGAGGAAATGAGGCTCTGAGGTCTGCTGTGGTTAAGGCCCACTCCATTTGATTTCCAGGGCCAATCTTTCTAGGTTACTCCTGGCATGTCCTCATCTGGCTACTGCCAAGAACCCAGCAGTGACCAAACTCTTGGCAGATGCCCTGCGTTGGGGAGACCTGCTTCCCTGGGAGTTCCTAAAGAAGTGGAGAGTTCCTGGAAAGGTTTCCTGTAATAGTTGGTTCCCCACTGGGCTTGGAGATCACCCAGTTACCTTCATCCCCCAATTCCAGGGGAGGATGGGAAGCAGCTCCGACAGAGGTGAAGTGCTTGCTGTAGATCATACAGCAAGTGGGTGGGTAAAGGTGGCATTGCCCACCCCTGCCCCTGGGCACTGACTCACAGCAGCTGCTGTGGGAAAGCCAGTGCCAGTCTTTCAGCCTTGGCTTTCCCAGCCAGGCAATGGGTAGGATGGCTTGGGCATATCTGCCTGGGCCTGGAGCCAGAGGACTGGGAAAAAGCTGAGCACAGCGCATCACTTGGTGCCTCGCCCTTGCCCTGCTCCAGTTCCAGCAGTTCACATGGGGTATCCCTCCCTGTGGGCAGGAGGAGACTTTCCAGTTGTCAGAGATACCAGGCCAGGCTCTGATGCAGCTCAAACCCCCAGCACAGGTTGGGGAGGTGGGGTGGGGGAGGGGTGGGGAAGGCAATCGTCCTAGTGAGCTGAGGACTCTCAGCTTCAGTGGTCAGGTCCTGCATCCTGGAAACCACTCAGTCCTGGACGAAACAGGACACCCAGCCCTGGCACCAAGGTCACAGTTGGCATTCAAGAAATGTTCTAAGTGAAAGAATGCAACCAATGAATGCAAGAACCGCTAATGCACAACAGTGCTGGAGGAGGCAGAAGGGGGCTGTGGGGGCCCATTTTATAGGTAAAGGACGGAGGCCCATAGAGTTTAAACTTTCAGGTTGCTTGTGTCTGTCTCACACCTATCCACAGCCCCTAATCTCCTCCATATTGTTCTCTGAGTACTGTGAGCTGATTCTGGGTGGGAGGCAGCTAGGCAAAGAGCATTCAGAGTGGGCTTTGCCCATTCTAAGCCTGAGGTTGGAAAGGACACCAAGAAGAGGTGGAGGAGGAGGCTTATTTTAGCTTCAAGGCACAGAGCCCTGCTTCTGCTGTGTTTGAAGGCCCTCAGCTGCATGCCCCATGACCTTGAGCACCTGACTATTCTCAACTTTAGTTTCTCCATCTGAAAAATGGCAAAATTCTATTGCTCAGCATTTGAAGTTGTTATGGCAAGGATTACCACAGATAATGCATAGAAAACACTTAGCTCAGTGCCTGGCACAGAATGCCCCAGAAATGTCAGCTGCTATTATTGGTGGCGCTGGCATGGCTTGTGTCCTTGTGGTGTGGTGGACCGGGCCTTGGGAGATACTCTGGAGGCCCAGCGTCAGGCACGCCAGCTCCTGTGCCACCTCTGTACACCCCACAGCCGCTCTATGCCTCAGTCTCCACGACTGTGAAATGGGGTTTTCGCCCATTGGAGTTGTGCTGAGAACTAAGTGAGCCGGTGTGTATTCGGACGGGTCTAAAGTTCCCCTGCACAGGGGCGCCATCTCTTTCTTCCGGTGTCCACCTTGGCCCTCGAGCCAGCCTGTGAGGTACACACACATCACCTCACTTTACGGACAGGGAAACAATAGCAGAAGGCGCTCAGTAAACGTGTGTTGGCTGCGTGAACGCGCGAGACGGCGCGTGAATGAAGGAAGCGAGGAAAGGCGCGTGGGAACCTCCCGGAGCGCGTGGCCACTCGGCTTCCCCAGGCAAATGGGGCTGCGGCTCCCCACCCAGGTGTGGGGATTTGGGATTAATGGGCGCGGGGCGCTGGGAGCCGAGAGATGAAAGAGCCGCGAGCGCGCCGAGCGCGGCCCAGTAATTAGCCGCGGAGAGAGCGGCCGGGCGGGCTTATCGGCCATCGCCGCCTCCCGGGCGGGCGGGCTCGCGACGCCGCGGCCGCCGCCCGGGGCAGATGGCTCGGCGGTTCCCACGCTCCGGCCGGGGCCGGGGGCGTTCTCGGGACGGCGTGGCCGCGCTCGCCACCGCCGCGGAGGCCGGGCTGTAATTAGGGTAATTGCGCGGCTCCCCGCCCGCGGCGGCTCGGGACCCCGGCCGCGCCGAGCCGGCCCGGGAGGGAGGGGCAGGGGCCGGGGGCGCCACAGCGCGGCGCGGCCCTTTCCTGTCGACCCCGTGAGTCAGCACCCCTGGGCGGAGGGCTGGGGCCTGCGAGACGGGCTCCTCGAGTGGGCTCTGTGGGGTCCTGAGGGAAGGCTTGAGAATTAGCCTTGAGGGAGCTCCGCTGGGTGGTCGGCGCTGCCCTTCCACTCCTGCCCAACTCGGGGTACTGTGACAGATGAGAACACCTGGGCCCCGTGATACCTGGCACAGAGAAGATGCCGCAGACACAGAATTGCATCCTCATCCACCCAGCAGTTTAACAGGTGGGTGCTTGGAGGCCCAAAGGGGTTAAATAAAGGTGCCCAAACTCCATGGCCCGTGTATCCAGGCTAAGAGGAGAAGACCGCCATGCCCAGGCGTGGTGGTGCCGTGCACTGGGGATGCGCATGCCCAGCAAGTGTTGGTTTTGCTCCCTGGAGTACTTCCATTTTACAGCACCTGAGTCTCAGTCATAAAGCCCACCTGGGATCTTTCGGTTCTTGGCAGCCTTAGTCATAACCCTGGATCCTTAACTCTGATACCAGCCACTAGAAGTCCTTTTGGCAAAGGCAAGTTAAAGAGAAATCCAGTTTCAATCTCTAATCATAAACCCACCCAAACTTTAACGCTGCTTCCACACATTAACTTCCTATTCCCACATTAATCTTGACGGTGGTCCCTGCCCATGCCTCCAAACTTCTCCCCCAAAGTTTCCCTGCCATTCTTCTCTCATCTCCAGCCCCCAGGTACTCTCTTTCTGGAAAGCCTACTTGAGGTCTCCAGCAGCTGTTCCAAGCTTCTGGACCTTTGCATGGGCTGCAAGCTCAGTCTGGTATATCCCTTCCCCAAGGCTGTCTGGTAAACTTCTCTCCCCTTTCAGGGTCTACAGCAAGGTTCACCCTTTGGGAGGGGAGAGCCTCCCCTGGCCAGGCTCTCCATAGACTCAGCTCTTAGAAGGTAGGGTCTGAGCCTGCTGGGAGTAAAATATAGAAGTACAAACAATTAAGTGATTGTGAATGAGTGAATGAATGAATGAGATAATGAGGGAGTAAATGAATAAGAGAATGAATGAGTGAATAAGCTAGAGAATAAACAAATGACATTCTGAGTCTAAAGCCTTAACCCTCTTCGCAGCACTGGATCCCTTTCCAAGTAGCAAACAATTGAAAGACCAAGGACCCCCAATCCCAAGGGTACCCTGAGATTGTTAATTCTGTGTATGTGCACTCGTATGCATATGTATTTGAGCCCAGGACTTTGGATCAAACAAGCCTGGAGCCTACTCCTGGCCTCAGTGGTCACCAGCTGAGTGACCCCGGGAAGTCCCTTGACCTCTCTGAGCTTCTGACTGTTGATGTAAAATAGAGTAACAACTATAAAACCTGGAGCTCCTTGCCCGTGGCATGCTTAGTCTTTGGTGCTGCAGGGACTGGAGTATGTGAAAGGAACATCTGTGAGGGTAGGAGGCAGAACCACAGGAAAGGGGGTGGCTCTCTGGGTGGGGAGGGTGGTTTCATAGAGGATGTGAGAATCCATCAGAGTTTGCTGTTGAACAAGTTAAGGCAGAGGCAGCTACATGTTCAAAGACACCAAGCTGTGAACAAAGGGTTCCCTAATATTGCTGGAGGACAAAGTGGGAGGTAGGGGGTGCTGGCAGAAATTGGGGCTGGTGAGGGTGACTGTATCAGGGAAGGCCTTTTGTGTGTGTGTTAGGGGGGCTTTTGGTTGTTGTATTTGCTTGTTGTAGGCAATGGGGAGCCATGGGAGGTTTGCAGGAAGGGATGGTCACATCTGCACTTTAGAAAGATGGTGCTGACCAGCAGCATAGAGGTGAGCTTGGTGGGAAGCTGGAGGCCACTTGGAAAGTTGGTGGGGGATAGTGACATAAAATGGTGGTTACCTATTTTTTAGAGCATGCCTAATATGCTATTCTAAATGCTTAACTGGTTTAATTCTTATCCCATACAAAGCAGGGCTCCAGTGATCTTCTAGAAATACCATCTGTTCACTAAAGTTCCCCCTATTTCAATCTCTAGCTTGGACTACTCTGTCCAAAAGCCCATTGCTTCTCCACTGGACCAAAGGAATCTGAATCTTCACGTCTGAACATGTTCTCCTGAAACCTGCTCCTCTCTGTCCATCCCAGCCCAGAAAAGTCAATTTCATCTTTGCAGTTGCTCAGGCTAAATACCTGGGAGACTCCCCGTCTACCCTCTCCTTCTTTCTCGTACTCCCCTCCTTGGGTCACTCTGTGGATCTTGTGGCTTCTGAATCAGCACAGAGCCTCAGCCTCACCTTACCAGCGGCCCCATTTCTTCTGTGTCAGCTTCCACCCCTGTCAAGATTCTTCCAGCTTATTCTTCACCTAGCAGTCATGGTGAGCTGAAAATATAAAGCCAGATCAGACCTCTCCTCCACTCAAATCATCTCCCTCACCGGAAAGTAAAGTCCTGACAACTGAAACTAGATCCCTTTGTGCTCCGCTCCTCCCCCCACCCCACCCCCAGCTCCTTATCAGAGGTCTTCTCTGCTCCTCCTATCTTCTTTGCTACCCTTCAGCAAGTGCCTATTAGCCTCAGAATCCTTGCACCTGCTGGCCCCTACCGGGAGCGCCATATCCCCAGTACCTGTGCTGTCTGCTCCATCACATTTCTGCTCACTGTCACCTTATTGGTGGTTCCTTCCAAAGCCACCCTCTTTTTTAAAAAAAATCACAGCCCTCCTTCTTTCCCCATCCAGGTGCTCTCTCTCCTGGGTGTTTTTTTTTTTTTTTTTAAGATTTATTTATGCATACAAGAACTGGGGTACAGGCCAGAGGAGCAGGGGCAGTGAGAAGATTCACCAGAGACAGAGTGGAGAACAGAACAGGCAGACTGGCTGAAATACACTGCTGAGGGGAGCAGAGGGCAAGGCAGGAGAGGTCTGCTGCGCCATATGGGTTCCCTCCCTAGCCGGTGGCAGGGATTGAACTCGTGCTGCAGTGGCTGCAGTTTGCTTCATAGTGTGTTACTTAACCCACTGCGCCCCCAGAGAGGCCTTCTCCCCAGTTTTTTTGTTGGTTGTTTATTGCATCTATCACCATTTGAAACACTTTCTATTTTACTTTCTTATTATCTTTCTCCCCTCCCTAACCCCCACTACACAAGACTATCACTTCCATGAGGATGGGAGTTTTTGCTTATTTGTTTCCCTGATGTCTTCCCTGTGCCTGTATAAAATTGTTAGTTGTCCAATCAACTCTTTTGAACATTGAATGTGGAATCGTCATTTTACAGGCGAGGAAACTGAGGCCAGAGGTTAGGTAACTTATCCATATCGCACACAAGTACTATGGCTGGGCTGGATGATGAGCCAGGGCATGGCAGCGACAGCAGCAGAGGTGGAGAGGAGGGGTGGGAGAGCACGTGGCCCCTCAGGTGTGCAGGTGCTGGGTCCAGAGTCTGCGGACTGACTTGGCACCAGGGTGTGAACCTGGTATTGTGGGAGTCTCTGGGAGTTGACACGGAGGTTACGTGAGTATGGAATTGAAAACATGCTGTGTATGTAGTCAAAAAAGATCTTTGACAAACTATTCCATGACTTTTCAATCTCCAGCAATTTCCTGCCTGTCCTCATCCTGGACACTAGATATCTATTGCTCCTTGGGGAGGCAGATTCAATAGCCAACAAGAAACTAACCCTCGCTTGGACTTTCTAAATGGATATTTTCAGAGTAGAGCAGTCACAGATGTTTCAAAATCCAGAGTTTCAATTTGAGGACTTACAGACTTGGGAGGAATAAAGATTTGCTGAACCCGCCACATGTCCTTTCACATGTTAAGATGCCAACGCTGGGCTCATAGACCTTCCCCAGGAGCCCTGAGGGGGGAAGCTCAGAGAAGGGCAGCGCTTCTCACATTCGAGGGAGCATCAGGGCTTGTTCCCATGGGAGTGGGGTGGCTGGAGGTGCGGACAGGGGAGGCTGGCACGTGGTTGCTGGGATCCCGGGCGATGGGTGCAGAGATGCTCAGGAGTGCCATGGGTCCGGGAGGGCTGGGCTCGAAGAGGGGCAGAGGGGCGGCTAGCAGCGGCCATGGGCAGCGGTGCCAGGGACCTGCCCAGAGGATGGGTGGGAGAAGTACATCAGTGCAGCTGTATGGGCTGGGCACCCAAGGGAGGCGCTGAGGCTGGAGGTGACTCCGGGACCAGGACCTTACCCTCCCTGAGGTTGTCCAAACTTCAGGTTATCTAATTCCTACTCTGGCCCCGGATATTACCAGAAAGAAGGGAAGGAGTGCGAGGTCCTAAAAGATTTTGAGCGTTTTATCCTGAAGAGCCCAAGTGGACGTGGCACGTCATCCTGAACTCCTGCTAACACATCCATGGATTCATAAGTTGCAGGCTCCTGGAGCACACGGGAAGTGGCCCTGCTCACCCCAGGCTCTGTGCACAGGCTGTGATGTCCTCAACCCACTGTGCAGCCTTGGGCAGGAGACACCCTGCAGATCTCAGTCTACGGCCATGTCAAATGAAGATGGGCATCCCACTGTCCGCCTCTGGACCTGAGAGTTTAAGGGAGCACGTGCACGTGGCAGGATGCAGAGCTAGTGCCTGGCACCAGCAAACGTTCTATGCATGTTATTAGGAGTTTTTAATTTTTTAAAAAAGACCTTATTTATTTATGCATACAAGAACTGGGGTGCAGGCCAGAGGTGGGGATGGGTGGGTGAGAAGATTCACTAGAGTCAGAGCTGGGAGCAGAACAGGCGGATCTACTGAAATACACTGCTGAGTGGAGTCGCGGGCGAGGCAGGAGAGGTCTGCTGCACCATGTGGGTCCCCTCCCTGGCTGGGGATCCACCTCATGCTGCAGAGGCTTCATAGTGTGGTGCTTAACACCTGTGTCACCAGGGAGGCCCTGTTATTAGGAGTTTTCAAAAGTCCTCCCCTCCACTTTTCCCTTCTCTCTTCTTTCTTCCCCAGACAATTAGCTGGCACCTCCTATGCCTGGCATGGATTTTGCCCTCTTGGAACTCACATCCACAAGCGGAACCAGACAGGTCAACAGGCAATCTCAGACCTTGGGCTGCACCGCAGGCCCAGGAGGCGGGGAGACAGAGAAGGCTTCTTGGAGGATGGGATGGAGTGCTGATTGAGAAGCTGGCTTTGTGAAAGCTGGTTACAAAGCAAGAGAAGGCTTTTTAAAGAATAACAACACTTTGGGGAAGGTAAGAGTAAAAATTGTAAAATGTCTCCCTTAGTCAAGGTGCAGAAATATCATTCTAACATGCAGTAGCTTATAATGAGGCAGAAGAACATGTTGGCTTTGGAATCAGACAGTGTAGAATCCAGGACACTGAGGTTTAACAAACCGTGTGATTCTGGATTAGTTATTTAACCTCTCTGAGCCTCAGTTTTCCTAATATGTAAAATGAGACTAAAGATATCTATTTGATATATGGGTTTGCCATAACCATTAAGGAGGCAGACTATGTAAAGTACCTGGCAAATATTTACTTAGTCTAAGGCCAGAGTCAAAGTGGATCAGGGCTGTTTCCTCTCCATCCTGCCCCCAAAGTCAGGTTGTCTTGATCCTGATGAACTCGTGATCACCCCTCTTCTCCACCAGCTTGAGTGCTCCCCAAGGACAAAAGTCTGATTCAGGTTCTCTTCAGTGTATCCACTTTGGAAAATGTCTGGCATTATTTGTAAAGCTGAAAACCATCTGCCTTATAACTCAGATATTCCCCTCCTGGATATTACTTGAGAGAGACTCTTGCTCTGGGAGGGATATACAGAAATGTCCTTAGCAGCACTATTTATAATAGCAAAACACAAACAACAATAACCAACCCCCCCCCTCCAAATCGGGAACATTCCAAAGCCCCACCACCAGCAAATTGTGCTCAATCATATTGGATTGTGGCGTATTCTGCAGTGGAATAGTACACAGTAGTGAAAAGGAATGGCTTAAGACTCATGGCACCCAACATTTATTTGTTGAAGAATAAGTAAAGTGACAGCAGAATACATTCAGTATGATTCCTATGTATGCTTTTCAAATTTTCAAAATTAATTTTTTTAGGGATATCAACATATACAATATGGGAAAATAGCTTTTAAAATAAGAGAATGCTAGACATGCAGTTTTGCTTTCTGAGCATCCTGGGACCACTGGGAGGAGTTAATGACAAAAGGTCTGGAGAGACTGAAGGGGCACCTGGTGCATTGTGAGTGCTCAATAAATGTCACCTCAGGAAAAGGAAATGTCACTGGTGTGGAAGTGATGCTGAGTAGCCTGGGAGGGGAGGTCAGGGGAAATCTTGCAGCTTCTGCCTAAGTCTCTTGGCTCACTGGCTACTGCAGCCCATGGGACCCAAAGTAAATCTGCCAGATTTAACTTATAAAAGCTTTCGAAGAGCTCAGTGACTGCACAGATCGACTAGTCTATGTGAAAATTTCTTCAATGGAGGGGGCACTTTTCGTAGAAGGTTCTGGTGGCTCCTAGCTCTGGCACTCGTGTGGCAGTGACCCATCACAGCTCACCTCTGGGAACTGAAGCCTTTCTATAGCTGGGATCTCAGTTCCAGATCCTGGAGGGAATGAAGTGAGAAATTGAAATGGCAGCTGGGAGCACGGTGGGCTTTAATGTGGGTAGATCCTCACTCTAACTACCTGAACCTCAGACTCCCTGTGGTAAAGTGGGGGAGCAACCCTTGCCTCCTTTCTCCCACCCCCACCCTAGCTCCTCTGTCTCCTTCCCCCATTCCACTACCCGTCTCCTCCCTGCCAACTTCTCCAGCTTGGTGCAAGGTGGGGATATACCTTTGTCCTCCTGGAGACCCGCCCTGCCGGCAGGAGTTTGTGTGCCGAGTGTTCTCCGGGTGGGGTTCACTGTGGTGAGGTTCTCGACCACTGGCTTGATGCCCGCACCCTGCCCATGCCATTTCTGGTCAAGGTTATCTTCACGCCACCTAACAGAGGGCTGTGCCAGGGGGACTTCGAAGCACGCTGACCTATGGTGTGGCTTTAAGCAGGTTCTCCTTGGCGAATTCCTTCTGCTCTGGCCCGTCCCATGCTTGCTGTCCCGTCCCACTCAAGGTCTTTCCATCTGTAATAACAGAAGAATTGAAAGTATACCCGTGCAGAGTTCCGTGAGGCCTGAAGGAACTCTTGTGAAGTGCTTGTGAAGGGCTGCGGGCGTGGTACGTGACCTGTAAATGATGCCTTTTAGGTAGTGCGTGGCTTTTTCTATGCATTAAGCTCTATGGAATTTGGGGTCACCTTGAAAAGAGTCAAAGCCCCTTACTCAGTTTCTAGAGTGAAATCAACAGGACCAAAGCTCTTTGAATTCAAAGGAGGAGGCGCCCTTGACATAGGACCTTGCAGTAACATCACAAGCCCCTCCTAGACGTCTTCTGTTAGCCCCCCCAAAGGGAACTGTGGCGATTGACCAGGTTGTGAAACGCTTGGGGGACAAAGGGAACAATCCAGACCTTTGGGCAGCTCCCCCTGAGGTTACAGTAGCCCTTGGGACACTTGGTGCTACTGTGGGCACACGCCAGAGTGAGGGAGCCCAGTCTTCTCACCCCAAAGAACACTAAGCTGGCCCCCCACCTTGATGGTATCGGGTGGAGAAGACACCCCAACCTGCCTGTGGGAGGAGGGACTGGCAGCTCTGTGCTGTGTCTGGAGGCCTGGAGGCCTGGGCATGGCCCGCTCTCCTATGTTTCTTCTATAAGTTCTATCGATTATAGATACATTTAGTCCATGAATGTACTCTGAGTTACCTTTTAGAGATAATGCAGTCAGTAGATTGAAGATTGTGTGTGTGTGTGTTTAACATAAGGAAGAGCAATTGTTACTACATCGTTTGCTGAAAACACTTTCTCTGTGGATGTGTCTTTGCAACTTTGACATAAAACAATTGTCAATATATGTGATTTTCTGGACTCTCCATTCTGTTCTATTGGTATGTTTGTTTGCCTTTCTGCCAATACTGTGCTGTCTTGATTATTGTAGTTGCCTCTACTCCAAAAAAAGCATAATTGGTAAGGGAAAGAAGAAATACATGAGTCTATAATTTTTATTATTTTATGATATATATGCATATTTTCCCAAATAAACACACTTGGAAAGTGAGAGGTTACTTACCCCCTTTCCAGAAGCTTCTCCCTTCTCCTCTCTAGATGATGTCTGATCAGGGCCAAAGGAGACAGGACTAACACCTCCTATCTCCTAGAGACAAGACTTCTTAATTTGGGAAGAGATCACATTAGCTCTGAGGAGGTTGTCGACTCAAAATGTGGCGATCAGTTAAGATCCTTTGTCTGTTTCCCAAGAGCTCCTGCTAAGCCAGGTTGAGCCAGATCCTATGGACCAGTCTGTGTTGTATAATCCATAATTCCTGATTAATACTTATGAGTCAAACCTCCTGTTAAGTTCTTTACATAACAGATTCCTGTCATGGTTACCATGTACTGAGCACTTTTACAATGTGCCGGATATTGTGCTAAATATTTCTTTTTTTTTTTAAGACTTCTATTTATTTATTTTTTAAAGATTTATTTATTTATGCATATAAGCATGGGGGTACAGGCCAGAGGTGCGGGGAGGTGAGGGAATCCACCAGACAGAGTGGGGAACAGCACAGGCAGATCCACCGAAACACACTGCTGAGAGAGCAGCGGGCAAGGCAGGAGAGATCTGCTGTGCCATGTGGGTCACCCCCCCAGCCGGCGGCAGGGATCAAACTCGTGCTGCAGTGGCTGCTTCATAGTGTGTTGCTTAACCCACTGAGCCACCAAGGAGGGCCCAAGACTTCTATTTATTTATGCATACAAGAACTGAGGTGTAGGCCAGAGGTGTGTGTGTGGAGGATGGTGAGAGGATTCACCAGAAACAGAATAGGGAGCAGAAAAGGCAGATCCACTGAAATACACTGCTATGGGGAGCAGCAGGCGAGACAGGAGAGCTCTGCTATGCCATGTGGGTTTGCTCCCTGGCCAGGGGTCAAACTCATGCTTCGGTGGCTGGCAATAGCCCGATAGTGCTGAGACTTTAACTCCTGTGCCACCAGGGAAGCCTTAAACATTTCTTTTAATGCTACAGGAATGTACTGGTTCACGTCACACAAATATCTATGAATTGTGTGACTTCAGGCTCAGTTTGATCCAGCTTTTGTATCCTTCACCCAAGCCTTGCAACAACCACTTAAACCCTTATAAACTACTTGACTGTTGGAAACAGAGACTTTTAGAGATGAAGTCACTTTTTCAAGGTTATCAGCCAGCAGGTGTGGCAGAGCCAAGAGGAACTGACTCCAGGGTCCACACTGTCCTGCTTTCCAGTTTGTAGAAATGAGAAAGCAAAACCTGCAGAGACTAAATAACTTGCCCAAGGTCATGTAGATAGTAAGTGGCAGGTAAGTGGGGATTGCACGCAGGTCTGCTGGCTCCAAAGTTGTGTTCTTCTCCCAATCTGAGTAGGTCTGGGTCAAGTCTCCCCAGGCTGAAAGCGATGGCCCTTATGTTAGGGACTTTTAAAATAATAAAGCACCAAAGGTGAGAGTGAGAGTGTCACCACTATCGTCTTTGTTACCTTGGCTTGCCAAGTCTAATTTGGGAGACTTTGAAGGACAGGCTACTGGGTATCAGTGACTGACTTGGTTATGTAAAACCGGAGCACATTCCTGCTAGTTTGAGCAGCAGAGTAATTCAATATAGGGAGTCAGGGCTAGATCCCTGACCCAAGGACAGGTGAGTCGTACAAGGGCCTCCCCACTGGGCGACAAGGCATCAGCACCGAAGGCTCTTTGGGAGTGACCGGCTTTCCCCTCTTCTCCTCCACTTTCCCTCAGAACACTAGTCTCTTCCTCTTTCTCAGAGGAGTGTCCCAGGAGGCTGCCTCATGGAGGCTGTTACCTGACTTAGTACCTGCACTTCACTGGCTGGCTCTCTCTTTCCTAATTCCAAAGTCCAGGAAGCCAGACTGGCCTCTGGGTGGGTCCCTCTGTGGCAGGTGCCCACCTCTGCCCAGTCAGCTGGACAAGAGCAGCTGGGCTCCCTAGAAGAAAAGTGAACCCAGGACCCCCCACTCCACCCAGGTTGGGGGCCAAAGAGAGGCTTATGAGATAAGTAGTTACCCAAAGAGGAGCCCCTTTCCATTTGCCTGTCCTGAGAACTAAGGCGAGGTCAGTCAAGGACTTTTTCTGCCCTGTTATTTCTTGGTACCAGGCTCCTTCAGGGTAAATTTCCTTCTTCTGGGATTCCAGTACCTCCAGAAATTCTGGAAGATTCTGGGGCAGTCTTTTTTTTTTTTTTTTTTTTTTAGGTGTTTAAGAATCCAGGGGACTTGCCTACTTGTTTTTCTCAGTCCTTGAAGGGTAGTTTACAATTCCAAGGGATTTCCTGTGCTGCCTCCTGAGTCACCGCTCAGCCTCGGAAACATGACAGATAAATGTGTTGTTTTTGACCAGCTCCCTGGGCGGCTGATTCCATCTTGTCTGTGTGTTTGCCTTCGCTGGGCGTGGCTCTTTGGATCACAGACTCCCAAATTGTCAGGACTGAGAGATCCTTGTGCCCAAATGCCCTCCACCTCTGAGACACGGAGGAGAGAGGAACGAATGAAGACATGCGAGGGTGGTGCCGAGGAGGGTTTAGGCCATCCTTGGACAAACATGTTGTCATAGCTGTGTTTTGATAAACTGTAATATTGCATAGACTGAGGCTAAGTTCATTTCAGTAAAATAGGCAATAAGAGACTCGCTGAAGTAGATGAATTTATCTTGGATATGGCAAAAGGACGGGGATGAGCCAAGTGGAGAAGATCCACGTTGATGACTGAGCGAGCCCATGAATGAATGCGACCAGGTAGTGGGCAACAGTGGAGTCCTCGGGCTTCGTTTCCTCATAGACTCAGAATTGCTTCCCAGGGCTTGCACTTCAGGGCAGAGAATCAGGGCCTACAAGACACAGCCCCCACAGGCAACTATTACTAGGGGGAGCAAAAACTGCTTTCCACGCTGTTGTCTTTTCTCCAGGTCAGCAAATTCTCTGGGGCAACTGAGGCTACCATTTCAGGTGAATGTCTTGGGGTCTGGCTCCTCAAGCTCCTTTGTAGCCTTGCCCCTGATCTCCCAGAGAGGGGCACTTGAGGGACCCCATGGGATCTTTGGCTTCCTGTGGAGATCCCCAAATGCCACCCTCCTTGGCAAAACCGTGGACCCAACCCAGGACTGAGTAATAGCAAGGAAACCACCCAGGATAGAAGTTGGACAGGCCTAAGTGACCTTGGGCAAGTCCCTTCCCTCTCTCACTGGGTCTCAGATACTTTGTCTGATAAACAAGACTAACTCCACCTCGTTCAAATGTTCCTTCAGTAAGTATCTATTGATCTCCTAGGACATCCTAGCATTCGCTTAGCTTGAGGGTGGATAAAGAGAGGGGAATAACCCCCAGTAGGTGGGGTGGAGAGAGGCACACACGACATGGAAGGGTAGCCGTGTCTGGTAAGTGCGAGGTGACATGGACGGTTCCCGCCAGAGCTGGCATCCCCAAGTGTGTCAACACAGGGGAAGGGATATGTGAGTGATTGATGAGGTCACAGGGCTGCACCCAGGCAGGTACTGGCTTTTAAAGGCTCAGGTCCAGATCCTTCCTCCACCCCATAGTAAACCTGATGAACGTGCATTTGAGCAGATGCAGGTTGCAGTCCCTGAGCAGATACCAGCTGGAGCAGGTGGCTTCCCTCTCTGGTTTGTTCCTTCATCAAAGGAGGCTGGTGCCCCCAAGTTCCCTACGAGACTTTATTCCATGAGACATATAGGTAGAATGTCTAGAGCATGGGGCTCTGCACATGGTGTGGCCCCAGCCTCTAAGTAGGAGGTGGGGAAGCTGGATCTCTGTACCCTCGGGACACCTCTCTTCTCATCTCCCTTGGCTGGCCCCCGGGGCAGGCTCTCTTGCTGGCCCAGAGGTCTTGCTCCAGCCCTCTTTTGATCCTATGGAAGCTACAGCCAGGTGGGCTTCCCTCTTCCCAGGCCTTTCCCGCATGTCTCTGCCCTCCTGATCTGGCCATGAACTTGGTGTGTGTCCAAGACCAGAGAGGAGACTGGCAGGCTGGAGCCATGGGTGGGACTCCCGGAGAAAGCCTGTGGGGGCAGCAGGTTCTTCCTCTCTTCCCAGCAGCAGGTCAGCGCTACAGCTGCCCTCTCTTGCCCAACGACTTGCCCAGAACAAGGCAAGGTCCTTCCTCCTTCTAGGAGGCGGGACTCAGTGGCTTCCTAGAAGAACAGTGGGACCAGCCCAGCATCAGACGCACCCAGGGGAGGAGGGAGGGACCTGGCTGTGGTGAGAGCATGGGAAGGTCTGGAGTCTGAGGACAGCAGAGGAAAAACAGGTTTGCCCACATTCTTGGCAGGGCCCAGGATTCCAAGGCACTTTCTGTTTTTGTCACTGTCAGCCAGTGCGAACTCTGCCTGGGACTGTGCACTTCTCTGGCAAGGGCTCCTTCTTCCTGGCAGGATGCCTCTGCTGGTACGTGAAGAGATGCAGGCTCCACGAGGAAGGATCACCTGCCCCAACGCAGAAAGGCTGATGGAAAGCATTAACCTTTGGCTGAGAACTTGCAATAGCCAGGCCCATTCCACGCAAGAATCCGCCCTCCTTCCATGGGTGGAGGGGGGGGCCTGCTGGCATCTCCCTACCTTACAGATGACAGAGCAAACTCAGGCTGGTGGGAGCACTTATCCTGGGTCCCAAGCTATTAAGCACAGAGCCAGATGTGGGCCCAGATCATGGGATCCACCTGCTGGGCTGCCCTCCTTTGGTCTTCTGGGCTAGGAGGCCCAGACCCCCAAATGTTCAAATGGCCAAGGTCACCACCCTCAGTGCAAAGCAAGTTTTCAATCTGGGTCTAACTCTGTTCTCCCACCTTTCCTACTCCATCCACTGCATTGTCTCAATATGTCTCAAGGACAAAAAGAGCCAGGACAGCAAGGCCATGAGTGTTTATGACTGTTACCATGAACACCTATTATTAATTGCCTACAGAGCAGGGCCACTTTTATGCCGTTTAACTCAGATATGGGGATAAAACACCATTTCTTTTTTAAAGATTTATTTATCTATGCACACAAGAACCGGGGTACAGGCCAGAGTCGCAGGAGGTGAGAGGATTCACCAGACAGAGTGGGGAGCAGAACAGGCAGACTGACTGAAACACACTGTTGAGGGGAGCAGCATGCAAGGCAGGAGAGGTCTGCTGCGCCATGTGGGCCCCCTTTCTGACTGGTGGCAGGGATCGAACTCGTGCTGCAGTGGCTGCAATCCGCCTCATAGTGCGTTGCCCAACCCGCTGTGCCACCAGGGAGGCCCAAAACCCCATTTCTTGACAATTGAACCCACACCCAGCTCTTCTCCTCCTAATTTTATTTCTGGGTAGACTTTTTTTTCTCCACAGCAACTGAAGGCAATGCATGAACCAGCATTTCCTTTTGTTATAAAGGACATTTGGGGACAACTGCTGATTCTGTCACTCAGGGACAGTATTGGGTAACGTCAGTCCCCCAGTTTAATAGCTGAGCTGTGGTTATGTGGGAGGATGTCTTGTTTTTAGGAGACACACATGGAAGTGTTCAGGGCTAAGGAGACATGTGTCTACAACTTTTAAATACTTCAGAAAAAAATACGACTCAGAAAAACACCCACACAGAGGAATAAAGCAAATGTAGTAAAATGTTAACATTTGGAGCATTTGGATGAAGGGATTGTTGGAATTCTTTGCCTCATTCTTGTAACTTTTCTATAAATCTGAAAGGATATCAACTCCCCAAATTTAAGTAAAAGTTTATTCTTTTTTTTTTATTTTATTTTTATTTTTTTTATTTTTATTTTTTTTATTTTTAAAGATTTATTTATTTATGCATACAAGAGCTGGGGTACAGGCCAGAGGTGTGGGGGGGTGAGAGGTTCACCACAGAGAGCAGGGAGCAGAGCAGNNAGATCAACAGAAGTACACTGCTGAGGGGAGCAGCGGGCACAGCAGGAGAGGTCTGCCGCACCATGTGGGTCCCCTCCCTGGCCGGCAGCAGGGATCGAACTCGTGCAGTGGCTGCTGTTTGCTTCATAGTGTGTTGCTTAACCCTCTGCGCCACCAGGGAGGCCCGTAAAAGTTTATTCTTATTGGTGGGCCTTCCTAGTAATGCAGGATTAAAGTCTCAGCACTATCAAGCTATTGCCGTGAGTTCAATCCCAGGCCAGGGAGGGGACACACATGGCGCAGCAGACCCCTCCTATCTCGCCCGCTGCTCCCCTCAGCAGTGTATTTCAGTAGATCCACCTGTTTTGCTCCCCACTCTGTCTCTGGTGAATCCGCTCACCCCCGCATCTCTGGCCTGTACCTCAGTTCTTGTGTCCATAAATTAAAAAAAAAAAACAACTTAAAAATGTTATTCTTCATTGGGAAAACTAGTGAGCTCAGGCTCTGAACTACATTGAGGTCCCTCTGTCTCTTGGTGGTGCCCACCCGCTTTCTCTCAGGATGGCGTCTAGAGCAGAGGAGCCGGTCATCACATCGTGGTCTTGGCCTTGACTCCTGGCTCTGCTGGCTGCTTGCCCCTTCTCTGCTGATCGGAGCTGGTCCAGCCTGGCTTTGCCCCTGAGCTGCGTCTCCCCTGCCTACATGGTGGTCCTGGCCTCAGTGTCAGGTGTCAAGGCTGGGTCCTCTGGGTCCTCCTCATCCTGACCCCAGGTCTCTCACCATCAGTGGCTTGTCAGTGGAAACGTCTGATGCTTATCTTTCCCCAAGAGGTCTTGGGGGAACTGAGCGCTTGTATGAGTCAGTCCCATTAGGAGGAGGAAATCACAAAGAAAATTTTATTTTTATTTATTTATCTTTCTTCCACTTTGCTTTCTTTTCCCAGGTGTAGTCCCCATACAGTTTCTACAACCAGTTCACCTGTGCACCATTGCCATAGACCCTTGTGCTCTTTCCATACCTGTTTTGATCCCAATCTCTCCCCCTCCTCTCAGAATATCTCCGATTTATAGTTATTTGTTTTTGTTTTGTTTTTCTGTTATTATTTTTCCCCCTTGATCGCCTATATTTCTCCTATAAGTGAAACCATCTGGTATTTTTCCTTTTCCTTTTGACTTATTTCACTGCACATCATCCCTTCAAGCTCCATCCATATTTCTGTGAATGGCATCTATTTTGATTGCTGAATAGTATTCCATTGTGTATATAAACCACATCTTCAGCAAGTGGGAAAATAAACAGTGAGACCTCAGCGGTAGTAACTGTGGGAGCTAGAGACCCTGTGGAGATGGGTGGTCAGGGGATGAAGGAGGGGTCACCAGATCCTGGAGACTGGGATCCAGACCCCTCAGGAGGGCACATCTGTGATTTGGGCTGCTATGTCTGAGGGGCCATATGAGGCTGGTTCCAGGACTGGGAAAAACCTGGAAACTGGGAACCAGTTGCCACTGTCAGGGTGTAGGACTGAGGTGACGAGACACTGACAGATGGCAAGTTTCCTCCTCCTGTTTTGTGCTCTCTAGCGCCCCTTCTGGTCAAAGCAGGCCCTGGAAACAGCTGGCAAGACAAATGGGTTGGGCATTCCTAGCAAGACAGAACACAGAGGGGTGGCTTTGGGCCCAGAGCTAATAGCTTAATAACTGGGAGAGGGCTGGGCAACAGGGAGGATGGATGTGAGGTTCTCTCTAAATAAGCCTCACTGCCACTGAACCTCCATTGTGGCCTCCATGTGGGTTCGGGGTCAACTGTGAAAGGTGTCCTCACTATAGGGCGTGATGGGGGTGCAAAGTGAGGCACAGCCCCTTTGGTCTGGGGTCTTCTGTCTCCAGCGGGTGTTCATCTGGGCCGAAGATTAGAGCGTAGACCCCAGCTGGAATCCCATGCTTTTGTTCTCTTTTTCTCTCGGTGTCTCAGCCCAACCAGGAAGCGTTCCTTATCAACCTACAGAAACGATCTACTCTATGACATCAGTGGAACTTCTGTTCTCTGCTTCTTCCAAGTTTCATTTCTTGAAACATAGAGAGACGGCTTTAATTTACATTGTGGAAAGTTCTTTTCCCTCTCATGTACGTTGACTCCTACACTTGGAAGCCTGGCTCTTGAAAACAATTTTGCTTTGGACTTTTTAAGAGCCCATTTTGGCAGTCAGTGCTGAACAAAGACCTCTTTCTCCTGCACTGTGCTCTGCTACCCCCTCCGACAAAGGATGAAAAGCCATTAAACAGGAGGATACGTTTTGGTGAAGGAAAAAAACCCTTAACTAAAAAACTCCAAATATTATCCAGTTCCAATAGTGTGACAGGCTGTGTCACACTGAGTGCCAACTGTGTACCTGGCGCCCTGCTAAGACCACAGCTGTCCTCTCAACAGCCCTATGGGAAAGGCACAAGGGAGGGCGGGGGGCGGGGAGCCTGGGACGTCAGTACCTGAGATTCTCCCCTCTGTGCTCTGCTCCCTCTCTGGCCAAATCTTATCCTTTTACCTTTTGGATAAATGAGACCTAAGAAGGTGCCTACGAGGAATGAATACATGTTCTAGAATAGTGTAATCTTGGACGAGCTGCTGAAGCTCACTTTGTATAAAATGGGGACACTAAGGAAGATGTGTTTTGGACACGGGTTTTAGGTATTTGATAAGGGTAACATTAATAAGAATAAATAATAACAACACATTATATGCACCAGTTGCTATGTCAGGCATAGGGCTAAGCACTTTACATGGGCTCATCATTTCCCTCCTTCATGCTGGGACAGTCTGCCCCTCTCACCCAGCCCCACTGGGAATTCCCCCAACTCTGGCCTTGTTCATGCCGCTCTCCACCCTGAGTGACAGCTCTGAGAATGCTTCTCTGTTCCTCGGATAATGCCAGCCCACAGGGGTGACCCAGGGCTCTGGTCTGTGCATCCTGCAGGCCTGGAGCCTTCCACATGGCCTAGAGCTGTTGTGTGTTGTGCTGCTTTTCATTCAGCTGTTTGAGAGTCACATAAACTGCTGTTCACAATGTTTGTAAGCTAGAATATGTTTGAGGAACTTAAAGCCTCTGTGATCCTCTTTTGCTTGTTATTTTTATACTGTTATCTGGAAGTCAATTTAGATTTACAGAAGAGTTGTAAAGATGGTGCAGAGTTCTCCTAGGCCTTCACCCTGCCGGCCTTCCTGCCTTCGTAATGGTTCACAGACTAAGGGACGGACGTTGGCATGATACTGTTAACCACAGGCTTGATTTGCATTTCCCTAGTTTCTCCGCTAATACCTTTTTCTGTTCCAGGATCCCATAGGGGACACAGATTGCATGAAGTCATTACGGCTTCTTCCTTAGTCCCCTCAATTCTGGGGTGGTTCCTTAGTCTTTCCTTGTTTTTTCATGGCCTTGACTTTGGAAGAGTAGTGACTAGGCATTTTGTAGACTGTCCCTGAATCTCATTTTGTAGACATAAGACAGGCCAGTGTCTCATGATTAGACAGGGTTATGGACTTGGAGGGGGATTCCCACAGAGAGGAAGGGGCTTCTCCTCACATCATATCTTGGGATATATGATCTCAACATGCCTGGTTCCTGGTGATGTTAACCTTGACCACCTGATTAGGGCCATGGCTGAGAGATTTCTCCACTTAGAGCTGCTATTTTCCCTCTTTCCATACATATCTAGAAGTGAGTCACAAAACCCAGTCCAAAGGAAAGAAAATTAAACTCAGGTGGCCTAGGGGTTGAGTCTCAGTGCTGTCACACTGTGTCCTGAGTTTGATCCCAGCCAGGGAGCTGACCCACATGATGCAGCAGACCTCTCCTGTCTCGCCCGCTGCTCCCCTCAGCAGTGTGTTTCAGTAGATCCACCTGTTTTGCTCCCCAGTCTGTCTCTGGTGAATCCTCTCACCTTCCCTTCATCTCTGACCTACATATACACCAGAGGAAGGAAGGAAGGAAGGAAGGAAGGAAGGAAGGAAGGAAGGAAGGAAGGAAGGAAGGAAGGAAGGAAGGAAGGA
>JAGFMF010012100.1:4042562-4064418 GCA_019455555.1 Galemys pyrenaicus | reverse complement strand
GAAGGAAGGAAGGAAGGGAGGGAGGGAGGAAGGAAGGAAGGAAGGAAGAAGGAAGGAAGGAAGGAAGGAGGGAGGAAGGAAGGGAGGAGGGAAGGAAGGAGGGAGGAAGAAGGGAGGGAAGGAGGGAGGGAGGGAGGGAGGAAAGAGGAAGGGAGGGAGGGAGGGAGGGAGGGAGGGAGGGAAGGAAGGAAGGAAGGAGGGAAGGAGGGAAGGAAGGAAATTAAACTGTTTCCAGAGAGAGGAGTAACAAAGAATCTGTGATCATCTGTTAAAACCAGTATGGTAATTAATATTTTGAGGATTTAGGCAAATAATCTCTCTCTTCTCCTTACAATTCCTTCCCCTTCTATTACATCCATCAGTGGCTCTGGTCTACAGCAATTATCAGAGTGCTAGAGAAAGACACGTTTTAACATAAAAAACATTTTGGTAGTCATTGTTTGAGTGTGGGGTCAGTTTTTGCTTCGCATTAACCATCATAAAGTTCACATGGTCTTCCTGGACTGAATAGGCATCTTTGGGCTGATTCAGAGCTGTGACCGCCACCGGGGCACGTTGAGCCTGACGCTGAAGCACCCCTCCGCCAGTGTCACACCTCTACCCAGTCCAAGTCCACTCCTCCTCAAGTGTTTGGAAAGCTCCCGTCTCCACGGTTGGAAAAAACAACAAAACCCTCCAGACACTTTAGTTACGAGAACTTACCGAAGTCTTATTGTACACTTGCTGCAGGGGGAATGTCTAATGTCTCTGGCAGGCCGATTCAAAGTTCATTGTTGGAAAGGGCATTTTCTGGGAAAAGAGAATGACTAGAATGAGCAGTGTGAGATTAGCAAGAAAAAGAGCCGATTTCCTGGTTGTCAGTGAGAAGAGCTTGTGGCTTTGGGGGATACTTTTGCGTATTCAGCGTTAGCCAGCAACGAAAGTACTCATATTTGACGCAGGCCTGGACCCCTCCTCGCCCTGCACGCCCAGCGTGGGGGCCTGCTTTAGGGTTAAAAGAGCTGGTTTTGAAAACTGGTGTTGAATACCTTCCAGATTGTGGGGCACAGCCAAGCACGGGGCACTTTACATAGAGATGGGATGTCGTGAGGAGTTGAGGTAATGTGGGGGTTTGTGGCACAGTAGATTGAAAATAATAGGTACTGGATAAATGGCAATGCTATTAATAACAATGATGAGCATTTATTGAGCAATTACCGTGGCAGGCACCAAGCTAAATACTTTCAAATCTATTAATTATTTTAGTCCCCACCTTAATCTCACCCCCACTTTATGGAGGATAAAATGAGGTTCAGAGAATTCAAATGACACATTTTAAGTTCACACCGATCGAATGTTAATGGAGCTGAGATCCGAACCCTGGCAGCCTGAATCAGCACCTCTGTGATAAACACACGGTGTGCGCCGGCACCCACTGTCCTTGGGACACGGGAAAGTCTTCTAGGCCCGCAGCCCACAGGCTGGGAGCTCCTGCAACAGGTCAGAGGCCTTTGGCTTCTTTCGAAACATCTCTGACATCAGCAGGGCTTGGTACTTATTTTTATAACTTTATAGCAAGAGGAAGACAGATAAAAAAGAAACAGAGGTCCAGGCAGCTACCCAGGAACAAACACCAAATGTCCTAGGACTTGGTGGCCAGAACACAACTGTCCAGGGACGACCTTGGGCAGCACGTCCCCCAGAACACCCGCTCAGGGCCCGCATTCCAGAGTTACCGCCCAGTCGTCCACTCTCCTAAGTGACACACAACTTCCTAAAAGTCTGAAGCAAACAAACCACGTTAGAACAAGAGGGCTTCTCTTTAGTCAAACATGAACTTGGGGGAGAACTTCTGAAAACGTTTTTTTTTTTCTGCATGAATATAAAAGGTGTGAAAATTCCCCCTTGTCTCTCCTCTGGCCAGTGTGGTGGTGGGGGGGAGGTTCCCCATGACCTACCCTCCACCCCTGCAGGTGAACTGTTTCTAGTTTCTGAGTTCTAGCTCTGCTTAGGGGAAATTTAAAGTCTATTTAAGAGGAATCTTTGGGGGCTGAGGCTAAGGGAAGTGGCCCACTCAAAGGGTGGATGACCTGGGGCACAAACAGGCACACCCAAGAGCTGGCCCAGACTGGCGGGGTGCAGGGGGGTGACCCTGGTCACTTGCAGGCACAGGAGAGCAGCCAGAGCCAGGGATTGTAGCTGTAGGGACATCGGGGAGGGGGGGGGACAGTGGCCACAAATCATCTGATGGCCACCTCTGCACTTTGAGACTCTTGTCCCCATCTTGGGAGTGGACATCAGGCAAATTCACCTCTCTTGATTGGTCTTTTTTGTTTTTTTTAAGATTTTATTTATGAGTATAAAAGCTGGGGTTCAGGCCAGAGGTGTGGGGTGGGTGGGTAAGAGGATTCACCAGAGACAGAGCAAGGAGCAGAACAGACAGATTGAAACACATTGCTGAGGGAGCAGCAGGTGACACAGGAGAGGTCTGCTGTGCCATGTGGGTCCCCTCCCTGGCTGGGGATCGAACTCATACTGCAGTGGCTGTGGAAGCCCCACCGTGCTGCCCTCAACACCTTGCGTCACCAGGGAGGCCCCTCTTGATTGGTCTTGAGTGACCCAAATTAGTCAGGGTGATGGGGGAGGGGAGACACTCCCCAAGAGCTGATCCTGGACTTTGCTAACTTAACTAGCAGGTGCTCTAGACATTTGGAATTCAATCTGGATATAAAGTTTTAAAACACCCTGCGAGTTCTTTCGGCTACCGAAGTGTGACAGTGGCCTCCTGCCTCATGACCCCTCCAGGGGACAGTGGCTCTTGGAATGGGGACTTGGTGCAGCCCAGCACCTGATCACCAAGTGTCCTGGTCCCTATCACCCATCCCAGTGGAATTCACCTGGAGCCACAAAGCCCCTTTGTGTGTGGTGAGCCTGGGCCATTGGAAGGCGTGGGCTGCTGCTGTCCTCCAACTTAGCAGAGAAAGGTCCCCTTTCTCCTGAGGCCAGAGCCAGGAAAAACAGAAGGTCTAGGAGGAAAAATAACCTGCCACCAAAAAGCTCCAGTCTTATGGAAAAGCAGTATCATATTTGATGACCGCTCATGCAGCACAACGGGACTTTCATTATTCATTGTGCTTCGAACAAAAGATCTTTCTGTTTCTGTCCTGTGCTGAACCATTTTTAAATTACCTGGAGACGTAAACCAGTTTGGAGGGCCCCAGGAACAGTCTCCGCTGGCAACTTGCACTCACCCTTGATGAGGGCCTAGCACTCCAGCCAAGACCCCAAAAACCCATCCAAGTTCATCATAAGGCCTCAGAGGGTAAAATCAACATCACCGAAGATTTCGCCAGAAGACGGAAGACGGCCCCAAAGCTGCTGCAGAGCCTCCCCCCCCACCACACTGGCCAGAGGAGAGACAAGGGGGAATTTTCACACCTTTTATACTCCTGCAGAAAAAAAACGTTTTCAGCAGTTCTCCTCCAAGTTCATGTTTGTCTAAAGAGAAGCCTTCTTGTTCACTAAAAAGCTGATGAAACGTGGCTGTCCTCTCCTCCTGCCCCAGAATTTCCTTCTTGGCCGCTGGCCCTCTCCGCCCCTGCTTCACCGACTCCCTCGGCTCAGCACTCTCCCTGCCGCCTGGGCGGAGCCTGGAGGCCACCTGGCACCCCACCTTGCAAACGTCTCCCTTCCACCAACGAAGGTCACTTCAGAACCTTAGCGTCCACGTTCCTTGGCGTTGGCTGTGGCAGATGTAAAGAATTAATTTTCCCCTTCCATGGAGATTTTTTTTCTGCCAGTTGTTTTGGACATTAGTAAACACAAATATCACCCCATGCTAACCAGCCCCGCCCCCACCATTGTCAGATAGGAGCCCAGAATCTCTAGCATTTATGGCAGAGGAGAGGGTGTGGGGTCTGGCTCCTGGCTGGGCCTGGTCTCCTGGACTCAGCTCTGGGCTGGGCCTTGTGTAGTGCCATGTCCCATGATGGGGCCTGAACTGGTGTCAACAAATGTTTGAAGGATGAATGCTTTGGGCTCACCCACTTGCTTCACTGCCTCAGTTTCCTCACTTGCAAAATGGGAACAATGCTCCTTTCCTATGTCCTTCTATGTTTGTAGTGTGAGTCGTATGAGTTAGCAGATGTGAAAGCACCAAGAAAGTGTAAAGAAATAAAATCTTTTTTTTTAAAGATGTATTTATGCATAGAAGAGCTGGGGTACAGGCCAGAAGTGTGTGTGTGGGTGAGAGGATCCATCAGAGACAGATGGGGAGCAGAACAGGCAGACTGACCGAAACACACTGCTGAGGGTAGCAGCGGGCGAGGCAGGAGAGGTCTGCTGTGGCCAGGGGCTGGGACAGCTTCATAGTGCATTGCTGAACCCCTTGCGCCACCAGGGAGGCCCAGGGAGTAACATTCTTACCTGTGCTCTCAGTACTGCAATCTTTGGCAACAGGTAAAGTGGGCTTCCCCCTGTCTTCCCTTCCCGGGTCATTTTCCCTTCTTTTGCTCAGCTCGGTCTCCTTTCCGTTGGCCACTCCTCCCCCATCAGGGGTCAGCGCAGGTGGGGCCCACTGCCAGTCGTTTACACCCAGGTGCGATCATGTGATCATATTCCCTCTGCAGCTTCCCCTGATCTCCGCTGTGACCTGTGACGGGAAGGCTCTGTGCAGGGGTCTCCAGCTTTGGTGGGCACCAGAGGGCAGTGCGTGGCCATGCTCTGGGATTTTCTTTCTGTAGGTTTGGGTCAAGAATTCTGCTTTTCCTCCAGCGGAATTCTGGTTCAGGTTCCTGTTCAAGCAGGCAGTTCTGGTTCAGGGGCTCTGCTCATGGGGTGGGGCACGGAAGGCACCGGTTCCTGGAGCGACAGACTCTGAGAAGAGCGAGGGGAGGCATTTGGGAGAGGGAGGGGTCCCACTGAGCTCCCACTGAGCCGCAGCCCCTTAGTCTTCCCAGAGCCAGTCTCCAGCTGGCAGCGGAGAAAGCCAGTGGTTGGACAAAAGTCACAGTTGTTGCTGCCACTGCAGAGTCTTTTGATCCCCAAACTTTGGGCAGGCAGGCGCTACAGCTCCTAGGCCTGGAGGGCAAAGTTGAGGTGCTAGGGCTAGGTGGGTCTTGGGCCTCCCTGTCTCCCATGATGGAGCAGACTGGTTGCCCCCCAGGCCAGCACACACGCTTGCATGCTGTGCCATGCTCAGGGCCCAGAGATGTTAGGGGGGGCCCCTCCTGGGTCCCCACCTCACCCCGGTCATCCTGGTCTGGGTAGGCCCATGGCAGGAGGTGTGTGGGGTCCTCCCTGAACCTCACTCCCTCCTCCAGGCCCCACTAACTCACGTGACATCTAGGTGCCCGCTCCTCCCAGCTCCGCTGCCGCCCCGGGTCCTAGTCCAGCACCAGGCCCGTGTCCCCAGGCCTCTCCACGGCATAGTCAGCACTGAGTGGGCATCTTCCTGGCCACAGTCACCTCTCATGGGTGCCGTGACTAGGAATGGGGCTCCATCTGCACATGAGGGGGCCTGTCCCCCAGCACAGATGACTGGCCAAGGCAGCCCCTGGCTGGGGATGGACCTCCCAGCTCTTCACAGGGAAGACGGTGGTCCCTCCTTAGAGGTGGGCACTGCAGGGCGCCAGGGGCAGCCACATTCCCACAAGGAGGCCAAGAGGAAAAGCAGACAGGAGATGAGAGTATCGATGCCAGGGAGGCAGGAGGGAGGCGAGTCGAGAGGGCATGAGGGCTGAGAACTGACCATGGACTCGGTCATGTGGGGTCACTGAAACCTGGCTGGCCGTTGCTAAGGCAGCCTGTTGGGCCAGGGCTCCAGGGAACGGGAGGGGAGGGGCGGGAGAGAGCCCAGTAACCCTGGACTGAGCTGCACCCTGGGCTCCAGAAAGAAGGGGCTGGTTTGCTTTTGTATTTCAAGATAAAGAAGTAATGGCTTGTTTGTGTGCTTGTGAGAATGGCCCAGCCAGGGGGCACACTAGACTACTGGAGCTTGCGAGGGGTGTCCCCCTGTGGGCGAGGGGACAGCGGGCCATGCTCGGTGCTTCAGCCTTTCCATCCACAGAAGCGATGTGTGGTGTCGGCTTCCATGTTCACAGCCGGCTGGGAGGCAAAGCAGGGTGGAGCCGTCTGAGGAGTAAGAAGAGCAGGATTTAAATAGTCACTGTGGAGAGAGACGAGGGGCACACTGTGTTGTGGCCAGAGATTCTGGGGTACACGTGGGCCGTGAACTAAGTGACACCTGTCACAGTGCGGGCGTCCAGCCTCATGCCTTCCCTCTCCTTTTTGGCTTCCCAGAAGGGCCCATCCTCTGGGGAGGCAGAAGAGGAGCCATCTTGGGAGGTGCATCTGTAGCAGGTAGATGTCACCTCGGCCACCTTCCCCTCACCCTCCCAGCACCTTGGGGTGGAGGTGGGGGAGGCTGCTGGATCTTCCCCTGGTCCTGCCCCCACCTCCCTCCAAGGCTGAGCCAAGTCTACTCTCTAGAAGTGGGTTTTGATGCCCTGACAGAAAACAGGCTGCTGTGGAGGTAGCCCATGCCTCCCTCTCTGGAGGGGTGCTCAGAGAAGGGTGTGGGGAGGGAAAATCTTCGAATTGGGGAGGAGCTGCTTCAGTTGATCTTGGAGTCTGCAGATCTGTGTTTCGCTCCGGGCTTGGATGCTCTCTCTTTTTTTTTTTTTTTTAAAGATTTATTTATGCATACAAGAGCTGAGGTACAGGCCAGAGATGTGCGGGTGGTGAGAGAATCCACCAGACAGAGCAGGACGCAGAACAGGCAGACTGACAGAAACACACTGCTGAGTGGAGCAGCAGGCGAGGCAGGAGAGGTCTGCTGCACCATGTGGGTTCCCTCCCTGGCCGGTGGCAGGGATCGAACTCGTGCTGCAGTGGCTGCGGTTTGCTTCACAGTGTGTTGCTTAACCCACTGCGCCACCAGGGCGGGCCCTGGATGCTCTCTTACTGGATGACATCAACTAAGTTCGTGCACAACTCTAACCCTGTTTCCTCCTCTAGAATAGGGAGAGTGGGCCGAGTTCACAGGCTGCATGGGGGTCCCCTGAGCTGACGCCCCTCCAGCACGTGACGCAATGAGCTTGCACTGGTCATGGATGTTGCCATTCTTTACAGCCGTCAAATTCCAGTCTGAAATAAATGGCCAGCGTAGGGAAAGAAGGAACAATTGTCAGAGATGGGACGTGTGTTGGTGTTGGCGGAGTGAGGAGAGAAGATAGAGCTGACGGGGAGGCTAACTGGCTGAGCAGGTAAAGAGGAGAAGCCCCCGCTCTGAGCACGGCCAGAGCACCGGGCTCCCAGCAGGCATCAGGCTGAGAAGCCCACACAGCTCCTCTGCAGAGTTCTCTGGCGGGGGCCGCCTCCCCAGCCTCCTAGCACACAGTGTCCAAAGCATTTTGGCACAACTGTCTCCTTGAGTCCACCCAGCAGTTCCCTCCTGCGAGGAGGACATTAACATTCCCATTGCTCAGATAGGGAAACTGAGGCTGGACGGAATCGCAGAGCCAGGACTTAGGCTCAGGTCTTCTCTTGACCCAGCCAACCTCTTCACCAGGCCAGGCTGTTCTGGATCAGGGAGGTCTTGCGGCACATTCACTGAGATGGCGGCACCTTGCTGAGCCCGAGGGCCCCGCCTGCAGGTGAGGACAGGCCTGAGTGTTCTGTGGAGCACTTTGGGAGGTAGCCCCCCCCTTTTATAAAAAGGTGCTTGGAGCCATAGGTGTGGCTCCGGGGCCAGAACAATGCTTGGGGCCCGCTGCTTGGGACTCCGTGTTCCCGCCGGCTGCCCAGGTCCCCTCGCCAGCACGCCTGGCTGCGTCCCAGGCAGCCGGGCAAACAAGCCTCTATTGATTCTGGGCCGCGGCGAGAAGAATGCCGCTTTGTGGAGGTGCTGCCCGCTCCTCCATGTGTCCTTGCTTGCAGGAGAGGCGGTCAGGTGGGGAGCAGCCCAGCTAGGGCTCCTTCCCGGAGTGCCATAGCAGCCGCCACATGCTGCCTCACTTATCTCTGCCACCTCCCAAGCCTTGTCTGTTCTTTCTCACCACCCTGGTCACCCTGTCGTTCCTCATGGAGGTCTGGCCCTAGATGTCTTGGTATTAAAATCCGCCCCCCTTTCCAGGTCCCCCGGGGACACCTGCTGCCCCCCCCCCCCCCCCCCCGCCCAGGGAATGGGGCTTGTTCATATCTGGGCCCCTGTGCCCAGCCCGGAACTGGATCCAGAGGAGACATCAGAGTCTCCAGGAACAAAGTGACTGATTTCTGCCGATGGCTCAGCCGCCACCCAGTCACCAAGTCTGAAACCCGACCGGTTCCTGCTGGGTCACGCAGGTCTGCTCTTTCTTGAAAAGTTGCCCAGAATTCTTAGCCTGGGCTTCGCAGCCCTCCCCAAGTGGGCGCCAGCCTATCCACCTTCTGCTGGTGCGCCCCTCCTCCTGCTGGCCTGCACCGCCCTGGACTCACTGCGACCCTTCCACGGAGCTTATACGTGGCTTTTAGAACTGGGGTTGCCCACTGAAGGAGGCAGATCACCCCCTCCCCTGGGATCTTGCGGTCTTTTGGGGGATAGGCAGACAGCAAACACCTGCATAAATGACCAAATAATACAGTCTCGAAGACGGTGCCAAAGGGTCTGAGGAAGACCACAGTGAAGGAGATGGAGAGTGAGGAGAGAATGTGTGTGACAGGGAGACAGCCACTGGGGTGGGGGCACTGGTGGAAGGTGGGTGCTGAGGCCGCCAGGAAGGGCCCCCCTGAAGCTTGGAACTGAGCAGGATGCGAGGCGAAGCTCTGTTGGCCACCGCTGGTCCCTCCAGGCTGTGTCCTGCTGGGCTCTCCACCTGAAGTGCCTTCCTCAGGCCTCGCCACCTGTCTCAGCCATACCTGGATTCCAGGGCCCCTCGCCAGTGTCCCCATCATTCCTCCGCTTCCTTCCTTCCTCCAGACCCACCTCTTCTCTCCTTCCTAATGCCTGAGGTGGTGCCTCTGGTCTTGGGGCTTAATTGCCTCAACTGTTCAAGCTCAGATTCGCAAACATCAGTTCCATGTCGCCGCGTGCCTGGCACTGTGCCCCCTGCATGTCAGTGACCCTGCCAGCCCGGCCACCTCCTCCGAGGCGCATGTGAGACCTGGTGGGACACGATTTGAATGGCTGGCATCTGAGCCCCGAGTCGCGGGCTGGAAGCCACTTCTCCCTTTAGGTGACTCGGTCATGGTATTCAGGGGCTCCGGGCCTGCCTCTGATGTCCTTCATGTCTTCTCTTTCATGGCGCTCCCCTCCTGCAATGGTTCCCATCACGAGAGCCAGGGAGTGACCTCTTCTATGGCACCCTCTCCGGGCCACTCACCCAGCAGAAGCAGGGCCTGACCTTGGTGAAGCTGCCATAGCCCGGGGTCGTGGGGTTGTAAGCACAACCATCCTCCTAGGCACGGGCCATGGTGGTGTGGGCAAAACCATAAAGACCTGAGCTGTGGTCACTCTGCAGGTACTGACCCATATGGATGGCTCAACTCAGGATGGCAATGAGAAGACAGCAGTAGCAGTCAACAGTAGCTGTTGCATAGAGGCCTTGCAAAGTGAAAGGAATCGCGGGATACTCTAATCCCCCAAGATGCATGTGTGACCACATAGGACATGAAACGGAGTCTCAGAACTGAGGGCACAGAACTGACATGCCCAGCTCTCCCTCCACTCCATCCTGCATCTGGCGGACTTAACCTCTGCAACCCAGTTCTGGAAACAGTTGTTCCAGAGATGGGTCAGCAGCGGCAGGTGGAGAAGCCTCCTCGGGGAGAAGCACCGCCACCAGGGGCACCAGGACACTGCAGACCCTGGCTGGCCTCCTCCCAGCTGTGTGACCTTGCTCACATTGATAACCCTCTCTGTGTCCTCAGCACCTCAGTTCCTCAGCTGTGAAATGGGATGATAAGCCCTCGCCCCCCTGCTTGCTGTGGGAGAGAATCATGCTGATGTTCTGGACATGTTTTGAGGCTGTAACACACAACGCTCAGTGCATTATTATCATTCCCCAGAACTTCTGGAAGCAGTGAACAGTAGGAGCATCATAAGCGGTGCTGGGGGTGAGGGGAAGAAAGTGCTGGCTCGGGCTTTCCCTGGGTAGAGAGGCAGGTGGATGCCTCGCTCAGCCAACCTCACGTGACAGGCAGAACCTGCTAACTAGGTCACCTTAAGGTAGGAAAGAGCTATTCCGGGATCCGCCTGCCGCTGCACCGAGCAGGAGCTGGGGAGCTGGGTTATTTCTGGTGGCACAGAAAGCTCATCCAACAGCTCCATCTTGGATCCTGGCCCCGCCTTTGTGCCTTCAGCCTTGAGAGGCCTGGCGCCCCCGGGGGGTGCTGTGCTGGTGCCCTCTGCACAGCTGCTCTGGGCCAAGGGGTGGCAACTGAGACCTCACAGCGTGACCTCCCCTGCCTCCTAGCCCCAGGAAACCACCCCAGGGCAGCTGTAGTGAGGACAGCAAGATGCTGGGGCTTGCATTTCCCAGCCAGGCTGTGGAACTCAGCTCTTGATGCAATAGGCCCTGACAGCAGGCGTTAGTTACTCTTACTGGTGGCCTGGGTTTTCCCAGCTGGACATGGATGATCACATTCTAAGGTTGTCTGAAGATTCAATGAGGACAAGCTTAGGGCCTGGCCCAGAGCAAGGGGCTGCTGAATGATAACTGTTCCTAACTGAGTTTCTGGGGTGTCCACACTGCCATGGCAATGTGGGGAGGACAGTGAATTGCCTGGCAGGTCTGAGAAGGCTGTGCTGCAGGGAGGAGGTGCAGGGTTGAGGAGTGACTACACTGGACAGGTGGGTTTTGGGGGGCTCTGCCTCTGGCTTGATGAAGAGAGTAAAGAATCCAAAAGGAACCTGGGGTTCTGAGGGCAACGACTGAGCTCTGGGGGCCTGGTCTCCTATGCTCAGACAAAGAATAAGGGAGGTGACTAGTGCAAAGCCTTTAGCACAGGGCTTGGCACATAGGAGCACCCAAGAAACGGCTGGGATGATTGCCACCTCTTTAGTCATCTCGGCCACCCCAGGAGGAAAGTGCTATCTTCATTTACAGAGGAGGAAATGGAGGCCTGGGTGGCTGAGTTGTCTCCCCAAGGGATCCCAGTTAGGGAGCAGTTTTGCAGGGCTTTGAATCCAACCTGGATGGGGGTTGGTGCATTCACCGCCATTCCCCTTGCCTGGCATGTAGCGAGCATTCGGTAAAGTATACACAGATATACACGTATAAATGATGTTGTATGTAATTATGAATTATACACGGCATGTGTGCAGATACAGAGGGTTGACAGGTGCCCAGTATGCCAGCCTCACACTGGGCGGGAGCCAGCACCTGTCGCTGTCGTGATCATTCTCATTGTGGCCGTTGTTAGAACTTCGGTGGAAACTAGAGAGCTTAAACGTGGCTGCTGAGGTTAGGGGATGTTCTAACATATGAAACAAAAGGTGACAAGCCCCTCTCAACGGGGCAGAAAAACCAGAGTCTAAGCAACTTCCTTGCAGCATTCTCTGCAACTACCAAAAATGGAGAAAATGTATGTATGGAGCAACTCGGGAGTCATTAAGTGAATTACGGTAGATCGCTGGGTAGAAAGTTACACACCCGTTTAAAACGATGATAATATGAGTTAACATGGAAAGTGTTTATTATGTAATTTCTATTAAAGGGAAAAGACTGGATAGTAAATTCTGTTTCTGCTCTGATTATACTTCTGTTAAAAAATCAACTAGAAAGCTGAGAGAGAATATGCAATGGGTATGTTAAATGCTGGGATTGAGGGTCTCTGTTTTTAATCGATTTAATAATTCAGCCGTAGTTTACTGAGCACATGCCAAGTGCCAGTCACCAGGCTCAGTGGGTTCGTACGGGTTACATCAGGCTGCAGGAAGGCTTAGGGACAAAAGGTCTTATTGCTTCTCGGCATATTCTAGGGGTAACAGCTCGGAGCGTATTCTAGGGGCCTCAGATACTGGTGACTCCTCAGTTAGGGTGTTGCCCTTTCCCACCTAGTCTGCCAGCTCCCACCACCACATCCACACTCAGCCCGGAGGAAGAGGATGGGGAGGGCAGGGCCCCAGTTCCTGCTTCCGCACTGCTCAGCACTTGTCATCTGGTCACCCCTGAAAGGTAGACTGGGGCGTGGCACTGCTTGGGGAGCGGAGCATGCTAGCTGATGCAGCAGGGAGGCCAGCAGCGGGGGTCTCCTCCGAGCCTGCCACAACCCTTGAAAGGCCTCCTTTGGGTGAAAGGAAAGTGCAGGTCAAGAAATGATTGCAAGACGGTCTGAGGAGTGGTGACTGAGCTGTGGGTCTGCTGGGCGGGGGCCGGCTCTGCCTGGGTGGGGCACTGGGAGCTCCAACGGCCTGCTGCCTTTGCTTCACTGGGGCCACCCTGGGCCACATGGCACTGAACTGCTCCCCACCCCACCCCAAGAGCTGATGCTCCCACCAGTGCTTGCGCCGCTGCTGACCAACAGGGACCATCTGGCGCCTTTCTGGGAGCATGACCAGAGTGGAGGACGCAGTGTCTGGAGTGGCTGTCGCCCTGACCCCCGAAGGCAGGGACTTGGAGGGCAGCCTGCACCCCCGCTTCCTATCATAGTTGCCGGTCAGCTTCTCATTGAATAGACTTCCCTTGAAAGCAGGGAAACGAGCATGTGCCTTCCCGAGCTGTGAAGATTAAATGCACACACAGAGGGAGGTGCTGGCCCAGTGGCAGAACATGGTGAGTTGGCAACGAATGTTCGTTTCCCTTCCCTCATACCCACTCCCCACGTTGACATGGAAGGCAGCCTCCTGCTCCTTGGGTGGCGTCCACAAAGCGTCAGTGCTTCTTTCTTTTTTTCTATAGATTTATTTATTTTATGTGCACAAGAGCTAGGATACAGGCCAGAGGCACAGGGGGTGAGCGGACTTACCAGAGAGAGTGGGGAGCAGAACAGGCAGATCGACTGAAACACACTGCTGAGGGGAGCAGCAGGCGAGGCAGGAGAGGTCTGTTGCTCATGTGGTTCCCCTCCCTGGTCCCGGATCGAACTCGTGCTGCTGTGCTGCGGATGCTTCACAGTGCAGTGCTCTACCCACTACGCCACCAGGGAGGCCCCGCATCAGCGTTTCTGAGCCTGGCATCTAGGACGGCCCAGGCTAGTCTACCTGCCATCTCTTTATAACTAACCTGCTGCCATTTGGGGGGTCTTGCACATATATCCCTATCTTGTAGACTCTGTGCTTTAACATATTCTGGTTCTGAGGAAGCCTGCAGAAGTCTGTTTAACCTTGTTCAGATGCAGAACTTTGCACACGCATTTGGCCCTATTACTGTCCATAGCAAATGCTGTTGTTTACTGAATAGCACCCACTGCCGCTTCCTGCCTGCATGCTCTGGGTAGACTCACCCTGCTTTCCACAAGACCTTCCTCTGCAGCACATCCCTGGAGCCCCGGATTGGGGCCTCTCCTTGGCCTTGTAGAGCGGCCCCTCCTCTGGGCTCCCTCAGTTCTCCCTCTTCCTTATGTGATGTCCCCCCCCACCCCCCGCATCCTTCCTTTCCCAGCACTTGCCCCTCCTGCTCCCTTTACCCCTGCCCAGAAGCCCGTCTGGTTCCATCTGCTCTCAGTTCCTAGAAAACCATCAAAAGGCACCTCCTCAAGGACGCTTTTCTCTGTGACCCAGCCCAGAAGCGGCTCTTTTCCTCATGCCTGTAGAGTAAAAGCTTGGTGAGGGAGAAGCTACATTAAAATTCTCCACAGTGCTTTACACTTAGTAGGTCCTCAGTGACTGTGTGTATTTGTACATTTGACTGACATGTATTGAACACCTACTATGTGTCCTATGCTGAGGGTGGAGGATACAAAGGGAAACCAGACAGATGTGGAAGGCAGTGAGGGAAGTGGGGGAAAAAAAGACTGGACAGTGTCGGTTTGAATTCTGATTCCACCATGCGCATCCCTGAACAATTTACCTATCTCCCTGGGTCTCAGGTCTTTTTTTTTATCTTTTTTTTTTTTTAAGATTTATCCATTTATGCATACAAGAACTAGAGTACAGGCCAGAGGCATGTGTGTGTGGGGGGGGGGGTGAGAGGATTCACCAGAACAGGCAGATTGGCTGAAACACACTGCTGAGGGGAGCAGTGGACGAGGTAGGAGAGGTCTGCTGCGCCATGTGGGTCAGCTCCCTGGCCAGGGATTGAACTCTTGTTGCAGTGGCTGCAGATGCTTCATAGTGTGGTGCTTAACCCCTTGCCCCACCAGAGAGGCCCTGGGTCTCAGTTTTGTTATTCTTAAAATAGGAAAAGACATAATATCTCTCTTGGGGGTGGGGGTCCTGTGAGGGTTCAATGAGATGATAAATGTGAAGTGCTTGGAACAGTATGTAGCGCACAGCAGATGCTGTTCAGATGTTGGTTATGATTGAAATGAATATTTTTATTTTTTGCCACCTTATAGAGTTTGCTGTTTAACAGGGTAGAGAGACAGTGAACAACTAATTACACAAATAACTGTTTTGCTAAGTGTCAGGGTGGAAAGGAATTGTGCACCATGGAGTGTGAAGCAGATGGCCTGGTCTTGTCCAGGGGTGAAGAAGGCTCCACAGAAGCCTTCGGAAACCAAGCGGAGGATGACAGGTGTGCTGAGCCGAGCAAGCATGTGCAGACACTGAGCTGTGCAGGAGCCGGGGGTTCTGGAGGGACTCAGGGGAAGCCAGAGTGACAGAACCACAGAGAACAGGGGCAGACAGAAGGGGGGGGTTGCAGAGTAGGGACGCTCTCACAGGCCTTCGGGGCTTCATCCCAGAGCGTTGGGAAGCAGCAATTATCTGCATCTTAACAGGTGGTTCCAGAGGCTGCTGGGGCCCTGGCGGGAGAGTGCAGGCGAGAGAAGCTGGTGTTTGGCCCGGGGTGCCTGATGTGGGGAAGGAGAGATGCCAGCCCTAGAGAATGGCCTGGAGGTCAAAGACAAGACAGGAAGGGGTGACTAACCACCTGGGCAGTTGTGGGAAGAGGTGGTGAGGGTGCATCTGAAGTCACAGCCTGAGGTCTGAGCACCTGGAAACTGAAGCTGGAATCCCAGGTGCACGGATGTGATGAGTTCAGACCGGCACACGAGGTTGCAAGGGGCTAATCGTTGAAGAGGAGTAAAGAGAACATATCAAGCCAAATCATACTATATTAAGAATATAAAAGTAGGCGAAGTAATTACAGGTTGAACAGAGACTTTGGGTTGGAAGAGAGATGACTTGTGTGTTAAAATGAGAAAAGGTGGGACTATTCCTTTTTTTTTTAATGGAAGCTGTTACAAATGGAAATGTTTTTGGTGCAGGGAGAGGTAGGTGGGGAGCTGGGTGGGATTTAGGCAGTGGCGGGCTCACCCCACTCACAGGCTTCCCCAGGTTGGGGTGCAGCATCATGATGGAAACCAGGAAGCAAGAGCAGACAGACCCTGGGGTCCCTTAAGGGGTTTCATTCACTCATTAATTCAACAAGCATTTGAAAAACTTCTCTCTCAATGCTTTTCAGCTTGGGACTATAACTGATCTAAAAATGCCATAGCGTCTGATGAAGGCGGCAGATAACAAACGTGTCAGTATGTAATCATTGTGAAATTTACATTTTAAAATTACTGACATAAATAAAATTTCATACACTATGAAATAAAAGTCATCCAAATAAATAATGAAGCCAATAGAAAACCAATAAGAGAAAGTTATTTCCCATCATTCCAAAGGCAGTAACTCATTAAAAGGTTAGTAGAGCAATTTGAAACGCAAGTATGAAGAGGCTTCTGGAGTCTTTGATAATCCAATTAATAAAAAAGCAGAGGATTGCACAGACACATCTTTAAATTTTTTGCAGACTTGACACAAATTGCTGAGCTGACTAAGAGAACATAAAATTTATAATGTCCCACTACAAAAGGACATTGATGACAAACTGGGTAATGAGTTTCGTCAATTAAGAGAGGATTTAGGATTAGTTATTGTGTAAGAAACTTGAAGTGTCCTGGAAGAAACTTGACAGAGGTTTTCCCAAGTGTGACAACAATTCTAAAATTTATACAAGAGCAAGTAACCAAAAGCAATTTGTGAAACTGAAAGACCATTTCTGAACTCTCAACAAAGCATTTTTTTCTGTTGGAAAGTAAAACAATGCCAGAGGGAAGGCTGAATCATCTCTTGTTATCTCTGTGGAAACACAAAATTATAAAATTGTTGTCAGTTATGAAGAGAAAACCAAGGAAAATGCAGCTCAAAATGAAGGAAATAGTAAAGGTATGTCAAACAGGAAAGAAATAAAAATGTTACATACTTTTCTGGATTCTGTGAATTTTGAGCTATTTGTGCTTCTAAAAGTAATAGTCTGTTGTGATTTAGTATCCTTAGAACAAAGCCTCACTTTTATACCTGCATCTCAGGGCCTCCCTGGTGGCACAAGAGTTAAATAGGAAGTGTCCACAGTCACTGTGGCACGAATTCCATCCCCGCTGGAGCAGACCCCTGCCTCACCCGCTGCTCCCCTCAGCAGTGAATTTCAGTGGACCGGCCTGTTCTGCTCCCCACTCTGGCTCTGGTGAATCCTCTCACCCTCCCCTACACCTCAGGCCTGCATCCCAGCTCTTCTATGCGTACATAAATAAATCTTTATACCTGCATCTGTTAGCTCTGGCTACAACACGCCATGTAACGTACCACCCCAAAACTCACGTCTGAGGCTGGGCTCTATGACTTCAGCTGCGGCAGCGGCAGCGAGCCTGCTGATCCGGCGGGTTCAGGCTCTGCTCCGGTGTCTCAGCGTCCTTCCTGCGGTGCCAGTGTGCCTGCGAGACAATGTCCTTATGGAGGTGATGGCCAGGCACAAGGGTGGGGAGAGGGCCAGACCCCACCTCAGAAACTGTCATTTCCATCCCGTTCCATTGGTCAAATGAGTCATGGGGCCGAGGGGCTGAGTCCCGGGTGCTTACTGGGGAGATGGCCCCTCCCCCACGCCCGGCGCCCACTCTCTGGATTCTTTACTCCGGGCTCAACCTTCCGTGTCCTCCTTTTCTTGTCATCATTAATCCATAACAACGCATACTCCTAAAAAGTGTTTTTAGTGTTAGTCATTTTTGACTTTACAAAATGGTATCACATGATATATAGCTTTTGAGACTGACTTTTCTCACTAGTGTTAGACTAGTAAATCGATTTGTATTTGAGATGTGAACCTGCAGCTTATCCATGCACGTGCTGTTTGTTCCTCACTCTCCCATTAAACTGCATCTGGGATGGATATTTTCCATCTGTTCCTACAGAAACAGAAAACCCCACTAATTAAATGGCTTCAGGCATCAGACACTGTCTGACCCTCATTCAGGGAGGCGCAGGGTCCCAGGCAGCTTTGCTGGGGAAGAGTCTGCCAGCAGGAGGTGAAGAGGGAGAGGATAATTATGAGCAAATAATCCACAAGTCCTCTGTGGTTTCCAGGTTTTGCTAAGACCTGAAGGGAAGACCAGGCTGATGACAGACCATAGTTTCAGGTTCCTGTAAACAGGTAGCCATTAGGTTTCGTTCCCGAGAGTGAGCGCATGATGAGGCCACCTCACCCCAGACCGAAAGGGATCAATCATAGCTGCCCCACTGTGCCAAATGCCCCATAGGGACTTAAGACCACCTCACCCAATCCCCGCACACCAAAACCCCCGCGCGAAACCTGACCGATTGCAATGTGCCAAGACTCTTTGGCGTGAACCCACGCGACAAACCCTATAAAAAGCGCCCAGCCATGTGTTTGGGGCTCTCGGACCTGACTGTCACCTTGGTGGTCCATGAGGCCAGGCTTAAGCTTGAAATAAAACTTCTCTCATGCTCTTGCGTGGGAACGAGACTCCTGGTGGTCTGTAAATTCGAGGCAATGGGCAGAACAGACCCAGCGGCTGGGTCAGAAGCTGGATGAACGCTCAGCTTGGTAATGGCAAATCTTTCCCAAATGGTCATGGCAGCTTCTGCTCAGGGGGGCCCTGCACCCAAGATCCTGAGGGTCCACCAGCCTCTGCAGCACTGGTGTGGTCAGACTCTTATCCAGCTGGAAGGATGTCAAATGGTCCTTCCCTGAGGCTTCAATTTGCATTTCCCTGAATGCGAACCTTGTTTAACATCACTGACACTTGCTGCCCAGATGCGATTCTCGAAACTCTGAACTATCTTGCTCATACTTTTGGTTCATTTTTCTTTTTTCTCTTCTCTCTTACTGATTTATAGTTCTTTACCTACATTTCACATCTATCCTTTGTTGCTTGTGTGTATTGAAATATTCTACTTCATTCCTTGTCTTCTCATTTTAAGATGCATTTTGTTGTATGTTAAGTTCTGGATTTTAACTAGTCCAGTTGCTCACTCTTTATTTTGTAGTAAATACCTGTGGGAGCTTCTTTAAGAAATCGTTCTCTATCCCAAATTCTAAAAGACATTTACCTATATTTTCTAAGTGTTTTTAAAGTTTTATTTTTGACATGAAATCCTTCATCTCTCTAGAGCTACTCTGTGAATTAATTTCTTCCCTCTGCATTGATTGAACTTCCTTCACCCCTATGTGCCACCTCTGTCCTACAGCAGAGCCCCAGGCATGTGTGGGTCTGATTCTTTGCCTTCCGGCAGGTCAGCTTCTCCTTATGCCCCCTCCACAGTCTTAATAGCTTAGCTTCATAGTAAGTCCTGATTTCTGCAGGGCAGGTCCCTCCTCTCTGCTCTTGGTCAGAGAGCACAGCAGGGCAGGACGATCTCTTACTTAAGGGTGGGAGAACCAGAATCAAAGTCAGATGGAACCTTAGCATTGTTCTTTCTAAAGAGTGGCTCCAGGCACTGGGGAGCTTGGATTTCTGTATGTAAAGCAGAGGTAATGATACTGCCTAACTGAGTGTCCTGAGGATCAGATAAAACTAGAATGTGAAAAGAACTTGGCGCAGTGCCAGTGAGTGGACCTCAAAGTCTGAGGTGGAGTCCTGAGAAGCTAAAGGGCAGGCCCAAGGTCACACAACTAGACTGACCCCCCCCTCCCCCGCCTTCTTGATGCTGCCAGGATTCAAAGATAATTTCTAGGTAAGTTAGTCTTTCCAGTTTCTTTCTTCTATTTTGTTCCTCTCCCTTAAAAAAAGAAATTCATTTCCAGAAGCTTAGGGCATGCCGTAGTTCCCAGTACCCCATCTGCTTCAGCTTTTTCTTATCTGATGGGAACAGAATGAACTGAATAAACTGAATGAGGGTCTCTCTAACAATGTTGGAGAGGAAGCCAGGTTTATTCAAAATCCAACTTCTTTTGGCCCTGTTCCCACTGGCCTTGGCTAAGCTGTGGCTCGGGCATCAGAAAGCAGCCAGATTTGGGCACGGCTTCCAGGAGAGTTCCGGGAGGACAGCAAGGTGCCCCTGGAAGCTGGGAACCTTGGATGTCACAATGACCTCAAGGGTGACTTGCTAAGATCAACCTGTCTGTGTTGTTCCTCTCCTGACCCTATCATTGAGCAGTGCTCAGCGTGTGTTTGTTGAATGAATAAGTGAATGTGGTGAGAGAGATGGAGTTACCCTGAGGAGACAGTCTAATCTCATTCTAAAAGCTCTAACACAGCCTGGGGAGAGGTGTACAGCTCACGTGCAGATCTGCTGAAGTCTACAGAGAGAAAGGTTTGGAAAAGAGTATGAGTGTATTAAATGGTTAAAGTGTGAGGCAAAACCCATATGTTTTCTCTCATTTATGAAATATAAAGAAACAAGAAAACAGAAGAACAAAACTAAAACCCTTAGACTGTGATAACAGAACAGTGGTTATTAGAGGAAAAGGAAAGGGAAGGGAATGGGTAGAAGGAGTTGATCAGTTGGTGGTGGAAGTGGTGTGATCTTTGTAGATTCTGAGAAAGTGTACAAGTGCAACCATACAGTGCTGAAAATGAAGGTTACCTCAATAGAAATATGACTAGATAAAAGTAACTTCTATAAAAATAATAAGGTATGTAATTGGTTCATAAACTGGTATTCAAATGGAGTGGGATAGAAGCCACAATTAGACCTAAACATATAAGAAAACTTGATATATGATAAAAGTGAGATTTCACACATCTGACGGGAAAATACGTATCAGGAAATTGATGAGCCATCTAACTGTATCCCCAACTCACTGCACACACTGACGTAAATTCCACAAAGCTCAATATGCCATTCAAATGGGCAATAGACAAATGAAGAGACGTTCAACTCCCTCTACAGAAAAACAGATCCAAATGAAAACAACTCTGTCATAATATTGGCGAGAAGTTAAAAAAGTTCTCATGAGGGCTTTATACTTACGTGTACTTTGATAGTCAATACCACTTCTCAGAATGTATTTTATAGAAATACCAGCAAGAGTAAGCAAAGGTAAATATATGGGAAGTCCTCTGCAGCATTGTTTGTCATAGCGAGAGACTGGAATACACATTGCTGTGTCAGCAGGGGGGTGGTGAGGGGGGTGTTTCATGCTGAGTGCATACCCATAGCTGGTGAAGAAGGGGAGAGGTGTAGCTGTACTGCCAGCCTGGACCGATGCCCAAGCTCGGTGTTCTGTTTAGGAAAAAAAAATTCGATCTTATCTGCATATCTATACATAATAGATTAACATTAATATATGATATTTACACCTAATGTTGATATGTCTATATGCGATTTTATAGAAAACATTTTTATTTTTTAAAAAAGATTTATTTATTTGTGCATACAAGCACTGGGGCACAGGCCAGAGGTGTGGGGAGTGAGAGGATTCACCAGAGACTGTGTGGGGAGCAGAACAGGCAGATCTACTGAAACACACTGCTGAGGGGAGCAGCGGGCGAGGCAGGAGAGGTCTGCTGCGCCATGTGGGTCTCCTCCCTGGCCAGGGATCACACTTGTGCTGCAGTGGCTGTGGATGCTTCATCATGTAGTGCTTAAGCCTTTGCGCCACCAGGGAGGCCCTGTAAACATATTTTTTAATGATGTCTCTTACTCTCTTCATCTATACTTGCATATAACACACACACACATATGTGGAAATGTAGGTACTAAGTGTTCACAGCAATTCAGATGTAAGGCCAAGGTTGAAACTCACATTTTATTTCTCTCTTCTACTTAACTATTTGCTGCTTTTCTAGAGAGTTGAACATCATTTTTATTGAAAATATTTTAGCTGACATTTGGTTTAGATATCAGTGTTCGTGAGCTGCCTCTGACGGCAGACCCAGCCTGTTAACCAACAGGGGTTTTGACTGGTCACTTTTCCTTCCTCACCTTTGGAACTTCCCAAGAACCCTCCTTCCTCTCCAAGCTAGAGGTCCAGGGTTTGTCCAACCTGAGAGAGTCAGAGAGACCGTGATTGCCCAGTACTTGCTGGGTCGCGATGGACACGCCTGCGTGCAGTCCAGACGGACCCTTGTAAATGCAGCCCTTGCTTCTGTGCCCTTCTGCACAGTAGGCCTCCCCTCCCCTCTCCAGACGGTGAGCGCCCCAGCACACACATCAGGCCCGAATGTCTTTATTTCTTGGAGCCAACTCAGAAATTGTTACTTGACCTAACTTATGGACACAAACATGGACTCAGAGGACTCACCTCCTGGATGGTGAAGCCTGGAGATAAATTTGGCCTGAGGAAGTGAGAAAGGAGACTAGCAATGAGCCATCAAAGGCAGGAGGGCCAGAGAGAGTAAGGGCCAATATCACAGGTCAGTTTACCAGATGGTCCCTTTGGAGGAAGGAGGGAGGCAGCCAGCAGCTCGTGAAGATCTCAGGTAGGGCTTGCCCATCTTTTTTTTTTTTTTTTAAAGATTTATTTATTTATGCATACAAGCACTGGGGCACAGGCCAGAAGTGTGGGGG
>JAGFMF010012100.1:3897124-4042379 GCA_019455555.1 Galemys pyrenaicus | reverse complement strand
CAACGGAAGCACACTGCTGAGGGGAGCAGCGGGCACAGCAGGAGAGGTCTGCTGCGCCATGTGGGTCCCCCCCCTGGCCGGCAGCAGGGACCGAACTCGCGCTGCAGTGGCTGCGGTCCGCCCCACAGTGTGCCGCTCAACCCACTGCGCCACCGGGGAGGCCCAGGGCTTGCCCATTTTAAGAATAGAGCCAGAGAGGTGGGATGGAGGGGATGCAGGGGGAGGTGGTCCTGTATTCTTTCCTGCCAAACCAGGGGATAAGCTGAGGATTGGTGTTGGTGGAGCAAGCTTCGTACAAGCCTGTGGCAGCAACATGCTATGGCCCAAGAGGAAGAATGGAACAAATGACTATTTCTTTGTATTTGAACTTATGTCTCCCCAGTGCTCAGGGCCAGCCCCGGAGGAAGGACTTAGTAGATGCTGAAGAAGGAAGGAGGCAAGGGAGGTGGTGGGGAGAGACAGCGATGTGACCCAAGGACTAGCTAGTTCTATTTTAGCCTCATGGTGTCAGGGGATGATTTGAGGGGGGTTCTCCTTGGGTTCCTCCCATCCATATTCCTATCCAGAGTAGGTGTTGAAAGGTGTGTAGGGCGGGGAGGAGAGAGCGCTGGGCTAGTTAGAACCACCTAGGGAAGTCTCAGGACAGAAATGAGCACCAAATTTATTTCAGCCCCAGTGCACAACAGGAGCTGTGCATCAGCGCAGGATAAGACCGCATGCACTGACAGGCAAGGCCCCTTTCTTGGGGGCTGGAACTCCAGCACTCCCAAGAAACAAGAAGGCATTGGGATAGAGCCAGCCTGGCAGGGAGCTGGCCCGGCGACCTGGTAGGGCAGAATATATCTACTTTGGCCTTTGGCCACAGGACAAGCCTCTCTTGAGCTCTAGTTTCCTCTGCATTAAATGGGGATCATGACAGTACACTTGCTCAGGTTTATGGTGGCAGCTGAATGAGCTACTACATATATAGCACTTAGCACTCAGCAAATGGTAGTTACTATCATTATTAATTCAGCATAGGAAGTCTGGACATCTTATGTTAACCAGAAACTCTGATCAGAGCTATAGATATTGATAAGTAGTAGTTAATGAATTATTAATTGTTCAGAGCAGCTTTCTGGAAGATGTCTTTCAAAATATGGGATCCCCTGGAGGGGAATTCTGGAGTGTTCTCTGGAGCACAAAGTTTGAGCTCCTTGGTGCTAACCCCTTCCAGCGGAAGTCTTGGTGCATTTGTTCTCTGCTCAGAATGCTTTTCTCTCCCCTCTGTCCATTAGATTCTTACTGACACCTCCTCCAGAAAGCCTTCTATGACTCCTGCTTAGACTTGCCCCGCTAAGGCAGCCACTGTGTCGCGTACTGCTCTCTTAGAGCAGGAATGCTCAACGTTTACCCTGCATCGGAACCAAACTAAGGACTTAAGGCAGGGCTTGTCAAGTCCCATCCCCAGGTGATTCAGTTGGTCTGGAGTGGGTCTACATTCATTTGGTCTGGGAATCTGCATTTCTCACATGACACCAGAAGGTGCTGACGCTGGCCCTAAAACTCCAGGATTTCACATGTTTATTCCTTACTGCACCCCCAGCAGTACCTTTTTCTCTGTTACTGGTACATGGAAGGAGAAAGTCATATAACAAGTTACAATACAGAAGCTTTTTCAAGGCCGTGTGCCGACAGCCCGACGAGGGCGGTGACCCCACTGGAAAAGAAGCCACTGGAATCTGAGGGCTAGAAGTGAGGTGTTGGAGCATTAGGGCAGGAGGGGAGCCCGTGTCCTGGGTCATGGCGCCCTCTGGTGCTGACAGATGGACTCTGCACCTGGAGCAGTGAGCCAGCTGGTGACAGAGGGACTGATTTTCCCCTCTCTACCAGGTCCTCCCTAGACTCACTCAGTAACTGGCTAGAAACCGGCTCTGATCATATTCCCCTCACTACTCCCAGGCTAAACTCCTCCCATGGCTCTCCTCTGCTTCTGGAAAAGCTAAACATTTAAGGTCCTTCCCTGCCTTCTTCTACTTTGCGGCCTTCAGTGTTCTGCTGCTCTCCCCAGGAACTGTTTTATCCACAGAAAAGCCATGGACATCCTACATGATATTCCTCCTAATGAGATTGAAACTCATCTTTTCTCTCTATAAATATACTCTTTCATTAATGATAAATGTGGCCTCTTCCATGCTGTCTTCCTGCAGTTTCTCAGACAGCAGCACCTGTTTGTAGAGTCCTGTGCTATACAGACTGTTACAGGTCAACGCTGATATAAAATGGGTTTGCCTGACCAGGTCCTCACCTGCGTGCTTGCAAGGCACTTATAATAGGCCCCAACTGCAGGCACACACGACAAAAGTTAATAAAGGCTTTATTTACAAATGAGTAACTCAGGGAGGAGAGAGAAAAAGTCTGTAAATGTCCGACCAGTTCCTCTGAGCTGGAATCCAACTGATCAGCTGGAATCTGAGCTGGCATGCCAAGAGCTGGCTCCAAACCAAGAGAGCCCCCATGGCCCACATGTCTGGTTTATCCCCAGCCTGGCTGCTTAACTCTACCCTCAGGTCCCAGCGATCCAGTGTTTGGTGATGATGACCTTATGGGATGTGTAGTTCTTGGATATCATTGGTTTGGAGTGGAGGATGGAGTCCATAACCTATTAGTATGGTTCATTCAGGGCATCCTTTCCCTCTGACAAGACTACTCTGGAGACCTTACAGTGCATCTCAGTAGCTGTTTTAGGGTCTTCGGTCCTCCTTGAGAGCAGGAGATGTTTGGGGCTCCTGACTCAGCTGTAGTGTCTAAATTAAGGATACTAAAAGGCTTATGGGGCCTAAAAAACTGTTTTTCCAACTAAAAAAAAGTTCCAGGGTTTGTGTAGGTCCCTCTTCAAATCTGAAAAGCATTGAAACTGTCTCATACCTAAAGCTGCACAGACTCCTTTGGTAATTAGTACCTTCCTTCTGGCTTGCATTAATCCTAGTGCCTGGATACAGATGAGAACAAGACAAAGTTGTAAGTCCCTGAGATTACACTCTAGTGAGAGAAAAAGATAATAAGCACAATATATACTGTTAAGTGGGGTAAAAAATATTAAGCAGGGTAAGAGGTAGAAATTGATGGAGGGGGTATCTCTTAGGCAATATAGTTAAGGGCATTCTCATCAAGGAGCAAAGGCCTAAACAAAATCCAAACCATGCATTTATCTGGGAGAAGGAATTCTTGATGGCATGCAAAGGCCCTGTGGCAAGAACATGTTTAATCTATTTTAGGAATAGCAAGAAGGCCAGTGTGTTAAGTTAGATGCAGATGCTGAGATGAGGATTCACATGCAAGTGATTAAGTAGCCCCCAGGGAAGGGTTGGCAGTAACCATCAAGGGCATGAGGGAAACAAGGCAGAGAAGAGGCCAAGTAAAGGAGTGACTTCAGACAGAATCCTGCTGAGGGTGGGCTCAGTCTGATCTCACAGGGAGCCCTGGTGCAAGAGTTACAGTCTTAAGAGCTTGACTCAGTCTAAGGCAAGGTGACCAGTTTACTGAGATTTTCATATTCCCAGATTTAGGGACACCAGGAGATGGGAACTCTCAGAAACTTGATGTATGCAAAGTGCACTCTGTTGTAGCAAAGAATTGGGGTGTAGGCTGGAGGTACAGGGGTGAAAGAACTCACCAGAGATAGGCTGGAGAACATACCAGGCAGATTTACTGAAATGCACTGCAGAGGGAAGTAGTAGGAAAGACAAGAGAGGTCTGCTACACATGGAGCGAGCGTCCCGGGCTCTATTTATACTGCAGGCATCACTGACTGGTTAGGGTGACTTGTGATCTGAATCAACATACAGGAGCATCAGCTCTTTGGATAATCTGCTTCATACCCAGCAACCACAGCAGCTCCATCTACTCCACCCATTCAAACCTCCCAAACCTGCCAGCTGGACAAGGAGTTGGGGGGCCTATATTTTATAGTTAGTGATGATCCCACAATAGGCTCCAGTAGCCTGAGAGTAATCCCAACTTGATGGAAATTTAGGATGGACGGTCAGAGAGACAAACCCCAAAGATGGGGGGTAGAGAAGATTAAACTAGCAATGGAAGGTTCCAGGGACCTAAGGTAGGGTCAGAAAAGATTGTCAGTCAGAGGTGGGGGCAGAGAGGATTATCGGTCTTAGAAGACCAACCCAATCTGACCCCAAGGCAGTAGTTTCCACAATAATTTCACCAGGGGCCAATCGTAAAAGACACTGCTTGCCCTGGCAGCCTGCAGCTCTTGTTCCTTGAGACTTCTGTCTGTCTATGCAGGTGCTCTCCTTCCTCAAAAAACTTGCTTTGAGCTGATAAATGGGAACGTTTGCTGAATTCTGTCTCAGAGGGACCCAAGAAGCCCATGCACCGAACCCCCCCACCTGCGCTCCATCACACTTACCACAAGAGCCAGGGGTACTGGTGTTAGAGAAAAAGGTCGTCCCAAATAAATCACACAAATAAATTTATAAACTCCAACCCCCACTCCAAACCAACACTATCCAAAATGTACAAATCCTATCAAGTCATCATGAAAAACTAAATCACTAAAACCTGAGGGTAGAATAAACAGCCAAACTTAATACAAAGCCAAACATGTGAGCCTTAGGGGCTCTCCTCATCCCAAGCCAACTCTCAACGTGCTGTTAAGTTCCAGCTCAGAAAAACTGGTAGGACATTTACAAGTATATCTCCCTCTCATCTCCTAATATTATTCATTGCTTTATTTCCCCTTCTTTTATAGATAAAGCCCTTTGTTTTTTTTTTTTAAAGATTTATTTATTTATGCATACAAGAGCTGGGGTACAGGCCGGACTCGTGGGAGGTGAGAGAATTCACCAGACAGAGTGGGGAGCAGAACAGGCAGACTGACTGTAACACACTGCTGAGGACAGCAGTGGGTGAGGCAGGAGAAGTTTGCTATGCCATGTGGGTCCCCTCCCTGGCCGGCGGCAGGGATCGAACTTGTGCTGCAGTGGTTGCGGTTTGCTTCATAGTGCATTGCTTAACCCACTGTGCCACCAGGGAGGCCCGATAAAACCCTTTGTTAACCTTTATCATATGTGCCTGCAGTTGAAGCTTATTATAGTTGCCTTTCAAGTACACGGATGAAAACCCAGTCAGGCAAACCCATTTTATATCAGGGTTGCCCTGTAACACTGGTACTGGAAGCAAATGCCTGCCAAACCAGAGAACATGCAGGAGGGCAGAGGGTGATCTGAGGGAATCTCAGTGGAGAACTGACATTGTCCATTATAATCAGTGAAGTTGAAGGATAGAAGTATTGGGGAAGAATTGTGAGACAAGATCTAAGAGTCAGCTAAGACCACATTAGGTAAACCGATACCTTACTCTGTTCAGAGATCACTGGGCTAAAGTATCTACCTTTGCGCCTTCCTTGTGTTTAGAAGTGGCTAGTTCTGGGCCCTGCCATGGAAGTCGTGGTGGAAAGTGTTGATTTCCTGATTAGAGGCCCCACCTCTTCCTCTTTGCGGTTCCCCCTTCTTGCCTGGAATGAGAACCTGAGGCCGAGGGTAAAGCCGGCATCTTTACCCATGAGGTCACAATGCGGCAAGTGCATCAGCCTGGGCTGCCTCGCTGCAGATTTCTTGGGGAGGATAAGCAACCCCGTGTGCTGAAGTCCCCGGCCCTACCGCATGCAGGCGTGCGTCCACCTGCTGCTCCCTCCAGACACGTGGATCCGCACAGTCTCTTACTTCATACAAGAGCTCCTGTTCCCACTCAAGTGCACCGAGTTTTTCAGGTTTGCCAGTCTTCTGTGTGACCCTCTGTCTTGTCTTATGATGTATTTATTAAGCTCTGAGCGAAGTTGATATTTACATAATTGCTGGACATCTGTGTTTACATGAACTACGCGTTTCTGTGCTTCACCCCTTTTCATTTGGGAGGCAAAAAGAAGTGATGATGGGTGTCGGCATCTTAGTTTCTGAGGATTTCTGCAGTAGTAAAGCTCTGGTTTATTTATTTATCTTTTAAGGATTTATTTACTTATGCATACAAGAGCTGGGGTACAGGCCAGAGTCGTGGGAGGTGAGAGGATTCATCAGAGACAGAGTGGGGAGCAGAACAGGCAGATGGACTGAAACATACTGCTGAGGGGAGCAGCGGGTGAGGAAGGAGAGGTCTGCTGCACCATGTGGGTCCCCTCCCTGGCCGGGGATCGAACTCACACAGCTGTGCCGTGGATGCTTCACAGTGTGGCACTGAACCCGCTGTACCACCAGGGAGGCCCCATAAAGCTGTGGGTTAACTTAAGTACAGATCAAATCACAGAACATGTTTTTTCTTGGAATCCTTATTTCTATTAATTAGGACAGAGCTTGCCACTGGCGTGCCGTGGGTGGGTCACAGACGTGTTGACCTGTTGGCTGTTCAGAAACTCGGCACAGCTGAAAACATATTCACACACGACATGGTTCCCTCTGCAAACTTCCCGAATTCAGTGACAATTCAGGCCACAGGCCCCAGAGTCCCCATCAGGTCACCGCAGCTGTGTCATTCCTGATCATGGTTTGTTTATCTTGTTTCTCATCCGTAATATTATTTTGCAAGTATATATAAAAAAAAGGATATTTCATCCTAGCTCTGCACCCCTGTCCCCTGAAGTTCTTCGAAAGTGCATCTTCTGTCCCAGGTGCCAAGTCTGCATACCCCCTTAAGAAAATAAAATAAATATTACTGATTAACATAATGTTGCCTTTCTTCACATTTTTCCTAACATAGCAGTAATGGGGTTCAGATGATGGGGTGCAGTGTGTGGGGTTCTTGGGTCCTTCTGAGAAAGAATTCAGCAGACTTTCTTGTTCAACCACACCCAGCAATGCTATTAAGTAGAGGCGGACAAGGAAGAGATATCTTATAGACACAGCTGGGCAGTCTGCAAAGGCAAGAGCTGCCAGGTGCCAGGGCAAGGGACGTTTTTTGGTAATTTTCCTTTGATGCAATTATTGTGGAAACAGTTGCCTTGGGTCAGATTGGGTTGGTTTTCTAAGATCAATAATCCTCTCTGCTCCCACCCCTGGTTGACTGTCTTTTCTGACCCCGTCTTAGATTCTTGGAAACTTTCATCGCTGGGTTTAATCTAAGATTCATTAATAATCCCTACACCCATCTCTGGGGTTTGTCCTTGTGAGACTTTCCATCCTAAAGTTTTTCTGCTCTAAGTTTCCATCGATTCTACTAGAGGAAGAAAACTAGAAGCTTGTCTCCTGGACTTTGTCACTCAAGAAAGTGCCTTTTCCCCCTTTACTGATTTTAATCAATTTCTTTTCACCATAGTGAACAACTGTTCACGGCAGCTTTTTTTGGCCCCTGCCTGTTGTGGTATCATTGCTAAGTTTAAAAACCCAAAGCCCTAGTCCTTGCCTAGAAGGCAAGTTTGGGAGGCTTGAATGGATAAAGGAAGAAGATGGAACCGCAAAGGAAGCTGGGTATTAAGTGGATGAGCCGAAGCGCTGATGGTCCCGTGTGCCGACCAAGCTCATGAGCCAGGGCACCCTCAGGAAGAGGCACCCTAACTAGTCAGTGATGCCTGGAGTATGAATAGAGACCTAGGCCCTCACTCTGCGCAGCAGATCCTGTCTTGCCTGCTGCTCCTCTCAGCAGTGTACTTCAGTGAGCTCACCTGTTCTGGTCTCTGTCTCTGATGATTCTTTCATCCCGCGCCTCTGGCCTACGCTGATTGCACCCCGTGGCACTGCCCACGTGAGGGACCCTGCTGCTTCCCCAATAGTGACCTCAGAGTTGTAATTACCTTCGTAGCCTTGGTGCCTGGGACAGTGCCTGCCTCATGGGGGTGCTGATAAATGCTTTGTGCAGGGATGAATGCAGTAGGTAACCCTTCTGCCAAATCTGCTTTGTTTGCATGAGGATCAAAGGGAGATGATTTGTTTGCCTAAAAGGAAAAGGATCTGGCATGGAAGAAGGAGAGAGCAGACAGGTATAATTTAAAGGAGCCAAATAAAATGTTGTGGATCTTAAGATTCTTGAAAAAACGAAGAGCTTTAATTGATGGTCATGTAAATCCCAGTTTGGCTTTCAAAAGAGCCCTGAGAAAACTGATCTAAGGCATTAGAAGTCAGGGTAGTGGTTAGACTCCCCTGGGGGTGAGCTAACTGGGAGGGGACTGAGCGGACTACAGATACAGATAATGTCTGTTTCTTGGTCTGGGTGTGGTCACATATGTAAAAATTCATCATTGAGTTGTGCGCTTACTGGCTTTTGCATTTTTAGTAGGTATGTTGCACTTAAAGTTTGCAAAATATAAGTATACTTTTAAAACAAACAACCCCCTAAACTTCCTCTAGAGTAATATCACCCCTCCCATATCATCCTCGTCAGTCTTTGCAGTTACTTAAAGCCATGAACAGATGGGTGTTTTCCCCATGGTCCCTTGAGCTCAGATTAAATATACGTTGAATGCAGATATTTTAAAAGGTTGAGTCATTGAGAAAGCTCATCACGTGCGTCAGGAATTGAAGGGCTAATTATGTCAACCTGGGAGCTGTTGGCTAGCCTACGTGAGTCGCTGTTTTCCTCTTGGTTGAAAAGTTGACATTGTGGGGAGCGTGGCACTAATGGCAGTTCTTGGAGACAGAAAGATCTTCTCAAGACATCTTAGGTCCAGATGTCTGGAACCTGGCCCAGAGTTTGGGATTATAACTATCGAGTTCTGTGCATACACGCTGGCTCCTCTGAGTGCTTCCTGGACGTAGGTCTTTCTAAATCGCTCACCCTCCTGACCACCCACACCCTTTGTTAGGTCAGGCAACTCTGGTGGCTGGCAAAGGGCCAGGTGCCCAGGGGGAGCCAGGGAGTATTGACATAGTGACCTCTTAGTGATCCCCAACCCACAGATCACCCTGGGGGAAATACCGCCTGTAACATTCAAGACCCTTGGGTTACTGAGCTGGACTGACTTAAGGATTGCTCCCCTGGTGTCTTCCCACCAGCTGAAATGCAATTAGTTGTGTGCTTTTATTTATTTATTTGCAAGAACACTCATTTGTGTTGCAGCGATCAGTGGGGGAAAAGCCAGACCATGAGGCAGTTAAACATCATTGGCGATTTCATAGCTTTAACTCGGTTCATCAAATATTTATCGGGGACCTGCTACGTGTCAAGCCCTGGGCTGGATGCCATGGATGGACAGCCCTGCCTCTCCAGCGCTGGCGGAGGGAGGGTGGAAGGGCCACAGCGTGGCTGGCAGCAAGTGGTGGGAGCTTGTCTTGAATTTCCTTTTGCTCAACGAGTTTTTTGGTGGATTGAGCATTTGAGGTAGTCCGGGGAACATAGGGAAGTCTGGTGTGCAGTTCGTGGAGCTGTTGTTCTAGGCCCTCTAGAAAGAAGCGGGCCCAGGTCTTCTCAGTGTAGTGTGGTCCAGGCCCGGGCCCAGGAACACAGGGAGGGACCTCTGGAGCAGAGGGTGGTCCCTGCTGACTGGCCATAGCTGAGAGGGGCTCCCACACTGTGAAGACTGGAAATGAGTCCCGTTGGTCATGTTTTCTTAACCTCAAATTCAAAAGCATATGATCTGAAATGAATTTTTCATCTACCCTTTTGCTTGCATTAAGAGCTCACAGCAATTTAATAACAAAATGACATTTAGTTACACATGAAATAAATGACTTTTTTTTTAAAGTACAATTCCAAGAAGTCAGAACTGTTCCCCCAAATCTGGGGTAGTGGTGATGTTAGTTAGCTATGACATATTTATCAGTTATGAGTTCATTATTATGCTTGAATAATAACATGTTTTTATAACATGTTTTTTCTTTCTCGTTACTAATTTCCCCCCATAAATGTGTTATTGAGATACTAGAGTATGATTATACCATGTGGTCATGTATAATAGTAATGCATATTACTATACAGACTGCATGAGACAGACGTCTCTATCAGATTATCCTGACATTCCATCATGTTCTCTGTGGAGGACATCAATTAATTCTGAGTTGGATATAAAATTTACTCCCAAGATCAACTGGTTGTTGAAAATCTTTGAAGGTGAGGATAGCTTGATTCCATGTATATCTCGAGAAGTGTAATGCTGAATCCACTGCTGCCCAGAAACTACTCAGCATTCAGGTTCGAGAACGATCTTTACAGAGGGACACCAGAAGCCGCTTCATCACTTACTCCTGAGAAGCCAGGTGTAAACGGCATCTCAGCCACCACCTGCTGCCAGCCATGCTGTGGCCCTTCCACCCCTCACTGCCAGCGCTGGAGAGGCAGAGCTGTCTGTCCATGGCACCCAGCCCTGACACACAGCAGGCCCCATAAATATTTGATGAACTGAATTAAGACTGAAATCACCGATGGTGCTTAGCTACCTTGTGGCCTGGCTTTCCCCCAATCTCTCCAATACAGATGTGTTTTTGCAACATATGGCTCCCCAACCTTGCATTCTATTGGCACCCTACTGGCTCCCCTGCAGCACCCCCCAGTGTGGATGCTATTGGGGCCACTCATCCTTACACCACATATCCTGTGTCCTCTTCATGAAGACTTGCAGGGGAAGCTGGTTTCCGATCTCAGTTGCATGGACAATCCTTTTAATCCATCCAGTGAACGTTTACTGAGTTTCTACTACATGCTGGCAGGGTGAGAGGAGGGGACATATGCTGGGGGTGCCCTCATAAATGATATGCGGTGTGCTGGGGGGCTCAGACATCACATAACCGATGACCCCACCTATGACTATAATTCTGATAAAAACTACCAAGAAAACATAGTTTTTTTAGGAGGGGTTTTTTTAGGGATGACACTAAAGAGACTTAGGGGTTATTAGGGGAGTGATTATTTCTCCTGAGCAATTGCGTATGGTTTTCTGATTAATCATGTTAACCTTCTTACCTTGGCTGCCGGGAAATATGTGACTCATCTCTAAAAAATGATAAAGGGTTTGGGATAGAATTTAGTTTCGGTATTCATTACTGGTGGAGTCAATATTTACCAAATGCCTACTATGTGCTGGGGCCAACCAGACAGGGCGTAGAACAGTACGTCAAAAAACCGGTTCCAGGTCTCACAGGGCTCACAAACAGATGTGAGATCTAGAGAAGGAAAAGAACAACTAAAATACAATGTGTAAGGGTGAAGCTTGGGGAAGTCCAGGATGTAGTAGGAGGATGGAGGAGAAATGCTAACTCCAGCTTGGGGGAGGAGGGCTGTCCAGAAAAGTTACTTTGGGGAGATGAAGCTGAAGCTGAAATGTGGCCTCAGTGAGACAAAAGGGAGGGCATAGTCCAGCACCCCATAAAGCTCCAACTGTGGGAAAGAGAACAGATGGCAAGTGTGGGGGCTCAAGAGTTCAGTGTGGCCAGAGCGAGGAGGAGGGTCACGTTTTGGAGAGGTAGACCCAGGCCCGTGTGCGCATACAGTTGCATAAATCAAGTATGGTTTTGGCTTTAGCTTGATTGCAAAGGACTGTCATTGAGGAGATAAGGTTTCTACCAATGAGGTTTCTACCAGTTTTCCCTTTGCCTCATTTTTTTCCCCATTACATACACACATGCACATATACACACAGAGCCTTAAAGCCTTTCATGTACAAAATGAGGGTATGAGCAACTGATCACTGACATAAGTAAATAAAGCTATCTCAAAGAAATAAAATAAAATATAGCATGTGGGGCCTCCCTGGTGGCACAATGGGTTAAGCAATGCACTATGAACCAAACCGCAGCCACTGCAGCGTGAGTTCTATCCCTGCTGCCAGCCGGGGAGGTGACCCACATGGTGCAGCGACCTCTCCTGTCTTGCCTGCTGCTCCCCTCAGCAGTGTATTTCAGTCAATCTACCTGTTCTGCTCCTCACTCTGTCTCTGGTGAATCCTCTCACCCCTCACACCTCTGGTCTGTATCCCAGTTCTTTTTTTTTTTTTTAATATTTATTTATTTGTGCATACAAGAACTGGGGTACAGACCAGAGGTGTGGGGGGTGAGAGGATTCACCAGAGACAGAGCGGGGAGCAGAACAGGCAGATCAACCGAAGTACACTGCTGAGGGGAGCAGCGGGCACAGCAGGAGAGGTCTGCTGCACCATGTGGGTCCCCTCCCTGGCTGGCAGCGGGGATCGAACTCGTGCTGCAGTGGCTGTGGTTTGCTTCACAGTGCGTTGCTTTACCCATTGCGCCACCAGGGAGGCCCTGTATCCCAGTTCTTGTATGCATAAATTAAACCATGTAAAATTGCCAACATTTAAAAAAATATATAGCACATGTATACTAATATATATACACATACACATACACATGTATTGTTTGTATTACACACACAGGAGTTCTTGAACAGGAAATAAGAAACAGATGATACACATTGCCTCTGGGAGGAATATTGTCTGGGTGGAGAATAGGTAGGATAGAAAGGATGCCTTTTTAAATTTTATTTATTTAAATATTTATTTATGCACACAAGAGCTGGGGTACAGGCCAGAGGTGCAGGGTGGTGGTGGGGGTTCTTGAGAGGATTCACCAGAGACAGAGTGGGGAAAAGAACAGGTAGATCTATTGAAATACACTGCTGAGGGGAGCAGCGGGCGAGGCAGGAGAGGTCTGCTGCGCCATGTGGGTCCCCTCCCTGGCGGGAGATCGAACTTGCGTTGCTGTGCTACGGATGCTTCACAGTGCGGCGCTCAACCCACTGCGCCAGGGAGACCTGATGGCTTTTTTTAAATAAAAGCCTTTTTACATCTTGAATTTTGTAACAATTATATATTTATTAAAAAACAAGATTTAATTTCAGAAGACATCTGAGAATAAATACAAATTTTATTTGTAAATTTATAGTCATTTGTAAAAACACATAAATACAACAACGGAGAGTCAACAGCTGTGTCTCTCTCCTGCTTGTTTCTCACCACCATCATTGGAGAGCCAGGATCACGCGGGCATATTGATGTGATGGGACGAAAGAAACTCAGAGCCACCTTGCTGAGAACACAGCAAGATGTGGTGGTGGGCAAGAGGAGGGGCCAGGGCAGAAAGCGACTCCAGCATGAACCTTCATGTATGTGCTCGGGAATGTGTTTATACTTTTCAGCCTCGGCTTCGCCCCCTGTAAGGTAGTTAGAATGATGCTATCTGCACCACAGATTAGTAGTGGGAATTGCATGTGCCAGCTCCTGGTTATTAAAAGGTGAACTAGACTGTACCTGATAAGGGGACTGAGACTCAGAAGGGCAAAGGAACCTCAAAGAGATGACAATCAGGTGTGGAGGAGACAGACCAGCCAGGGGCCTCTCTGGCAGCAAGGCCCTGGGGCATGGAGGAGGTGCTGTCTTGGGTTGGGTTTGCAGGGCCAGCCTGAGGTGGGTTCCTGCCTGGGCCAGTGAATGATTGAGAAATGCTTTCAGTTGAAACTTTCAGGAAATGAAGGACACAAAATGGGGCAGGTGGAAGGTGGACAAGACTTGTGGCTAGCTCAGTGTTGGCAAACTTTAGCCTTTAAACCAAATCTGTATTTCTGAAAATAAAGAGTTGTTCTGGAATACAGCCCACACTTACTTCATTGATGTACTATCTGGGGTGACTCTTGCACTTTGAAGGCAGAGTTGAGTAGTTTGGGACCAAGTCCAAATGAACCACAAATCCTAAAATACTTGTTATCTGGTCCTTAATGGAGAGTGTTCCCGCTCTGGTTTGACTGAGTCCTGATCCCCCCTCCCGGAGTGCCAGAGCAGGAGCAGCCTGGCAGAGATGTCCCTCCCCGCCCCCAGCACCATGCCCCTGGCCTTTTGTCCCCTTGCACAGGGTCGATGTGAGGGCCCTGTGCTTAGAAGGGCCCTGCACTTGGGAGCTGCAGAGTGAAGTCCAGGTTGTAAATATAAATTTAGGAGTGGTTAGAATGTGGATAGTATTAAAAGATTGGTACTTAAGGTCTGGATGAGATCACCTAGAGAATGACTGTAGAGGCGGAGACACTGTAGGATTGGGCCCTGGGGCCAACAGTGTTTACAGGTCAGGAAGAGTTAAGGATCTGGGAAAAGAGATCCAGAAGGAGAGACCTTGAAATAGGAGGAAAACTGAGAGAACATGTTGCCCAGAAGCCAAGTAAAGAATATGATTTAAGGAGTGAATGAGGAGTGAAGAGAAATGCCATTAGGGAAGTCCATTTTGGGGGGGGCAGGCACAGCGTGGTATAGCTGCACCCCAGAGCACACAGTTTTTGAACCCAGAGTAGGGTAGAGGAGCAGCCCAAGCATGCAAACACACACGCCATGCACACACGAGAGTCCTTGCTCAACGTTCTTGGAAATGGAGACCTGAAGTGAAACAAGGTATAAAGGAATGACTTTTATACCACAGGCTAGCTGATACAAACAAGAGTTAAGTCCCTCAGTCCTATTTCCGTCATAAAGCATCACCAAACTTCTAAATAAAGACCCAAAACACTTCTCAGGAGAGCAAGGCGGGCATCCCTCCATCACAGGACACACACCCACCACCCCCTCACTCCTACTGGGACAAGGCAGGCATGCTAATGAACCCAACATGCACCCCTCTGGGATGTGGGAGAAAAATGGGAATGGGGAAGCCGGCACAGACAGGGGGAGCAAGTGCCAGTTCCACATAGACGCTGGCCCTGGCCAGAACAGATCCTTTATGCTCACTGTTGAATGAAAGGATGTCAGGAGACATGTCATCCTGCACAGCACACTGCTAACCTCACCTGGGACATAAGTCAGACGTGGGGTTCAGTCTGGCCTGGTGTACTGAGCAGAGGTCCTGCCATACAGAGCTTCATCTCCTAACAAGGGCCGTTTCCGTGGATGGCACGATCAATAGCCTGATGAGAAGGAATTCCCAGAGAGAGGGAAGACCCCGCACCCAGTGAGTGCAAACGACACATTCTAGTTGTTTTGAACAGGGGCACAGAGAAATGGAGGGGTAGTCAGATAATTATGCAGAGACTAGAACGGTTTTAAGATGGAGAAATTAAATCGTGGCAGGGGAAGACGTGATCTTCTAGCTTGGGCGAAACTGACGACATTCCCGGAAGAACATTCCTTGGAGAGAGTTAAGCTGATGAAGCAGGATGCTGCTCGGTCAGCTGCCTGGAGTCTGCTGCTTGCTTCTGCAGAGCCGCTGTGGTCTGTGGCTTGCCCACAGTAGTATCCATGGCTACCTGGACCCCCTTTACTAACAATAAGGAAAGTCCATGATGGATGGGGTGACAAGCTTCCGCATACAAGCTGCATAAAACCCTGCTTTTCGGGGCTCATACTTTTGGGAACTATCTCACTGAGCCCACTGGTGTGACATATCTCACTCTCTCCTCCTCTCTGAGTGCCTCCTGACTTCTCTGAAAAAAACTGCCCTAACAATGAGAGGAGATGGCACTTGAAGGGAGGAGGAGCGTGACCTCTAGGAGCATGGACAGTGCGTCCACAGTACAGGACAGAAGGCAGAGCCGGTGTGCACCGTAGCTGGTGGCTACGGTGGTGGGAGCTTGTCCAAATTCTCCTGATGGCTTCTGCTCAGTGTCATAGAAAGCAAGAGCATAAGCTGAGAGTGAGTTTGGGGGAGGAAAGGGCAAGGGCTTGAGGGAGGAAAGTGTCATGTGTCACACAGAAGAGTGGCCTTTAGCAAAGGTCTCCTTTTGGTATATCCCGCAGCATACAATGTCAGCAAGTACTTTCTCGATGCCTGTCATGTCCCACTTAGCAAATGCCAACTGCTTCTTAAGATTCTTCAAACACATGCCAAGTAAGTTTGAGACTCCGGGGGCCTGGCAGAACAGCAGGGATGATCCAGGTTTGCCAGGAGACAGCGCCTCTTCTGAGCTGCTGCAGCGGCCTCCTAACAGCCTTTTGATTCTGTTTGAGTAACTTTCCTCACACACCTGATCACGTCCCACCTTCAACGAGGATATACAAACCTCGTGACAAACTGCTCGGAGGGAACTAACAGCAGCACTGGGATAAGGAGGTGAAAGACTGACTTTTCAGATCTTGTTGAATTTGTTGGAAAAAAATGCACCAGTAAGTCCTCAGCCTAAAGTCCTTCATCGGGTCTCAGAAATTGCAACTTTAAGCAACATGACCAATAAGAAAGGAGGACCTCAACTAATGTCTTCCATTTGGATTTTTCTCCATCAATATTATCAGGGCGTGAAGATTGAACAAACGACCTCATTCGATGAGCTGCTGTATCCACTATTCAATAGAAAAACAAAACCCCCTGTACCGAGGATAAAGTAAATCCCTTAACGTTTTCAAAGTATGACCTCGCTGGCGGATGCCCTATCAACCTCTTTTGGCTCTCTCTATTCAGTGACGCGTTCTTCCAGCTCAGTCAGCGTGCCAGCTCTCCTGAGGTCTTTTCGCAGGCTTTCCACTTCTGCCTGTCTTATCCTTGCCCCTCTCTTTCCTTTCTCTGCCCCTTAATTTTCGGTCTTAGTTTTAAAGCCACTTTTCCAGGAAAGACTGATCTGCCTGAATTCTCAACTCCCACCGTGGGGAGCCCCTGGCAGCAGCTGCTGCTGCTGAACCCTGGTCAGGCTGCCGGGCTGGGCACTCACTACCCTGGAAAAACATAGTGAAATGCCAGTTTGCCTGACTGCTTCGCAGACCGTTGGAGCCCAGCACGGCGTGGGTGCCACTGGATGTTAGGTGGAAGAAAGTGTCGGTCTCTGGGCCTGTGTCCAGCCACAGCAGCCGCCTTCAGGACAGACGGGAGAAGGCAGCCAGATGAGCGAGGAGCCATGGGCCAAGTCACCCTCTTGGCCCTCCCTTGTAGAGGTCAGCTGACGCTGCCTGCGTCCTGTGGGCGCCTCGTCAGAGACGGGTCGTGGTCGCACCACTTCGAGTCCAGAACGCGGTGCTCACAAGCTCTAACAGTTTAGAGACAAGGAACGAAGGGTCTGGCCTCCCCAAAGGCTGCTGGGGAAAGGGGCTGGAGCCCGGTGACGGATTTCCTGAGAGTGAGTCCAAAAGGGGCGTCCTCCTCTCCAAGTGCGGAAGCTTAGCCCACCGGCTGTGACAAAAGCCCCGAAGCAGCGGCCAGGAACGCCGCACCTACCCAGCTCGCAGACCGTCCCCAGCACGGGTGGGGCGAGCGGGGAAAGCGAGTCTGCCCCGCGCCTGCGCACTCGCCCTCGGGGCAGGGCGCCGGCGCACCCAGGCCCCACCCAGGGGAGGGCCCACGCGCCCGCCCCGCCCCCACCCTGCGTGCGCACCGCCTAGAGCCCGCCTCCGTGAAAGACTGCCGGGCGCATGCGGCCGGGCGGGCTCACTGGCGGCCGGGGGCTCAGCGCGGGTGTCGGCCAGGAGCTCGCTAGCGGACGGCGCGGTTGGAAGCCGGACTCAGGTAGGCTGACTGCAGGTTGCCCCGGGAACTGTGCTCCGGTGCAGGGACCCGCGGCGCGCGCCGAGGCCGGCGCGGGACGGCCCCACCGCCGAGTGACCGGCGTCGCTCTCACCAATCGGCGGTGAGCGAGCTCGCCGCGCTGCCCAATGGGCTGCGTGCCTAACGGGAGCGGGGCGGGTGACCAGGCCCGCGAGGAGCCGGCTCCCGCGCGCAGGGCCGCGTGGCCGGTCGCTGCTGGGCAGAGGGGCCGCCGGGGCGTGGGGCGGCAGGAAGGGCCGCGGGGCGCGGCGGCGCGGGTTTCTGTGCTGTTTGGTTCGACTGACCGGGTGGCTCGTGGGAGGGAGAGGGCCCTGGGGGCGCGTGCGCCCCCTCTGCTCAGCCTCCCTGAGTCCTCCGTCGGCCGCGGGTCCCTGGGTTTTGGCGCGGCCCTCGCCCCTCCGGCCTCGCGGCACATTCCTAGCCTAGCTGGAGGGGGTTCAAGGTCCGAGACGGGCCCGCCGCGGCGGGGGAGGGGCTGCGGCGGCCTGGCGGGCCCCGACTCGGGTGGGCAGAAGGGGCCTTGGAGCTCCCGGGGCCTGACCGCCTCCAGATGCCGACCCCTTAGCCCTGCGGCCGGTCCTCTCCCTTCCCGGCCGCTGGGAGTGAGGGAGCTGCCTTTTAAAGAAGTTCACTCCGTTTGCGTGGGCACTTCCGTCCACATTCATCATTTTTAATCCTCAGCAGCCGGCTGACCTGGCGATGCGGAGGTTCTCAACCGTTTACAGCTGTGAGGACTCTGGCTTTAGGCAGCAAAGTGACACAGAAGTGGTAGATCGCACAAAAGTGGTAGATCTCACTACACTTAACAAAGGAAAAGCACTTTGCATCTTTGTTGAATTCCTCTGATGCATCCTGATTTGTGTCACTTCTTGGAAACCTTCCGATGTCTCCACGACCTACAGAATAGGTCTGCATTTCCCTTGTCTGCATTTCCAGCTTATTTCCCACTTACACCCGCCTATTCCTCCTCCCCCTTTTCTTGGCTCTACATCCTGTGTTCTGTAGATAGCCTTCCTGTTTCTTCTGTTGGGGTTCCCATACTTTAAGTCCTGCAGTCTGTCTAGGTCCACTGCAAAGTGTCAGCTCAGCCATGGGGGAGCAGACTGGATCTTTTTGCTGGACTCGCTCATGTCCTGTAATGGGTCATGGTGCTTTACCCTGGTTTTGCTCCTGAAAGATTTCTTTTCTCGTTTTCATTCACCTTTATATCTTTCACATGTCCTGCTTTCAGCCAACATTGGATTACTCATTTATTTGTAAATGTCATATCTAACTGGACGGTCAGCAACTTGAGAAACAGGCCCAAATCTGATGAATCGTTGTGGTCCCCAAAGTGGCAGTCACATGTACACAGTGAGCAGTCCATAAATGTGAGTAAATGACTCCTGTCTGCCCCCCACCTGGTCTTTGAGTGCAACTGAATATTTATTCCAAGCACTGCAGGAGACCACAGAATCTCCCTTATAGATAGTTATTACCCTTTATCTTAAAATAGGAGCAAATCAGATGAATGGATGAGATGAGCCTTCTGTGAAAGTAATCTACTCCATCACCCACTGGGTTGGCTGAGGAATTTCTGGGAACATCCAAAATTTAGACCATGGTATAATCTGAGGGATATGCCTGGTTAGGACTTAACTAAAATGTAGCCAAGTCTGATATGGGTCAGTAGGAACCATTCAACTCTAAGGTCAGGGAACAGTGTTCCCCCAAATATTAGGGACTGGGGTCAAGAAAGTTTAGGGAAGCTGTTTACTGTATGCCCCTTTGGGACATCAAAATGTACATTAACTTATTAAAGACTGCCAGGGGTTTTGCATTAAAGAAATCAATTGACTAACCAGCATTTCTTTGATTTATCTGCTCATTAGACCCGCTTTGGGAATTCCATATGCATTTTACAGAAGTCGAGGAGCCTGCTTTTGAAAATGCAACAGGATGAAAAGAGCAGCACCGATTGGGGTGTCTTCCTTACTCTTGGAAGGGGAAGACATTCTGAGCATTCTTTCCTCCTTGCCAAGTGTGTTCATTCCTGCTCCTGGAGGAGTGGCATGAAGCAGAGGGGGTGGGGAATGCTTTAGACAGAACTCCCTGGCTTCCTTGTTCCTTTCTTAGCTACTTTTTTAAATTATAAATTGCCTTCTCGTGAAGTGTTCCCAGAGGCAGGCGATGTCCTGACTGTACTACAGCAGCGTTATCTTCTGCTTGGTGACCGTGTTTCTCACGTTGACCACAGCTGGCTCTGCTGACCAAATGGTGTTTCTGCACCTGTGAGGCCAGGGGCCAGTGATGAATTCCTGCTGGACTTGCCCTGTCTCCTTACTTACCCTTTATTCCTGCTTCTGCCACTCCCTTTGTCTCTCTGGTCGGCATCATTTCCTGTCACAGCTGTACCTTCTTTGGATTTAATCTAATCTGCCCTTTCTGAGTCCTCTGCCCATTATGTGCCTCCAACTGATTTATTATCTGGTGTCCCTTTCTTACACTAGATAAATCTCTCTCTCTGTCACACCTGGAAGATGTGGCTGGCAAAGTGTAAGTTATTAAATAACTGAAGAGAGCTACCATTAATTAAAAGATTTTTTTAAGCTTTACTGTAACTCCTTTTCAGAGTTGAAGTTCTTTCTTTTTATTCTGCCTTTCACAACCAAGAGGAACTGTGTTTTCTTGATGATACAATGTAGTTTAGCCAAAGAAGACGTTTTCAGGGTACATCCTCATCCAAGATTGACATTTTTTTCCCTATTAGGGAAAATTATGAGCTACCTGCTTGTGTTTGCAGGGATGTCAGCCAACATCTGGGGCATAGTGTTCTGTTCCCCCCGCTAGGGCTGTGCTGTTTCTGTTAGGTTGACTTTTAAGGTTGGTTGTTGTCAAAGCTTTAAATAAAAGGTACTTTATTTGATGAGCAGTTGCTTTTTAATTCATATTTGACTAAAGCCACTCAACGATCCAAGCAATTGTTATGATTCCAAATAACAGCTTCTCGGAGTCCTGTGACAGGGGAAACTGAGGCACATCGCTCCGTTTCATAGCTAGTAAGTGGCAGAGCTGGTGTTTGAACCTAGATAGTTTCGATTTGTTAGGATAAATTTGATGTGTAATTTTTCCTTTTCCCAGGTCAAAAAGTAAAATGAAGTACATTCTAGTTACTGGTGGTGTCATATCAGGAATTGGTAAAGGAATCATCGCCAGCAGTGTGGGCACAATACTGAAGTCATGTGGTTTACATGTAACTTCAATTAAAATTGATCCATATATTAACATTGATGCAGGGACATTCTCTCCATATGAGCATGGTAAGCAAAATGCATTTCTTCTTCTTTTTTTTTTCTTAAAGATTTATTTATACATACAAGAACTGGGGTACCGGCCAGAATCCAGGGTGGTGAGAGGATTCACCAGAGACAGAGTGGGGAGCAGAACAGGCAGACTGACTGAAACACGCTGCTGAGGGGAGCAGTGGGCAAGGCAGGAGAGGTCTGCTGCCCCATGTGGGTGCCCTCCCTGGCCGGCATCAGGGATAGAACGCAAAAGTGCTGCAGTGGCTGCGGTTTGCTTCATAGTGCGTTGTTTAACCCACTGCGCCACCAGGGAGGGCCCCCCCCCCTTTTTTTTAAAGGTTTATGAATACAAGAGTTGGGGTGTCAGCAGAGTTGCAGGAAAGTTGAGAGGATTCTCCAGAGACAGTGGGGAGCAGAACAGGTGGATTGACTGAAGTACACTGCTGAGGGGAGCAGCAGGGAGACAGGAGAGGTGTGCTGTGCCATGTGAGTCAGCTCCCTGGCCAGGGATTGAACCCATGCTGTAGTGGCTGCAGATTGCTTGATAGTGCTGCAGCTCGATCCCTTGTGACACCAGGGAGGCCCACATGTCTTCTTTTTAAAAATAATAATAATTACCTTGTAGTATGTGGAACTTGTCAGTCCTTCCTTGACTTATTGTGCCAAACCTAACTTCTACCCTCTGCCTTCTAAAATGGCCCCAGCATAGCAGAATGATGGTTTTCTTACATGGACAGAAAGGAAACAAACCTTAATATGATTTGAATCTACAGGTTTCTGTAAGTAGAAATAATAGAAACAATCTTTTCGGTGACTAAAGAAAATTTTATTTTTTTTGTGAAAACGGAAATCTGGTGACTATTAACTATTCAAATATTGGAGAAGAGGAAGCTTTCTTTTAAGAGACCCAAACTTTAGAAAAGGATGGGTGGATAAATGTTGTAAAGGAAATAGGTTTTGTCATGATGTAAGAAAGATCTCTAATAGCAAGCTCTCCAATGTTGGGGTGACCGATGTTAAGAAGCTGTAGATTCCCCTGGGTAGAAACATTCAGACAGGCTAGTAGGCCACTTTGTAGAATTCAGGCAACAGGTAGACGCTGGAATCGGATAATCTATAAGCTGAAGATTCTGTTTTGCTTATACTTTGCGTAATATAAATGACTGTTTTTTGAGGTGAATGAAAACTTGAACTGTTGAGGAGGGGAGGGAAACAGCATTTCTTTGCTATTGCTGAGGGCCTATCAGCTATGATGTGTGTGTCTGAGTTACTAAATGATTAATGGTACTTAAAACTGTGGGTAAATGCACTGTTAAAACATCCTAGGTTTTGAAATTGTTTTCATACTTCTGGTCTCTAATGTTGCGACAAAGTGTGCACGGGTGAATGTCCTTAGGACAGAAATCCTTGAGTAATAAACAGCATGAGGGAAAGATCGACACATTTAGTGTGGAATTCTTGGGCAGAGGGTGAGCGCGCTGCGTGCAGGAAGAAAAGAAGACCATTTTTCCTCTCCTGGTTCTGAGCTTGTCTCCTGTTGTGATGGCAGGAATGAAGCATCCTGAGCAAAACTTCTAGGATATGTTTTGAGAAGGGACTGTTCAAGGCTTGGGGACACTGCAGTTCCACACTGATGAGGACTGGAAGTGAGCCCAGAGACTGGTTTTTATAACGAACACAACCGAAGCGTATATATTTTGTTCAAGTTTTGCATCCATCATACTTTCTGAACCTTTCTTAGTTCTTTTTCTGTTGGTAGCAGGTCCCTTCCTCTGAAAGGTTGTAGCCTCTGTCCCCAGCCCTTCAGTCTGTAGCTTGGTTCTATCCTGTGAACCTTGTAACTGTCCATGTAGCTCTCTCTGACTCAGACTGAGTGTGTCAATAGGTGGGAAGTCTGAAGTCAGCCTTGGGAGACTGGTTGGTGTTTTTTCTTTTGTGATGTATATTGTTTTCTAGAAGTAGATTTCTCAGCTTCCCATCAAGTCAGTGCAGACTTTTTTCTTGAATGTTTATATTTTTGGATTCAAGTTTTGCCTGGCATTCATTTACCCAGAATGTTCTCACTGTTCACTGCAGGCGAGGTTTTTGTGTTGGATGATGGAGGGGAAGTTGACCTTGACTTGGGCAACTATGAGCGATTCCTGGACATTCGCCTCACCAAGGACAATAACCTGACCACTGGGAAGATATACCAGTATGTCATTAACAAGGAACGCAAAGGAGATTACTTGGGGAAAACTGTCCAAGGTAATGCTGGGTTTGCCATCAAGGTTTTAGAATCTTAACTAATTCAATTTTTTTTGTGTGTGTACAAAAAAACGATGTTTTATGCAATTGCATCATCAAAGTGTCAAGGTATTGTCACTGAAACATGCCTTAAATGAAAAACACAGAGGTGTAGGGCTGTTTGCTCAAAGATGAGTGGGGTGAACCCACATGGCTCTGGGAACGCACCGAAGCGGTTCTGCAGCCGATCGGAGCCCTGAGAGCTGAGAGCGAGGCGTGTGCAGTGATGAGGGCAGCCCTTGTGGCGTGCCTGGGCCCAACAGACAGTGCGGGGAACGAAAACCCTGTATTGGTTTTCGGGCTGGTCATTGGTGCCTGAGGGCTGGGAGCTTGACACGTGGGCCTCTGTGTCCATTATGCCCCTGGCACAGCTTCACTTGTATATGTTTCTGTACTGGGGTTTTGATAAAAGTGTTCTGCTGCTTTAAAAAAAATGTGGGATTAGAAAACGCTTAGTTTAGTAAAATGGCCTAAGTCTAAATTTGGGGTAGAGGAGGATCTGAAAAGTGGTTTTTATCTGAATTATGGGAGTAAATGTGCTTTTGGCTTTAGGCTTAACTGAAAGCCAAGGGTCATGCGGACAGCTGGCTCTGGGCTGGGACTTCCCTGGTCAGATTCTGGCTGATTGGGTCACGTGTGGATTGTAGCTCTTCCTCTTAGCAGCTCTGTGAGTGTGGCAGGTGATCTGCCTCTGAGATCTGGGTTCCTTTTCTGTAAAATGGAGATAATAATAGTATCTGCCTCTATGGGTTGTTAGGTGGATTAAAGAGGTTAAGTCAGTGGAAGTGAAACAAACTCAGTTTTTCTTGTTCCTGACACGAAGAAAGGGATCAATTAGGAATTAAAATGATCCTGGTTGTAGAGTTTGTAGTGAAGGCCTCCAGTGTATTCATTCATTAAATATTTATTGAATGCTCTTTGCAGGGGGATCCTTACTGGGGCAGGGAATACATGATGCAAAGGCCAAGGAGCCATTGTCCTCCTGGAGGTTACCTTATGAGAGAGACAGAAAGAAGCAGATGGAATTCCACGTTTGATAGGAGCTCTGAAGAAAACAGTAGAGTGAGGAGAGAGAGTGTCTTGGGAAAACCAGTTTGGGCAGGTGGTCAGGAAAAGTCTCTAGGAGAGGACCTCTGGGCTGAGAGGCCAGCCGTGGAAAGGGCGAGAGGAGGAGGGAGGCACAGCCTGCGCAGAGGCACATGGCCGCCAAGGACCTGGTCGGAGATCAGAGGCCGTTAGGACAGGCACAGTGACCACGCAGGGTGGTCAGAGTGGTAGGTGAGTGGGCTCCGGGCAGTCAGGTTATAGGGGTTCTTTTGGGTCTTGACCTGGGGTTCGGATTTTACTCAGTGCCGTGGGTTTAAACTGAGAACTCTGATTTGCATTTTTAAACGATTACTTTGGCGCGGATGCTGCTCTGTGTGTGTGTTAGATAATCAATGTCCATCCTTCTGCTCGAGGCACTGCTGGTTGTGTACCTAACCAGTTAAGCTAATCTCTGCCCTTAGCAACTTGCCTGCGAAGCCCTACAACTATTCTTCTAAGAATGTTTAGCAGTGGTTGACTTTTACTGAGCCCCAGCGTACTTGGCATGCTGCTTAGATTTCACAGGTGCTGGCTCATAAAATTTCCACAGCTTTATGAAGTAGGAGCTGTTGCAACTCTGCTGAACAGATAGGGAGAGCTTAGGAATAGTTCAGTAATTTGCCCGAAGATCCCCTGCTGGTGAGGGTGAGACAGATTTGCATCCGGGCACCACCAGATGAGGTGCTCCTCGCTGCTGTGTGCGGAAACTGGAAACACCACAGGACAGGGTCCTGGTGTGCTCGTGTTCCTGGAAGAGCCCTCAGGTGTGAAGTTCCCGCCTTCTGCTGTAAGCACAGGGGGCCATGGAGTGCGCAGTGGCAGTGCAACTCACAGGGAAACACAGGGCAGGTGTCTATTGGTGACGTCACCTTCACCTTTCTCTGTTTTGCTTCAAACCAGAACTTGGGAATCTGGAAAGGTGGTCGTGGGGTCTGTGAGCCCAAGCCTAGTTAACGCCGTCTGAGAGTGGTCTCAGAAACACTTGTGAGACCATCGCTACTCTGCATAGGCAAGGAATGCAGCAGTATGGGTCCCTGTAGTGTAATTGTCTCGATTGATGAGTTACATGCGTCTTTTCTCTTTCCCAGTCGTCCCTCACATCACAGATGCAATCCAGGAGTGGGTGATGAGACAGGCGTTGATACCCGTCGATGAAGACGGCTTAGAACCCCAAGTGTGTGTTATCGAGGTTTGTACGCTGCTTCCTGAACGCTGTGTCCCTGCGTAGGTGGCCAGAGTGTATGTTATCTCCTTAGTCAGCCATCAGCCACTGGTGAGACAACTGGGGAAACCCTGGGCCCTTGGACTGCACTGGGGCAGGGAAGGGTGTCAGTGGCCCTGAGTGGCTGTGCCCTCGGAAGCGATGCTCTGTCCTGTTAGCATTCGTGCCCGCACTTAGTGTGACCTCACGGTGAGGGTGGCTCGGCACGCCCTTGTCCGTCCGAAGGGAGTTGGCTGGGTTTGCCTGTCCTCTGGCAGAAACAAGACTGAGGAGAGAGGTTCTGCTCTCCCGCTCTGCTGCTCCTGTGGGTCTTGGCATCCTGTGAAGAGAGGGGATTTGAGTTCTAGCTCTTTGTTCATAACTGACGTTTAATCCAGAAATTGTTTATGGCTAGCAGAGGAGATGGGATTTGGATTTTTTTTGCCTTGTGAATGCTCATACAAATAAAATTTAGTCTTTCAATTGATCTTTTTCTTGAAATGATGGGTAAAAATCCATTGATGACCTTGAGGAATGGTGAGTCTATCCAAAAAAAGGTAGCCTTTTGGTACAAAAAATCTAATTACTATTAACTGCTATTTAATTGTTAACTATTATGTAATTACTGTGAACTGGTATTTGTCAGATCCAGAGAGTCCACATTATGCTGTTAATGATCGTTGAATTGAGGTGACAGAGTACATTGTCAGCAAACTGAACCATAGAAGGAGGGTCAGTGCTCTACCTCTCAGGTGCCTTTGTCCTTCTAGCTCGGTGGAACAGTGGGAGATATAGAAAGCATGCCCTTTATCGAGGCCTTCCGTCAGTTCCAGTTCAAGGTCAAAAGAGAGAACTTCTGTAACATTCACGTCAGTCTGGTTCCACAGGTGAGGCATTCAAAGTTTTACTTCAGGGGATTGGAGAGGAGGGAGAATAAGTTGATTTTTCACTCCTTATCTGTGTTAAATACTTGAGGAACAGAAAGTAGGGGATAAAGAATTCTAACTAATCACTATTATACTTTTTGAAAATGTGAAACAGAAAACATTTGTCCGTGGGTCAGGACAGAGTGCAGTTAAAGACGGTGGATTGAACCCATCCACTTGTCTGTCCTACATGGTGATGCCCCACTGCAACTTAGAGTAAAGGGAATTTTTTTAAAGAAAGAATTCATATAGATACATAAGGTGAGAAGAGTCAACAGTAACAAAAATTAGGAAGCCAGAGGGAGAGGAATGTCTGCTGACCCAGCAGGCCTGAGGGAGCTGGGTCCTCATCTTGGTCCTCAGACCCCAAAGGTCCAGGCACAGCAGCACCAGGTATGTCTGCTGGTGGGGTGAGGGAGCTGCTGTTTCAGAGCAGTTAGACCCTAATGTCCCCTTCCCTCTCCCTCTGGCAGAGACTGAGGCTTTCTCTCTGGAGAGGGTTTCCAGATGCACACACACCAAGGACAGTCGAGAACAGTATAGCTGAGCTAAAAGCACGGGGGTGAGGTAGAGCTTTTGCTGTGTAGCTTATCCCACTTCTCTCACTTGTTCTCAGAATCACCACAGCCAGGCTTGGACCTTCCATGTAGGAGATTGTAGGGTTCTTTGGGTGTCTGGGGTTTATAAGTGACTAGCCCAGGAGAAAATACTGCCCTAAGATTCCCCAGTGAAACAGACTGGCCACACAGCCAGTGTGCGGACACTGGGGTACAGGCTGCCCATTCCCATGGAGCTTGGAGTTAGCCTTAAAATAGGAGTGGCAGCCAGGGATCTCCAGACACCACACTGGAAGAAAACACCTCAAGTGCAAGAGTGAAACAACAGAAAAAAAGAAAAAAGAAGTTGAGGTTCTGCAGGAAGCAGGAGACGTAAAAAAAGAAACAAAGCAACTTTGTGAATATTCTCAGGATTAAGAGGAGAAAAACTGCATCTGTTAAATTAGAACTGGATACTTTTAAGACCAGAGCACTCAGAAAATAGCAAAGAATTCTTGGAAATTAAGCACTGGATAGCAGAAATGAAAAGTTAAGTGAAAGAAGGTTTAGGAATTACCTCCGGAAGTAGGGTTTTGTGAAGATCAGGAGACAGGAAATAGGCAAGAAAAGGTAAAATTAAAGGACTGGTTTAGAGTTCTGACATCCAAAATAATAGGATTTCCAGAAAATAGCAACAGACTATTGGAAAGGAAGTGTAATCTGAACCAGAGGTCAGCAAACTGTGCCCCTCAACCCAAATCAGTGCACCCCATCTTTGACTGTGATGTAAGGAGACACAGCAGGGCCCATTTATTTTGTTCATGGCTCTTTTGCATTGAAACAGCAGTAGAGTAGTTGTGACCAAGACTATAAAACCTAAAGTGTTTATTAACTAGCTCTTTATAGAAAAATTTTTCTGACCCATGGTCTAAACAACTCAAAATAGTTTTCAACCATGAGTTTCTAGACTGAAAGGACCTGGTGAATTAATTGGAAAATGATCTATACCAAGGCCTGTCATTGTGATAATTCAGAATAATGGGAAGAAATTATAAAATGATCTGAAAAGAAAAACAAAAAATCAATATGACATTATTAGAGGTCTCAACAGCAATGCTTAAGCTAAAGAGTAAAACTGTTTCCTTAAAAATTTGTGGGGACTTCTGTACCCAGCAAATCTGTTAGTGTGAGAGGAGTTAAGACAGTTTAGAATGTAGAAAACCCAGCATACCAAAGAAATGGAGCCACCAAGGAAAACGAATTGTTGAACGAGGAAGGAAAAAGTATGGCACATGGTTGAATAACACACAGTATTTGAATACTCACATATGTGTAAACACTAACGAGGTGCCCAAGATGGGGGTTGCAGGCACAGAGGCTGCAGCCTAGTAGAGGGTAGGCTCCTTGTCTAATGGAACTTGATGAAAATGCCTCAAGTCTTCTGTCATAAGGTAGCAATACACAGCAGAAGGTTCAGTTAACAGCGGGACAGTGGCTCTTGAGGGCTTGGAAAAGGGGAGGGAGGGAGGTGGGGGCAGGACCCTGCTGTTCTTTAGTATCTAGTATAGAAACTGACTGTTAAGCTATAAGGACACATAGCTGATGTAATTAAAAACTATGCATGATCCAGTTCTCTCTTGTCTTATTAAGAGGAATTCAGGAAAAAGTCATACTTGAAATTCCTTATCACAGAGAAATGGACTTTTGTTTTCTTTTGTATAATAGCCAAGTTCAACAGGAGAACAGAAGACTAAACCCACCCAGAACAGTGTTCGGGAGCTCAGGGGGCTTGGGCTTTCCCCAGATCTGGTAAGACTTCCTGGTTTTTGCGTGCTCTTGTGTGTGATTGTGATCTCCCCTGCTTGGCAGGCGCGGCCTTGTTTTCCTGGCATGCTCTGAGGGATCTTTGATGGTGGGAAACGTGCAGGTTTCGTGCTTGGACCTGGGACTCTGGTTTACAAAGACTTTTTGACCTGGCCTGTGGGAGGTCCTGTCTGTCTGCTCAGCCCTTCATTTGTTGCCCTTTCCCCGCTACCCACAAACATCATGAGGAAGACCCCAGCTGGCTCTTGTAATTCATTGGTGCTGTCACTCTCTTATGTTTCTCCAATCTGGGATTCAGGAATTTGAATTTTGAAAACTAATCTTTTGCATGCACTATGTGAGAAGTTAAAAATGTGATGTCTATGGAGAAAAACCCAGCTTTGTAATCTCTTCTTTTGATCTAAATGTTTTATTTTCTTTGCTTCTAGGTTGTCTGCAGGTGCTCAAATCCTCTCGACACGGCAGTGAAAGAGAAAATATCCATGTTCTGCCACGTTGAACCTGAACAGGTAGGTAGAAATTCCATCTTCACACAAGTTTTTGTATACATATATATATTGCTTTTAATTATCCTAAAGTCTCTTAACTAGTTTCATGATGCTTCTTGTTGGTTCATGATTTGAGGCAGTAAGTGGACGGTTCCTAGAAGAGCTGGTACCTGTTGACTGGTTCTCCATGGCCTTGTCTCTGGGTTCCCCAAAACATACTTCGCCTCTCCTGCCTGTTCTCTGCCTGCTCCTTGTCCTTTGTGCTCCATATTGAATGCTGCCTTCCTCTTCCTGTCGACCTGGGACTCTTACTCGTTTCATCCTTCAGCGCCTGCTCGGACACAGTACTGTCTGAGAAATCTTTCCACCTTAAATCTTCTCGCATTAAATCATTTCTTGGGCCACATGTGTGCCTCATAGGTGCTGGCGAAGAGTCTGTCGTAACTGTGCGTGCGTGCGTGTGTGCATGTGCACACAAGCCCATGGTTCTCCCCCCGCCCCCCAACATTGAGCTTCTTTGGGTCAAGGACCGTTTTATTCAGTTTTATGTGCTTGGCGTCTAAGGTGTTCACTGAACATACTTAAGTTTTTTAGCTATTTGTGCTAATGGGAGGGTACCTTTGCTAAAGGAAATTCAAACTTTCTATTTATATCTAAGTGTAGAGCATGGTATGGAAATTCCAGTGGTGATAAACTGAGATGGAGAGTTCCATCAAGTTTGACTGGAGGAGAGTAGAAGTCAAGGAAGTTTCCAGGTTAGGAATTTATGATGAAGTTTGTTTCACTACTGAAATTATTTGAAGAAGAGTAAGAGAGTCAGCTGGCTTAGAGAGGGGCCAGTGAAGCACTGGGTTGAAATAAGAAATCCATTTACGATTACTAGGAGTATGGAAGTGAGTGTTAAGAGAAATTAAGGTGATCAGCCTGGCATTGAAGGGACCTGAGGAAAGCCTTGACTGTAGAGACAGCAGTTCTCTCCAGCTGGCTCGGGCTTCAGGGTGGGAGTGCAGTCTGGGGCCCGACGTAAGTGTTCCTGGGTGTGTCTTGTGCCCTGAGCTCCATCAAGGGGATTCTGCTTCATATGGAATGTTAGACCTGCAGAATAATTTCATTGTTACGAACAGCCTTTTTAAAAAAGTCATGTGCTTTAATTATTTTGGATATGTCTATCCTAGCAAGTGAAGGTAAATTCAGTTCTGTACCAGGATAGGATGTCACCAAAATTATTCACTATTAAAGATATAAGTATGTCTATATTTAAATGTAAACTTCAAATTTACCAATTTTCAAATGAGTCATTTATCTTAGCTGAATTTTAAGTTCTTTATTCTGAATATGATTCTTTCATCAGATGTGTGATGCAGTTTTTCTCCAAATGTATGACTGACTTTTTCATTTTCTTAAGGATGTCTTTTAGAGTATAGGTGCTTTTACATTTTAATGAATGTCTATTTATCCATTTTTTTTTTTATAGATTTTGATTAGTGTCAAACTAAAACTCTTTGTTTTAAAAAGATGATGAAGATTTTCTTGTAGAAGTTTACTTACATTTAGGTCAAGGGTTCATTTTGTTATGTGTAGTGTGAGGGAAGGGTTGAAATTCACCTGTTTTTGGATACCCAGTCCTCCCATTCATATTGGTTTAAATACTCTCCTTCAGTAAAACTCTTTAAAGGTAAAGTTTTTCATGTTTGTTACTGTATGAATGGCATATTTAAAAAATTATATTTAATGATTACATATGGCTTAGCAACCTTCCTAAAATTGTTAGTCCTGATGGTTTACCTGTAAATTTTGTTGGTTTTTATTGGATACGCAATAATAATATATGTAATTAGTGCCAGTTCTTATTTTTCAGTTCACACATACATATAAAACTTTCTAATTATAATGGCTAATACACTTATTATATTATTGCATGCAAGTAGGAAAATAGTGGTCAGTTTTGCTTTGTTCCAGGCTTTATATATTAAGGATAATTGTTAAATATCAAAGCAAATGATTTTTGCTGTGCATTTTTTATATTTTCACTAATTTACTAAGGAATTTCATTATGAACAAACTGTTTTTGAATTTTTTATTAAAACTGCATCTACTGAAGTTATTTTTCCTCTTTAATCTGTTCTTGTAGTGAATTATGCTGTTAAATCTCCTAATGCAGTGGTTTTCCAGCCCAGCTTTAAAAAATATTGGTGCCTGCCTCTCACCCCCGCAGATTCTAATTTAAGTGATAAAGGTTATAGTGTGGACTTTTGGGTTTTTACAAGCTCTCCCCATGTGGTTTCAAGTTTGAGAACCACTGTTCTGAGGGCAGTTCCTATTTGGACATGAGTTTGTTTTATTTTTTTCTTTATATTTCTCATCCCTGTGAAATTCCCGTCACCAGTTCCCCCGTGCACCATTATCATAGTCCCTTGCTTGTCCCACCCACTTTGTGCCTTCTCCCTCCTCCCCTCGGGAATAGACATGAGTTTGCCTTAAACTACATTCATGATTTGGTTTGTGATTTATTTTTTCAAGAATATTTGCAACCTTGTTCATAAGAAGTAAATTAGTAATTTCCCGTCCTAGTCTTGCTTTGATTTTGGTAATTTATATGTATTTTCAGAAGATTGTCCTTTTTCTGTTTGTACATCTAAAACAGTTTTCCAGGGTCATAGAAGTAGTAGGAGGCTGTCAGCATAGGTACTTTTGCTTGTTTTATTAGTGACCTTTGCTCCTTTTTAACAGGTGATCTGTGTCCACGATGTCTCATCCATCTACCGAGTCCCCTTGTTGTTAGAGGAGCAGGGGGTTGTGGATTATTTTCTTCGAAGACTTGATCTTCCTATTGAGAGGCAGTCACGAAAAATGCTGATGAAGTGGAAAGAGATGGCTGACAGGTTTGCCTCGTAATAAGGAGCTGGGAGTTCTGCACTTTCATCTCTTTTTTGTAGGTGTGCAGGGAATTCAGCTCTTGTGCCATCAACTCACGTTAGGGAAGGTCTTAATGGTGAGAGACGTTATGAAAGGACCTTCATTATCACATGGTGGCATCTTGGCTGAGGAGTCTTGGTAGCGTGGTCCCAGGCCTGCAGTGACATCTGTCACTCTTGTCTAGCCAAGAGACAGGCGCACCCGTGGCAGTGAGTTAGCATACACCCAAGGCCCACATGTTGGCTGGTTGTGGTGGAGCATTTCAGGGCGGTGTCCTAGTTATCTGAGCTGTGTTTGGGAACATGCTCCTCGTCTCACACCAGAAAAGGAACAGCAAGGATGTCCAAGAATTTTCTTTCATTCTGCGGATGCCAGATCTCATCACTGAGCACTGTCCTGTTCTGTTTTCTTCTCTCACATCAAAGATCTTTACACAGTGTCCAGAGCTGGTGTGCTTTGCTGTAGCTGCAAAGTCATGACACAACAAGGGAGGTTTGGCCAGGGAGCACCCATGTCCCTGCTCTGTCATGCTTTTGTTTTGACATTTTCCGTTTCTATCTTTGTCCACTTACATGAATTTTTTAAAAAAGATTTATTTTTATTATGCACACAGAACTGGGGTAAAGGCCAGAGAAATGGGAGGGAATGAGAGGATCCACCAGAGACAGAGTGGGGAGCAGAACAGGCAGACTGAAACACACTGCTGAGGGAGCAGTGGGTGAGACAGGAGAGGTCTGCTGCGCTATGTGGGTCAGCTCCTTGGCCGGCATTGAACTCAGGCCACGGTGGATGGTGATAGCTTGATAACGCTGAGACTTTAACAAAACCCTGTGCCACCAGGGAGGCCCCAAGTTGTGGGTTTTTTTTTTCAAAACAACTTGGGTGAGACTTTTGAAGCCATCTCTTTGTGACAGCTTCTAAAATTTTATTTTTAAAGCCCGCCATGTTGGTTTGAAAATTGCTTCCTATTTCTTGTTCTATAAATGGGACTCAGATAATAGTTGCTCCCATTATATTCTTCCCAGACTGTTTTTTTTCTCTTTAAAAAGCAATTTTGATCTCTTGGTGGTATTTACATTCTAAATAACTCGGCGTTTTTTGACGTTTGCTTAATAGATATGATCGCTTGCTGGAAACCTGCTCTATTGCCCTCGTGGGCAAATATACCAAATTCTCAGACTCTTATGCCTCTGTCATCAAAGCTTTGGAGCATTCTGCACTTGCCATCAACCACAAATTGGAAATCAAGGTGAGGGGTGGTGCAGATACAGCGGGACATGAACAGGGAGGCCACCTGCGTTCGTGTGACTCTGCACACGAGTCAGCTTTTTATCTTCAGAGCGCAGAATTGCTTTGTGTTAAGCTGGGTCAGAACTGACAGCCCCGTGCAGCTGTCCTCATCACTGGTGCTGACCTCCCTCATCTCCAGGTGTTTCTCAGCGTAATGGTATATTTTGTGCTGCTGAACAGCTTCCTGTTGAATGACTATTACATGTGTTTTAAGACTTCCAGGATCTCATATACTGCCCTGACTTTAAATTTTGCTAGTTCTTGGATCATTTATTTTATCCATGTTGAGATAGTCTCTGCTTTTCATGTATTAAGTGGTAGAGGTTGTATGATGAATAAAGAATTGGTGAGGTCTCAGGTATGAAGGGACACATAGAAAAGAGGGTGGGCCTGATGTGGTAGACACATGAGGACAGACATCCTTAAGGAGGCACCCCTGCAGGGGCAATAGATAAGGACAGAGAGAAGGCCATTCCAGCAGAAGGCAGAACACAGCCAGGGGCTTGGAACTGTGGAAGAGCTGAGAACTGAGGAGAGGGAAGGTGAACTGGAGGATGTCTGAAGACAGGCTGGTGAGGGCCTGCTCATCAGCTGGGCTAAACCTGGTTCTTATCTGGGGCTTCAGGGAAACCATCACAGGAAGTAATAGGCAGGAAGGAGTAGAAAAGAGTGAACAACCTGATACAAAAAGGGCAGATCTGTATAGACACTTCCATGAAAGATGCCTGGGATTATATGACAAGATGGTCAACACCTTCCCTTGTTAGGGAAACAAATGCAAATGAAGTCAAGTGAGATACCAACGGGTGCTCCTTAAGGGTGGCTGGGGACGAGGTGAGAACCATCATCCCCACCTGTAGGTGGAAATGCTCATGGTGTGACCACCCTGGCAGTGTATTTAATGCAAGAGAAACGAATGTGTGTCCATAAAAAGTGATTTTATAAAAATGGACTCATTTTTCATAATAACCCAAATCTGGAAACAATTCAAATGCCCAGAAGGACCTTGTAGATAGAGACATTGTGGCATAATCCTGCAGTGAAGACTGCTCAGTAATGAAAAGCAGCAAACTAGTATCATGTACTGTGCGTGGGTGAAACTTGAAAACATTCTACCAAGCAGAAGCCCAACACAAAGGCTGCGTGTCATTTCGTTCCACTCATGGACGCTCTAGAAGAGGCAAAACCTGTGAAAATAGAAATTGGAACTGAGGTTGTCCAGGCAGGCGGTGGGGAGGAGATTGTTCTGCAGAGGAGGGGGACACAACTTTTTGGGAAGGTGTTCATTTTTGTGTCTTGATTGAGATGGGGGATTTCATGCCTTTGTGTGTGTTTGACAGAACACTCAGAAGTGTTTGCCTAAAGGGCATGCATTTTGTTTTATGTCAATTATACTTCAGTCAAGTTGAAAAAAATGAAAAGCAATCTGAGTGGAAGGTGGACAGGGGAGAGTGTGTTTTGAACAGAGAACACCTGGAGTCTAGTCCTCTGGGGCTTAGCTGAGGTCCTAAACAGAGCACCTAGGGAGCCAGGTTTGAGAGCGACATGATTTCAAACATGAGAAAGACCTCAAAGGTTTATATTTAAATTGTTATTAAGTTTTCATATACACAGAGTATTATTATTTTTTTGAAGATTTATTTACGCATATAAGAGCTGGGGTACAGGCCAGAGGTGTGGAGGGTGAGAGGATTCACCAGAGACAGAATGGGGAGCAGAACAAGCAGACCAATGACTGAAATACACTGCTGAGGGGAGCAGCGGGCGAGGCAGGAGAGGTCTGCTATGCTATGTGGGTCACCTCTCTGGCCAGCAGCAGGGATCGAACTTGTGCTGCAGTGGCTGTGGTTTGCTTCATAGTGTGTTGCTTAACCCACTGAGCCACCAGGGAGGCCCTCATACAGAGAGAGTATTATTTTAAAACTTTAAAATGAAGAAAGATGGGACATGATGTTGTTTGGAAATGATGAAAGGCTGTGGCTGGAGTTATGAGCTGTGTCCTCCCCTCACCCCGTCTGCCCCCCAGTACATAGACTCCACGGACCTGGAGCCCAGCACCTTGCAGGAGGAGCCTGTGCGCTACCATGAAGCCTGGCAGAAGCTCTGCAGCGCCAAGTGAGTAGGGCTCCCGGCCCTCATTTCCTGCGGGCTTCGGGTGTTTTAGTGAGCAAGGTGCTGTATGTTCATGTTCTAATAGTAGGTGACCTACTTTTAAAGTACCTTGTATTTTAGAAAAATTTTATTTATGCATACAAGAACTGGGGTACAGGCCAGAGGTGCAAGGGGTGAGAGGATTCACAAGGAGACAGAGTGGGGAGCAGAACAGGCAGATTCACCGAAATACTCTGTTGAGGGGAATAGCAGGAGGGACAGGAGAACTCTGCTGCGCCATGTGGGTCAGCTCCCTGGCTGGGATCAAACTCAGGCTGCAGTGGCTGGCGATAGCTTGATAGCGCTGTGTCTTAACTCCTGTGCCACGAGGGAGGCCCCTAAATATCTTTTAATTGGCTGTTTGTTTTACTGAGGTTGGCTTCTGACACTGCATAATTTTCAGGCTACAGCTTTAGAGTTGAACATCTGTATAGACTAAGTTATGATCTGGTTTTCCTCTACCATCTTACAATGGACCCCTCCCCATATCTTTTAATTATTGAAGACTATAGACTGTGTGGCTTACGCCTCTTGAAAATACAATTTAACATAGTTGAATCTGAAGAAAATGTGTTCTGATTTTAGTGATATATTTGCTTGTATGCATTTGTTAATGAAATTTATTTAATGATGTTTCACCCAGATTATACCCATAGTGCAGTCTCACAAAGAGTTTGTATTTTGGCAGCTATTATTTATAATAGTCAACAAATAGCAAGAACTTTGAGTTCACTAGAATAACGGAATGTGATGGAGCCATACAAAGCCATACAACTAATGTTGAGACCCTCGGTCCATGTGGCCCTGAGTTGACCAGGAAAGGCCCTCTTCCTGCTCGGGCACTTTCAGCCAAGAGACAGACAGATAGTGTATTAGTGTAGGTGAAGACTCAAGAAAGAACTCACACCTGAGACAGATTCTGGATCGTAGCCGGATCACTGTTCTGTGTGCTGCCTTCTTTTCACTTGTCGTAGCCTCTTATACGGACAGTTCAGGGTCACTAAGGACAGTTCAGGGTCTTGTGTGCGTTTTTTGAGGCCATGTGTTTCCTCACTGTCTTGAAGCCAGCCTCAGACCCAGAGGCACAGGCCAGGGAGGAGCTGTATGGCGTCTTGGTTCTGGCTCCGTGGGTGGTAGTTGTGAGCTGGACTGGTGGGAAGGGGCTGCTTGCTGTGTTTTCTTGTCCAGTGGAGTGCTGGTTCCAGGGGGATTTGGTGTCCGAGGAACGGAAGGCAAAATCCAAGCAATCGCCTGGGCTCGGAAACAGAAGAAGCCTTTTTTGGGTAAGGAGTAGGAAAAAGCAAGAAAAGATGTCATCTTTCTAGACAGCAACGCAAATAGAAGCCTTTATGGTTCTATTTGGAAGCAATCCAAACTCCTTTGGAATGAAAAGTTTCAGCTGTGTGTGTGCGCATTCCATGGCAGTTCTCTCATGGAATTCCGAGAGAATGAAAGGCAGTCGGGAAACCGTGACCATTGATTCAACCCAGCTGTTTGGCAGGACATGTGAGACTGGCTTAATGTTGGCTTCACTTGGCACACTAGCTGACTAATTGGATGAAGTGAGTTTGGATGCTTCGTGATGTTGTACATTTGTGTAACTTTCAGCTTGGTCCCTTATAACTGGAAAATGATTAAGAGGGTAAGGAAACTTTTATTTTCATGTACTGAGTAGAATATTACTTATTCCTAAAAATTGGATACCTTCAAAAATCTATCTTCATATACACTTAGACCCAGTTTTTTGAATGTGATACAGATAAAGCGTAACAGCAGAGGTGCTTCTTGACAGCAGGAAATCGTGCACTTTTGTGATTGTGATTGTGCTTCTGTGAGCACACAGGCATGAAGTCCACAGGCTGTGGGAAATGGGGGAGTCACTTTTTCATTGGCACTTCATTTCTTTCTCCCTTCCACCCGCAAGGTGTGTGCTTAGGAATGCAGCTGGCGGTGGTCGAATTTTCAAGAAATGTGTTGGGATGGCAAGGTAAGGTCCAAGGAAAAGCCTGCGCAATTCTTCACTGTTTTCTGGAGTCATGAAATCTGGTGTACGTTGGCGATCAGTTGCTGTGGAGAAGGGTTGGCTGGTGCACCAAAGGGGAACCATCGAGTTTTGAGGGGAGCAGGTCTCCTGTTTCCTCTTGGAAGGAGGGAGCATAGCTTGCCAGGTGCCTGGGCCCTGGGGATCCTGCTGAGCCTGCTGCTTCCTTCCCTGAGGTTGCTGTCCCTGAGCTTGTACCCGAGAGAACTCTGGTCTGTGTGAGGCTGTGCTGCTCCTGTGAACTTGGGCTCTGGCGTGGTCACACCTAGACTCAGATTCTGACTTTCTCACATACTATTGGTTGATGGGCCTCCCTTTCCTCTGTCAAAGCTGGTCATGTCACCAACTTTATATGGTCGTAAGAACTGATACGTGAGAACAGTGTTAGCACAGTGCCTGCAAACAGGAAATTCTCAGTAGTTCCAGCTCTGTGCCTAACTGTTGCTTTGTACACCATCAGACCACCCCAAAACTCAGGGGCTTCCAGCAGCAGTGGTTTATTATTTTAGCCTTCTGTGGGTCAGGTGGACTCAGTGGCTGGTTTTTTGTGCCGTGCGATGAGTCCAAGATCGCCCTGCCTGACACTGGGCTCTGCTCGGCAGGGCTGTTGACAGGGTTGCCGACTGGCTTGGCCCCGGCTTCCTCAGTGTGCTGACCACCAGCTTCTAAAATAATAGCCCACTGTGCAAGCTCTTCTCACACTTGCTAACCTCTTGTGGCCACACAAGGTGAACCCTGGGATGCAAGTCTCTGGTGCCAACAGCTCTTCGTCTGTCACATGTGAAGTCTGGATGACGAATGCAAGCTTTTCAGAAGGCCTTATAAGTTATAAGAAAAATAAACAAAGGGAGCCAAAGGAATGTGAAAGTCCGACTTCAGGAAGTACAAGCAGTCCTTGGGCACTTGCTGTCGGGGGTGGGTTCTGTTCACATTCTTCTGAGAGGCTGGTTCACAAGCACCCCAGGGGGTAGCGACTCTGCCGTGGGCAGCAGCCTTTAGTTTTGGCTCTTTGGCTCCTGGCGGGAGCCATCTGACCCCCCACAGCCATGACCTGCCGCCCACTCAGTTTCTAGGTGGGAGCTTCCCCACAACTGAGATCTGGCCCTGGGCAGGCCCGGGAGGGAACCAGCACCCGTGGCACGTTCATGTGGAAAGAACAAGACACACAGTACCAGGAACTGTGTTCTTTTCCGTTTAGTTTTTGTTGGTAGATAGTAAAATTCAGTGAAGGATGAACAGGTTATTTAGGCTTTATTACTTTTTTTGAAGGTTTATTTTATTTATGCACACAAGATCCGAGTACAGGCCAGAAGTGTGTGTGTGGCGGGGGAGGAGGGTGGGTGTAGGGAGGATTCACCAGAGACTGAGTGGGGAACTGAACAGGTGGCTCTACTGAAACATATTGCCGAGGAGAGCAGCTGGCGAGACAGGAGAGGTGTACTGTGCCATGTGGGTCACCTCCCTGGCCAGGGGTCAAACTCATGTCACCATGGCTGGGGATAGCTTGATAGCACTGAGACTAACCCCTGCGCCACCAAGGAGGCCCTTCAGCTTTAAAGTCAGTTTCTGGTTTGGTTGTTGAGTAAGGCAACTGGGTAGAACAACGTATAAAGTGTTGTCACTAACACCAGTATTTTGGTTTTTCAGATGCCAATTCTACAGAGTTTGATCCTAAGACCAACCATCCCGTGGTGAGCCAGGTGTCTGGCCCTCAGCAGGGTCAGACAGGTGTGGGAGGGCTGCTTTACAGAAAGAGGTAGATGGTTAGAGATGGGGAGCAGGACTGCTGGGTCCATCCCGGAGAACCTGGGCGCCTGTACTTTTGGATCCCCCTGTAGCATAAGAACTCATTTTCCTCATGTAACTTCTTGCTGCTCTTCCCAGTTTGCCACAGAAACTTTTAAAGACAGGCACCACCCAGCCAACGAAGGGGTTTCCTGATTAAAGCAAATCTCCATCCCTGCTCCCCCATGACGACACACTTACATACGCATTTACTACATCCAGATGGTATTCTCACAACTTTGAATATGTTAACTCACTAGTCCCAGCCAGGTTTGGAGACAGGCACATTATTAAAGAGCATCCTGGAATGTGCCACCGATTTCCTTAATGGCGACCAAAATTTCTGAGGCTGACAGGCCTGGTGTCATATTTTGTCTCCTGTTGGGCGCGTGTGGCTCATGGGGAGACCGGTGTTCATCATCTAGTCTAGCAGAGGTGCTGTTAGGACTTCCAGTCTGTTCCGTGCTGCTGTGTCAGCCTATCTGTGCTCCAGACACAGCACTCAGCATCCAAAGTGGGGGCAGGACGACCCAGAGGCAGAGACCCCGCCTCCCCTGCCGTTCATGAGACAGGCTGCAGCTCTACCTAGCAGAAGCGTAAAAGTTAAAAATGGTCATCGGGAGGCGTTTTCCCCTGTGCCAAAACCTCTCTTACCAGGACAGGCTGGGGCATTAGGACCTGCTCAGACTCCCTCCGTGCAGCAGGGGGTCTGTCGCCTAAGGGAAACTGTGTTTGAACACCTTCAGGTCATCGACATGCCGGAACACAATCCTGGGCAGATGGGCGGAACCATGAGGCTAGGCAAGAGGAGAACCCTGTTCCAGACCAAGAACTCAGTCATGAGTAAGAGCTGCCTCCCCAGCCCAAGTCTTGGGGCTCAGGAGAGCCAGGCTGGCTTTTTTGTTCTTGCTTTTCAAGTTCTTTTATCCCTTTCCAGTCCTAACCTTTTGGAATGTGCTCTAACGGTCAGAGCAGCAGTGTGGGTGTTAGAAAGGCCACAGGCTGCCACACAGCGGACCTTGGGTGTGGATGACTCCCAGGAGTGAGGTAGTTAGGTGAGGTCCATGTGGTCTGTTACTTTCTCACACTGTTGGGTTGAATCACATGAAATTGCTGAAATTGAACTATTATCCCACAAAAATCAGTTTTAGTGGTTAAACATAAGTTTTATTTAAAAGTACTAAAAAGTGCTAAGGATTTAGGGGAGAATTGGGAGGATACTATTTAAGATAGATTACTGTTTGCTGTTTTCTTGCCCACTGGGGAAATTTAGTCGTTAACAAGTGCAGTCTTATGTCTTGGAGGGGGGTGAGTCCTTACAACTCTAGTTTTTGTGAATTTGGGGCCTCACCTGGCAGCTACGAATTTTCAAATGCAGTTCTTATTCACATGCGGCTGCCAAGTGCCAAGGAGCTTTGACAACCAGGACCGAGCTGCATGGTGCTGGCCCTGGGGGCTTCCATGTGGCTCTGCCATGTCTGTCACCACAGGGCCAGGTTTGCTACACCTTGGTCTGTTCTCCAGGGCAGCTTCTGGCAGAAAAGTGCTTGTGCCTCAGTGATCACACGTGGGGGTGGTGGTGAAGGTCTGTTTCTGTTCCATTTTTCTTCGTGTGGTCACAAGAGTCCAAGCCTGAGCATTAGCCTAAATTGTGGTGCTCCAAGCAGGCGGCAGTGTTTGGCAGGAGAACCATGGAAATGACCTCCAAGGCCTGACTGCGTAGATGATACAAGTCAGCTGGGAAGCAGGAAGTAGAGGTGAGGGCACAGTTCTTACACGAGTCTACTCTTCTCCCAGGGAAACTCTACGGGGATCCGGATTACCTGGAGGAGAGGCACCGCCACAGATTTGAGGTGAGGATTTGAGCTCTGTGACCTTCAGATGTCTCTTTTCTGTTACTCTGGAAACAGTACACTGAGACGCCAGCAAAGTTACTTTTCATGCTTTAACAGGTGAATCCAGTCTTGAAAAAGTGTTTGGAAGAACAAGGTTTAAAATTTGTTGGCCAGGATGTTGAAGGAGAGAGAATGGAAATTGTGGAGCTGGAAGGTAATTAATTACTTGACAGTTGTTTTTGGAAACAGTTGCATGTAGGAAACTTAGTGAGGTGTTCTTGGCATGCAGGGAAATGAAAAATGTAAGGAAGCAGCCTGTCCTGGAGGGTGGAGGCCTTGGTGACAGGGAGCCTGGGAAGCTTGCCCTGTGCCCTGTCTGCCTTGGGCAGCCAGCTCACCTCTGGCCTCAGTGCTGCCTCCTCTGAGTAAGAGCTGGACCAAATAAATCCCCCCTTCTATTGTAATGTGAATGTGAGACTCAATCTTGCAGTACTGGGGTGTGGGGGGCAGGGGCTGAGAGAAGCCCCCTTTGGCCAGGAGGGTGACTGCTTGGGGGAGGGTCTACTTGCATGTTCTCAGCGTACCTTCCCCCAGGTTCTGGCTTGAGAAGCTGCTTTCAAATAATTTTAGGGTCTGTGGAAATGTGAAACATCGATCAGGCTTTTTTCCTGCTTTTACCTTAGGCTTGTGTACATAATGCAGCCATTTCTTTGACACTTCTGTTTCAGATCATCCCTTTTTTGTGGGAGTTCAGTACCACCCTGAGTTCCTGTCCAGACCTATCAAGCCTTCCCCACCATACTTTGGCCTCCTCCTGGCCTCTGTGGGGAGGCTCCCGCATTACCTCCAGAAAGGCTGCAGGCTGTCGCCCAGGTAGGGGCAGTCACTCTTCTTCACTCCTTGGGGTGGTCACTGGCTCATGACAGTGAGCTGCAGACAAAGTCAGTGCTTAGCAGAACCACAGGCAGTGGGGAGCCCTGTCAGGGAGCCCTTCTCACACTGACCCGCCAGTGTCCTCTCCCTCCCCAGGGTTTTCTCCGGCTGCTTCTGTGTTGCTCCTGACCTTCCCTAGCTGGTCCCTCTCTGCAGCATCTGGGCTCCAGGACTGCATTTGGCAGTAGGATGCTGTGGGCCGGCGGGGACTGGTCTTCACGAGGTGTCTACCAGAGAGCCCTGTGGAGTTCACGCCCTGTTACCACCTCATCCAGAACCAGCCAACTACTCTTGAGCTGGTGGTTAGGGTATCATAACCAAAGTATAAATTGACTGTATCTTTTATAACTAGAAAAAGAAAATCCTGTGATGGCTTCATGCTAAATACATAATACAGTCAGGAAGCCAATTTTTGGTTGCTGCTCTGCAGACAAGTGTCCCTGTAGGGATAGTAGTTTCAAAACTAAGGATGTAGAGTGAGTTTCTGGTGGGAGATGACAAATAAACTGTCCAAATTTTACAGGGACACCTATAGTGATAGAAGTGGAAGCAGCTCCCCTGACTCTGAAATCACTGAACTGAAGTTTCCATCCATAAATCACGACTGATGATGACGTAAGTGGTATTTTTAAGTTTTAGTTAGAAGGCAAAAATGGTGCTTGCAGTCATGAATATTTAGTGCTCAACTTATCTGCCAGAGGCAGCTGAAAGGGCAGTATGGACATCAGATGGGTAAACCTGCCAAGGTACAGGGCACCTGTCTGCCCTGCTCCGGGCCCTGCATGCCGGGTAGCCACTGGGCAGCTCTCATTCCTGATGGCTGCATGCAGGCACCAGTCTGACTAAACCCAGGGGAACTGGGTTCTTCGATCCTTGGTGTGGCATGTAGCCATAATCTGGGAGACCCTAGAAGAGTAACAGGTTTGATGATGTGGCGTTTATTACGTCTTCCAAATCTGAACAGTCACCAGACTTGGAGTGCCTGTCTTGGGTAGTGGCAGGGCTTGTAAGCACAGTAGCAGTGGGCACTCCCCAGATTGGCTTGGGCCCCTTTTAAGTGGGCTCCTGGCAGAAATACACATCCTGCTGGTGATGGTGTTGGGAGGGGGTGAGCATGTCAGTCCGGAATCTGGGGTCCCAACGCAGGGAGGATGACTCCCGGCTGAGGCAGGGGTCCATGGCCTCCCTGAATCCTGCACCCCTGGGCCTCTTCACGGCACAGGCCTGGCTGGTACGAGGTCGGCAGGAGGCGTGGTGTGGCTGCTCAGTCTGCACCAGGTTGGCACGCAGCACAGGGCCTCAGCCCTCTGCCCCAGGTCGCTTCCGGTAGGCCGTCTGGGCACTGCTGTAAAGGAAGGCGATGGAAACAGTGGCGGGGTAGCTGTTGGTCAGTTACGTGGAGTTTCTCGCTGCCTCAATAGTGGAGAATTCCTGTACGCAGCACTGTTCAGAGACCGGTGCTGTGGGAAAAAACCTTTGTACTGAGGCAGAAGTAGTCAGAGTAAGCTCTTAAGACGTAGGATTCTGAGGAGTAACAAGTCCGGCTCTTTCTACTGGTCTCGAATGAAGAACAGGCAGTTTATCGTGGCAGCTGACTCTTAAGTCTTCATTTTTCTGCTTTAATAGAGATCACATTAATAACTAAAATTTATCTTTTAAACAGGGCTGATTCATCAAGAAGCCTTCCGACTTTGGTGGAGTTTACAGCTTTGATTTTACACTCAGCTTTTGACACTTCCTTTAAATTATGTTTTTATTAAGATTATTTTATTATGGGGAAAGGTATTTGGAAGACTTTGACGTGCATGTCCCATCACGTGCTTCAGCTCTACACTGCGCTGCCTGGTGTTGACTGTCCTTTGCGGTCGGTGAGCCTCCAGAGAGAAGCAGGACATCTGGGTGGGAGTGGATGCCAGACGTGGTTGGCGGAGGCTCCTCCGTCATCCTGTTTCTGCAACTACCTCGCATCGTTGTGGAGTCGAGTGCTAGCCCATTGCTTCCTCTTGGAGGCCTACACCATTATAAAGTGTGCGCGGAAGGATTTTTAGCTAGTGCTTCTAACAACTTGGTGGCTGGAGGGAATTGCTTGCACCAAGAGCAGTGAAATGAGAGCCCATGCCTTACCTAGCAATGCCCAGTACGGTGGGGACTCACTGCCAACTGTGGCTGGTAGTCATCTTCCGAAGGGACGGTCAGTTTGGCGTTATGTAAAATGGCAAGAAGTCTGTGTCTCTCTGAAGTGTGGTTTTAGAACCCCCGTCTTCTGGCCATGCTTCTCTTCTGGGGCCGGAACACACTCCTTGCATCAAGGGGTTGCTTAAAAAAGAACAAAGAATCTTTTGGGGAAACTGCCTCTAAAACCCTTCTCATATAGGGACAGCCTTGGCTTGAGGGACTTTTCCTTTCAGGATGGTGTTACACAGTCGACATGTGCTACGAAAGCTATTTTCTTAATGTGACGTACCAACAGGCACTGCTCTGCCTGATGTATTCTGGCTGTACTCAGCTATACGCCAACTTAAGAAATAAATAATGCAGAACAGGACACATGCTTTTGCTTGCTGTGCTGTTTACTTGGTGGCAGACGGACAGGATCTGAGTGCAGCTGAGAGCTGCTTTTCTTTCAATAGGAACTGGAATTTTTCAGCTTCAAATTTAAATCCTCAGTTTATATGTAAAGCTAGAGACTCAAAGCAGCAGAGGTGCTGACTGTGCTGCTGCCTCTGAGAAGGGGGAGAAGAGGTTTTTGTGAAGGTGGGCCTTCCCCTGCCGGGCGTGGGCGTGGGCCTGGGCACCTCCCACACGGCCAGGAAGCAGCCAACCAAAGACTAGTCAGTAGGCCTACCTCATGCCTCACAGGCTGCCTGGCTTCCTGTCTCAGTCCACACCAGCAGCTCAAGGTCATTTCCTGAGTTTTCCTTCCAAAGTGAAATTCCCGACAGTGGATCCATGCTCCTTGTGGCGTGTCGGACGCTGGCACCACGCCTGCTTCTGAGCTGGCTCCTCTGCAAAATGAATCTGAGACAGACATGGGGGGCGCAGGTGGGACTGCTTTTCAGTGGTCAGCACCCTGTCTCTGACATTTGAGAAAAGTGGGGGAGGGTATGGGGAGAAAAATGCATCTTACCGTTTGGCCCAGCTCCCACATCAGAGATCCAGAAAAGTGGGTTTCCTTTGTCTCTTTCTCATGGACCGAAATAAAGTATCTTCGTTTAGAACTTGCCTTGGTACTGAGAATGCAGCAGAACTGGGGATGGTTCTAACTTTTTTTCCCTGCCCAGTCTTCAATCATTATCATAAAAGCCATTCCCCAGGTTGAGGGTGGTGAGGTGCCTGCTGGGGATGGCAGTGCTCCTACAACAGTGAAAAACTCTGGCCACCTGGAGAGCTTTCTGGAAAAGGGACCCCAGGCAGCTTCCCAGGGTTTGCACAGCCCAACCAGCCCAGCTGTGGCAAATGGTGGGACTGTACAAGAGGGTAGCTTCTGTCCACTGACCAGGGACTAGAGGCTTCTGGGGGAGGAAACCTCCCAGCAGGTTCTTAACGCCTGGAGCAGCTGAACTATAACATGATTTCTCCCTGCCTTTCTAGAACCCAGCTTTTTCCTAGTGGAAGCTTTTCTGGGGCATGGGCACTTTTTGGAGGGTGAATGGAATGTGCACACATGGAAGAGCAAGACATAACTGCAAAAATTAAAAGACTGAGGTTGGGGAGGCCTGGCATGTGCACGGTGCTCAGAAATGGCTGCCCTCTACTTGAAGTGCATCCTCTATAGTTCCCAAGTGGCCTCTGAAGCCTCAGGTTCTGGGGGCAGGTGGTCCTGGGCGCTGGGTGAGCCACAGCAGTTGATCATGTCTCACAAGATTGGCCACCAGTATCACTGGGTCCCTACAGTGTGTTGCCAAGGCTGAGCTGCATCCTGAGAAAACTAACTCAGGGCACCATAACTGACCCAGGTGGGGCTCCTGGCTGGTGGGGGCGGGGCTGTGGTTGCGAAGCCTGTCCTGTCCTGTCCTGTCTGTCTAGTTCATGGACATGACTAAGGAAAGGAGAGGGGGTCAAGTGAAGTATGTCCGTGGATCCCAGTGAGGTGCCTTGTTTGACAATGCTGATTTTCTAGTGGCTCAAACTCAAAATTTAGGTGTAGCCTTGATATTTAATCAGCAAATATTTGTTGCCAACCAAGTTGTGGGTCTGAATTTTTATCAGTGAACTAAGTACCCAAATCCCTGTTCCCAGGACTATGCAGTGTTCCAGTGGGGTGAGGTGGGGAGGGGATGACAGATGCAAGCTAGAGTGTGACTGGCAGGTGCTCTGGGGTAAAAGATGGAAGCAGGAAGGGGGATGGCAGTGTGGGGGTGGGGGGTAAATCTGAAAACAGGGTGGGTAGAAATCTTTCCACTCGAGGTGGAGAGAAAGGGAAACAGGAGTAAACAGGAGTTATGCAGCTTTATGGGGAGGCATGTCCCAGGCTGGGGAAGCAGCCAGAGCAAAGGCCCTGTGATAAGTTTGCTTATGAAATGACAGGCCGGTTAGCTGGAGACCTGAGCATGGAGCAGGAAGAGGAGTTGTCAGTGGGCCAAGTGGAGAATTGTGCAGACCATTGTTCAGGCTTTGCTTTTGATGGAGTGTGGCGCGCTCGGAGGGCTCTGAGCCTAGGCACAATCAGACACTGGCTTTATAGAGTAGCTCTGCTGGTGGAGATGGTGGGGGGGCGGGGGGCGGGGGGAGTGTTGGCTAGAACAGGACTCCTCTCCAGTGGCTGCAGGGAGCTTGGAATGGAAGTCACACCCTTTCTGGGCAAGTGCTGGTCTGCGTTGGAGAGATAGGGCATCAGCCTGACGTTATCCAAGGGCCCTGTTCTGGCCACTGTCACTATCTTATAGGTGAAGAAGTGTAGCAGTTTGCCTCATGGTACCTTGAACTGCCCTTTAAGGCAGAGTGGGACTGGACTGTCAGGTCTCCTTCCTCAGCAGCTCCGTGTGGTAGGCACCCAGGACTGGCTCGGCCTCCTGCACAGAGGTGGGCCGAGGATGAGGATGGCACTCGTGACCCGGGCGCATCCAACCTTCTGACCAGTGTCCTAGAAGTAGCCATTGTAGCCCAGAGCATGTAATGGTCTGAACAGCTGTGACGCCAGGGTGGGGCCTGCTGGGGGTCAGTGTGCCCTGTTAATCAGTTACTGGGTGTGCTTTGCCATCTGCAGAAGTGCTTCCCTGAGATGACAAAACCTGCCCCTGGCTAGTCAACTAGTCTGAGACCTCAGCCTGGACAAAACGAATGTTTTAGGGAGGGCCAGTTCCTGATAGTGCATCCTTAGTCTAGCTCCAACTAAGTTTTTGCAAATTTTCTGAAAGCAAGCTCCCTTGGTGACTCAGCTAAGAACAATTTCTTAGCAACACAGATCAGATAAGGATTAAGCCACACGGGGACCAGCCCTGAGTACAGCTTTGAAGGAGATCAGAAGTGCAGCTCCCGTCACCTCTGAGCGGACCAGCCAGGGTTATAGGAAGCCTGTCCCAGGTGGGGGGCTGGCTCTGCAGCCCTGCCCTCACTTGCTGGAGCCCCACATGCTGGCACCTCACAGGATGCAGCAGACGCAGGAGGGGGGCCTGTGCAACTGCAGCTGCTGTTCGAGCTTTTCCTTCTCCACCGTCAGTGCCTTCACCTTCGTCTCCAGCTTGCTCAGCTCTGCCATCCACTTCTGAGGGGACATGGTAGAAGCCCAGGTCTGAGCAGACGTGGTCTCAGGCCAGTGCCCACTGCTTGGGGTTGAACTGATGGGAGATGGCATGGCACAGACCATGGTGGTCTGCTCAAGGCCACGGGCAACGTAATATTGCTGCTAAGGTGGGTGCACCATGAGGTGCTGCCACTCCTGACCATGTCAGCCTGGGGGCTTGAGGGGAGCTGCTTGACCTTAGGGTCCCGCCAGCACCCCAGACCCTGGGATGCCCTTCTTCTGGCCACCTCCTGAGGCAGGGGTGGGCTCAGGTTGGCAGCCCTGGGGCCTTCTTCCTTCTCTCCCTCAGCCCCTTGCTCCCCTCTGCTCTCTGGCAGTGGATGTTTCCCTCTTGAAACTGTGTCCGGACTGCCTGCATGAAAGTGCCTCCTCCCCCGATGCAGCACAGTCCCCGGGGTTGTCTTGCAATTTCTTGATATTCCTGCCCCTGCTCCCCCAGCCCCACAGTAGAAGAATATAGGACATGGAGGGAATTTCAATCCAGCCCCTCTAGTGTCCTTGTGGGCCATGGCGCATTGAGGAAACCTGACAGGACAGCTCAGTGAGTGGCCGGAGGGTCTCTGTGCTGCCCACCATGGGCTCGGCCACTTACCTGCCTGCACCACTCCTGGATGTCATGGACGGACAGCGGGCCCTGGATGCTCCCGTCACGCCTTATGAACACCTCCCCTTGGTCTGTCTCGAAGAGTCGTGGCTCAGCCTGGGCCTTGGGGGCGTGCACGCTCAGGCGGATCACCTTGGGAAGGGCAACAGCAGTTCTTGGCAGCCTCTGGCCTTGAAGCATGCCGCCCACCCACCCTGCTGGCTCCTCCTGACTCCCTGGCTCCTGGCGACAGCCTGGCTGGGTTGGGGGCAGGCCTGCTTCTAGCCTCTTCTCTAGTTGCTCCCTTCCTCAAGTCCCTTTTGCCACCACCCCGCCCCGACCCCAGCACTGCTCATCAGCACTGATGTGAACTGTCACAGCAAGCCAGACCAGAGCCCTTCCTGTCCCCAGCTCACCTTGAGGGAGGTGCTGGTCATGGTGGTGGTGACTACAGGGATGAAGGTGAGTGAGTAGGCGTCGGGGAAGACTTGAGGCTTGAAGCCCTGCAGGACGGAGTCTACCAGCAGGCGCACGCGGTCCTCACCACGGTGGCTGCAGCGGGTGCCCTGCACCAGGCCGTTGTCCTCGACACCCACGAACAGGCTGCCGCCCTCGCTATTGAGGAAGGCACACACGTAGCGCCGCACGTGGTGCTTGAAGGTCAGGTTCAGGTACTCGCCGCTGCCCCGCTTGAACTCCACATTGCGTGTCTCGCTGCCCAGGAAGGTGCCCTGGAAGAGCCGCTCCTGGCCCAGGATCTCATTGTTCACGATAGCGCTGTCTGAGCGCGTCCCACTGGGCCGTCCCTGGGTGCCCCGCCACTGCCGGGGGTGGACCCAGACAGGCGAGGTGTTGGCTAGCTCAGCTGGCTGACGGGTGGAGAACTGTCTGGGGCCAGACCTGAGGCGGGAGCCAGGACTGGGGCTGACATCAGGACTGGGGCCCAGGCCATTGTCATCCTCCTGCTCGGAGAGGAATGGGTCAAGAGTGGGGTATACATACCCACACTAGAGTGGGGAGCCCTAGCCTTGCCAGTGAAGGGCAGACTGCCAGAACCCCGTCTTCCCCACCCCGCTTGGGTATCCTGACGTCCCTTCAGGACAGATTCCCTAGGTGGAGGGGTCTAATTTTGCCCACTGTGCCATGTGGGAAACTCTGCTGGGTCAGGGTTTGAGCCAGCTACTGCTGTGCTGGACTGTTCTCTTCCAGGGGGACTGTGGGCTGTGTGGTGGGTAAGGAACATTCCTTCCCAGAGCTGAGAACTGGGACACCTGTGGGCCAACCTCTTCCCACCTGGGCTGTGGATAGACCTCTGAGGCCCAGGACCGGATCATTCTAAGAGATGGTCTGGCCCCTGTGTTCTAAGGTCTCTGACAGATGTATAGGACTCTCAATTGAGAGGCTCCAAGAGACCACCTGCCTCTCCCTTCCTGATCTCCCCAAAAGCCCACCCTATTGTTTTCTGGCCACTAACCAATGGTCCCGAGTCCCCTCCCATGGTTTCGTCTCTGATCAGGGAGTGTCCTTAAGACCACTTCCCTGTGAGCCACTTCAGGCATCCCCAACCTGGACTTCCCACTCCCATCCATCCTCCTGCTGACCTGAGATGCAAGCCACATCATTTTCCCTGTAAAACCCTTCTTCCCTGTCTCCCTGACACCCCCCAGTGTCCGGAAATGGCTTCCAGGTCTGGGAGCTCCATGTGGGCCAGGGTGTGGTCATGCAGGGCACATCCCTTCCAGCCCAGAGATCATGTGTCATGGTCTGATAAACTGTCATGCAAGCATCAAGTCAGGCGCATAGGTGTTGAAATGTAAGTCACAGAGCAGTTTAGTGCTGTGCCAAGTATATACAATGACACTTGCACTCCAAGAGAAAAGAAAAATCAAGATCACCAGTCTCATGTGCTGTCTGTCTCTCTGACCTCAGTGGTTTGCCTGCACACCACAAAATGACCTTCCTCCCTCTGCCTTGGGCCTTGCAGCCTTCGACTGAGCTCAGGGGTAGCAAGTGGCTTGCCCTTCTGCAGATGCAACAGTCCCCCACCACCCTGTTCTGTTAGTGGCCTGTGCTTGTTTGGAAGTACTTCCCCAGAATATCTGTCCCACTCCCCAAGTCACAGCCTGGATTTTAATTCCTTGTGGCTTTGTCCCCTCCTGAGTTCTTCTATGCAACCCCCTTGCAGCTTTGTGACTGGCTGTCTGGCTCTGCTCATAGATGAGGGCACTCTGAGTACAGGACCCAGCATCTGCCCCCTGCTTTACTTCCTGGCACAGTGTGGACACCACTTCTTGTCCATTTAGTGAGTGAGGTGGCCTGAGGAGAGAATTGGATGGCTGTGGATCCTAAGGCTTGGGCTGGCCAGGCTGAGGCAATGGACCTGAAATCCAAAATGGACCCAGAAATGCAAAAGGACCTAGGGACACTACACTTTGACCTTTCTTCATGTATTTCCTGGCTGGAGACAAACTGGCTATTCTAGTGGGTGTCCCTCTGGGAGAAAGCTGGCAGCACCAGCATCAGGTCATGGCAGCCTCAGGTTTGTGGACTTGTCCCTGTTCCTCAAGGCCTCCCTGCTCTCGTCCCTCAATACAAGTCATCCACACCAAGGCCTCTCACCTGGGTGAGACATTGGGGCTTGCAGGCCTGATGACTTAGGGAGTCTCACTCACCTCCCTGCGGTGCAAGGACATACGGCCCTCAGTCAGTATCAGCTCCTTCCCACGGGCCACCAACTCCTTGAGGATCTGGTGCTCCTCCAGGGCCAAATTCAGGCGCAAGGTCAGGGAGGCCAGGGTCTCCTTGTGGATGACCACCTGCACCAGTGCATAGGCCTTCCCAGGCCGCTTCACCACCTCGATCTGCTCCCGTGCCACCCGCAGATCCAGCCGCTCCAGGGTGTCCCGCAGCAGGCAGGCGAGCACGGGAACTGAGAACTGGGGATTCAGGTGACCCACATAGAGAGTATGTATGCTGCGAGCCTCCTGGAAGCTAGTGTCCTTAGGTGGGGACTCATCCGCAGGGAGCTTCTGCAGGAGCTGCTCTTCTGGGTCCACGAGGGGTTCCTGCACCTGTGCTTGTGGTGATGTCTTCCCGGGGATCTCTGGAGGGGTCTCCCTTGGAAGGGGTTCCATGATTCCTCACAGCTGGCTGCTCCTCCCAGGGTCCTGGGCTCTGTTTGGCCCAGGATTTCTCAGGGGACTCAACAGGGTGCCAAGGCTCTTGGGAGGTTCACAGATTGGCAGGGATGGGGCAGGGCCAGAGAGAGAGAGGGAGGCCAGAGGGCCAGCAGGAAGGGGCCTGCTACCCACCCAAGGCCTAGGACAGGAAAGAGGAGAGTCAGACAGGGCTGAGTCAGAGAACAAAGCATATGGGCTTGCCCCTCCTCCCGCTGACTGGCAGACTGAGGGGATATGATCAAAGAGGGGAGAGGAGACCAGGACTCAGTCCTCCGAGGCCTACTATGTCCTTTCATTGACCCCAAGGGTCCCATTCTTTCCTCTTGGTCCCCAGACTCAGGTCCTCCTAGGAATTCTCAAGCTTCCTGCCAACCAGAGATGGCTGCTTCTCTGCCACTTTTGAAGAGGGCCCTTACTCTGGGACCGCAGAACTGGCTGCTGCTTCCTCTTTCCCTGGTGGGAGTGTAGCAGGGGCTTTAGACTGTCAGGGCTGGGTCAGAGGACTAGAGCAGAGGCACTCAGACTTTGGGCAAAGTGAAGAAAGCTACGGACCCTCCCCACAAAAATGGCCTTTGAAATATGTACACATAACTTGAGGAGGTAGCCCGGACACTCAGTAAGAACTCCTAGTCTGGACCGAGTCCAGAAAGAAGTGAGGAGGGGTCGAATGAGGGACAGAGATGGGCCCCTATATACAGCACCCCAGCCCCCACCAGGCTCTAGGCTCTGCTTCTGAGTTGTGCACATCTGCACACACATAGCCCCTCTACTCACCCCCACACACCCAGCCTCCAGTTTCTAAGGCAGGTATATGGACCTGCATCTTTTCAGATTGGATCCTTCAGGGCAAACAGGGATAGGAGGGGAAGGGAGGTCTGTGACCCTCATGTCCTGATGGTTCCTGGAGCATGGGAGTTGCCATCCCTGAGTTCCCACAGCCCCCTGACCACTGGCCAGCAGCTCCAGAGGGCAGCTGGGGGCTCAGCAGGGGGCAGTGAGAACCAGGGCTGTAGGAAGTGGGTGGGGCCTATGCAAGGACCTCTGTGATCTCACCAAGACCAACAATGCCTTCTCAGTCAGCCTTAGGCAGGCAAAGCTGGGAAGCCAAACAAAAAATCTCCTCCTAATTCCCTAGAATTCTGGAGTTGACAACACCTCCTCCATAAATTTCAACAGGCCTAGTGCCCACGCAGTCCCTGGTGCCACAGGAAAGCTTTAGTCATCAATTCCAGACTCCACTGGGCACTGATAGGCAACCCAGCTGCTCCCAAGATGGGTCAATACGCACATGGGCTTTGGTAAATGTTTTTCATTATACAGATCTAAGACAGCAATTTCCCATGCTGCTTCTGGAACGCCTGATTTGTGGGGTTGGAGAGGTGGAATCCAAAGGCAGGTGCTTCAGATGGGGGACTCTGTTAGGCAGTGCAGACAAGACTGCCTCCCTTCCCTGAGCAGCCATCCTGAAGATTTACTGGATTTTCCTTTCCCTAAGGGACTGAGGCAGAGCTTAGTTGGGGAACTTGAGAAAGACAATGTGTGAGGAAAAGAGGCCCCAGGACCCATGTGGTGGTGGCCGGGGGAGAGCCTGTCTGGTGACCCCTTCCTGCCCGTCACTGTAGCCACAGCACTGAGAGGTCCAGCTCCATAGCTCCTGGCTTCCCCCTTCTCCTTCAGGCCCTTCAAAACTCTGCATCCAGGAGCAGCGCAGTGGGAGGCTGTAGCTGTCTTAGCTGATTACTGGAGTCATGTTGAGTGGTGCAGAAAGAGAGCCGGCCAGGAGAGGCGCCTGACAGATGACACTTGTGAACATAACCAGGACCTTCTCCCTGCTTCTCTGGAGGCCTTGAGATCAGGCAGCTGCTCTGCATAAAATTTTCTGAACTGATTTGAGAGACAAAACTCTTACTGGACAGCTCTTTAAACCACTGGGTAACACATTTCCTGGAATCTTCAAAATTTAATTTTAGTTCCACTTCCTTTTTTCAGGAGGCAAAAATTGTCTTAGTGCAAGCACTAAATACATAATATTTTAGAAACTGAAATTGGGTGTTGGGCTTTCTAACAGTATTGATGGCGTTCTGCAGGCAGCGGCAGATGTGAGCTCATTGCTGTGGGACAAGCAACCCCTTTTAATCCTCTTGCTGGATGTTTGCGATCTTACTGACCTGGCATTGGGGAAAAAGAAACTCCTGAATTAAGAATGGAAGATGGCCCAAAGAGAAGGCCATGAGGAGATTGAGAGGAGGCTCTTTTAGTTTAAAATCTGGAGTGTCCCCTGAGTGGCCAGTACCACCTCAGTGATGGGGGGCTCTGCACTAGTTGCCCAGGAGGGCTGGAAGAGGGGCAGAGGGGCGGGGCAGTGTTCTGTGGGGACAAGCTCAGCTGCTATGTCAGGAGAGCAAGGATGTCAGAAGAGTGGATTGAACTCAGTGGAGGAGTGTGGTGGACACGGCTTTGCCATTGGGCCCCTATCACTTCAGCCTGTCTTGAGCTTCCCCTTGCACGCCATGACAGCCTGCGGCTGCCCTGGGATGGGGCCAGCCCCCTGCTGCCCACAGGGTATCTCAAGTGCAGTGTGTACGCTGGCACCTGTCGGCTGCTGGCTCCTGGAAGCATCTGCAGCAGCTTTTGGGGGACTGTTGTGGGCTGCAGTTGTGGAGCTTCCCTAATGCAATTTGGGGACTTGAAGAGAATTAGGATGAAGAGGCTGCAAAAGTCGAGGAAGACAGTAAGGCCAGGAGTACCTGCACTCTCCCAGGCAAGAAGGTTTTCCATGTTTTTCTTTTTTCTCAAGGAGGAAGGGTGAGTCTCTTTCTGGCTCTTCTTGAGGAGGGATTGTGGTATCCGGCCTGAGGGTAGAAATTATTTGTCCACTTGGCAGCTGTGTCCACCAGGCCACATCCCAGAGAATGACCTTAGGGATATCCACAAAGATGCTGAGGAGAGCTGTGGAAACTGCAGCAGAGAGGGAAAACGGCTGTGTGCAGGCAGGAAGGGCACAGAGGGGAGGGGACAGAGGAGTCCCCAAGGGTTCAGCCCTAACCTAAGTGGACCCTGGACGCTATCTTCTCCTGAAACACCTCAAGTTCCTTGACACTGGAGTCTATGTCTTCTCTGACAGCACTGAGGGTGGGTGTGTGAAGCTGGTGCCTAGAGGCCTCTGGCCCTATCCCGTGTGTCCTACCTGTCCCACTTTGTGGGTGGCTGGACTGAGCGTCAGTGGCCTGGTCTCACCTGTCCTGAAGCATGTGTGCATGGGCCACTTCAGTTTCTTTGGGCGATGCTGGGTCACTATCAGAAGGCTTGATTTTGTGAAACAATTTCAAAAATTGTTTTTATTAAATGATATTCAATTGTGATCCCAGAGGTTAGGGCAGTATGAGGAAGGGGGTACCAAATCCTCTCTCTTGGTTTACCTTTCTAGTTCTCTTCCATTGGAAATTAGCTAAAAGTGGAATGTCAGCTGTTTCAAGGCAACATTACTTATGGCAAAAATGACCCCTAAGTCATATGGGCTGGAGTTCTATGTATGAACTGTAAATATCTGCTCAATAGCCAAAACTTTGGGCTTCCTGAGCACAGCAACTCAACTGGGCATGTGCCCTGCAGGAACCCTGGAAGCTACCCCTGTGGAACTAGGGAGTTATTGGCTCTCCTGGGCCAGGATGTTTCCAAAGTCAAGGTAAACAACAGCTCTTGGCTGACAATGGGCTCTGTGAGGACTACCCTACTGAAGAAGAGTGCTTCATGCTGGGCCTACTGTTCCAGCCTTCAAAGTGAATGCCTGTGGAGTCTCAATCCCAGTGGCTAGTAGGATCTATGTCAAGGACTCCCTGGTGGGTGTTGTGAATAGTGTGGTGGACTGCACCCCTCATTAGTTATGGAGTTTGGGGGAAGTGCCTTAACCTCAAGCTTTAATTTTCCCACCTGTAAAATGGAGGAAACACAGCAGTTATCTGACAGGCCTGTAGTGAGGCTTAAATGATATATGCTGCTGTCACCTTTAGTCTCTTGGGTAAGGGTCACATCATTAAGTTCATCATGAGGGTACAGTAAGGCCCTCTTTGGAAGTACCCCAAATAAACATCATAGCTTACCAGACCTTAATGTCCAACAGTCTGTGGAAACCAGGGGCTTATTCTAGTTTAGCAGCCCTGATCCTGACTGCTTCACAGGGACCTGGTTAGGACCTCACAGTGGCTAAAGGGAAGAGACTACATGTTAGTCATGATGTCTGAACTAGTCAGTGGTGAGAGCTGGTAGGAGTGCTCACAAGTCTCCAACCTGTCAAAGCCAGATGGGTCCAGAAGAGGAAAATGTCACAGCAAAGAGCTAGAATCCTGGCCTTGGCCTTGTGGTTAGGTTACTTGACTTCAAACATCTTCTCTGGCACTTCCTGGCAATGTGATCTGAGCCTAAGTTTCTTCATTTAAAAGATAGGTTTGCCAAATGCCCAAAACCAGATGACTAGATCAAGAAAGCGTGGCATATATACACAATGGAATATTATTCATCGATCAAAAAAGATAAATGAGCCATTTACACAAACATGGATGGAACTTGAAGGGATTATGCTCAGTGAAATAAGTCAGAAGAAAAAGAAAAATACTGTATGGTCTTATAGGAGGATTATAGGGGATCAAGGGAAAAAAAAAATAACTAAACAGACAACCACAAGTCAGAGTCATCCACAGGGAAGACGGAGTGGGGGCAAGGCCAGGACCGGAAGAGCACAAGGGCCTTTGGTGATGGTAGATGGGTGAACTGGTGGTGGAAACTCTATGGGGACTACACCTAGAAGAGAAAGTAAACATTGTAAAAAAAAAAAATTAAAAAAGAGAGATGGGTTTGTTGTAAAGATGAAAGGGGAATAATTCTAATCTGTGTATGATTACTTTTATGTAGTAGGATTACTTTATGTAGTAGCATTACTTTTATGTAATATAAAAGGCACATAACCCTTACATTAGTTTATGTAGGATGACAGTATTAGTTATTAACAGGTTATGCTGCACTGTGCTTTGATCCTGCCACTTTCTCCTTCTGTGACTCCATCAGAAACAGGAATACACAGTCCTGGACAGGAGTACTTGACCCCTGTACAAGGGGTCCCATGCAACCTGGGCCAGCCTGCCCCAGAGCAAAACCTTTGAGGACAGAGAATGAACTAACGCAGTGTCTTCACAGGGAGCTACATGATGCTGGGGCCCCCAGTGAGCATTTGACACAGAACCTGCTATTTAGGGATTGCAGAATTAGAAATCTTAGGGTCACCTTGTCCACGCTCATTTCAATTAGGAGAAAACTAAGACGAAGAGAAGGGGATTCACCTGCCTGTTGGAGGTATAGTGACTGGGCTGTCAAATGATTTAAAAAAAAAACACTTGCATCTATATTGTATTTTATTTATAAACAATTAGACATAAAATAAGTCCAGATGGCAGCGGGGGCAGCTCTACTGCTGACATGCTTACAAAGGAAGCATATGGACAGTGGAGTGGGTAGACCAGACTCCAGCCTAGCGATCCCTCCCTTCCCCACCAGGGCCATACTAGCCTATAATCATTGGGTCCAACCTAATCCTCAGCAGTCCTGGCAAGGGAACAAGTTATTGTTGGGGGACAGTGCAGGCATTTCCATTCTCACAGATGAGGCCGGGCTCCATTGGGCCCAGTGGATGTAGAGAGGGGCAGACAGGGACTGTAATGTCTGTGCTGAGTGATGTACTCAGGTTTTATAGGTCTGTCCTTCCCAATGAGAAAGAGCCTGAGGATAATGTCCTCCAAAGAGGGGCTGAGCCTCTTTGGGGAGCGCATGTCTGGAACCATGGCAGGGTGGTTTCTTTCCTCCTGGAATCCAGGGTCTGAAGTGAGAGGAGCATGAACTTGAGGGCTTGCCCAAGTGCCAGAAACAATAAATTAGTAAGAAAAGATTTTTTTTTTTTTTAAAAAGTTAGAGGTCTGCACAATGAATTTGGAGTCTAGAAATCTTGTGAGGAAAGGGGAAAGCTGTAGGGCACTGGGGTGCCACATTAGATCCAGCAGTGATGTGGGGACTGGGCACATGATTAATTTAGGACCCCCTCTTCTAAAGCCTCAGGGATCTTCCCCTTCCTCCATCCCTAGGAAGTTCAGTTTAAACTCCTGGTGAGAGGCTGACCAGGCTTGAGAAATAAATAGTGGCACCTCAGAATTAAGCAGGGTTGAGGGGAACATCAGTGCCAGCCTTGGGCCCCACACTGCCCTCCTCAGTCCTTCATGGAAGGACATATCATAGCAGAAGGGGCTAGCTGTGTTGGCTCCACATAGCCTCCTGGAGTCCTGAGACAGCCCTGAACCCCAGTGACGTACCCAGGAGTGACTGATTGCCCTTCTTCCTGGGAGAAGAATGCCCCCATCTGCTCCACCCCTCAGTCATCTAGGCTGCATCTCCCACTCAGAACTTGCCCTGCTTCAGTCGGTCAATGTGGTAGGACAGCTTGAGTGCAGGCCCCAGCTTCAGACCCATGTACTTCATCATCATGTCGCTGCGAAGCAGAAGCAGGGCCTTGCCGTCAATTTCCTGGGGGATGGGAGGAGGCACCATTAGGGGATTAGTTGGTTTGACCCACACAGATTCTGACTGAAGGACACCCAGGGAAGTAACTGTCATCCAGCCACACAGAGTCCAGTGAACCTGCTGTGACACTAAAGCCAACCAGTTGTTTCTACCTTTTGTCTCCAACCATTCCTGCCCCCAAATGTCACTGAACGCAAAAGGTTAACTTCGTCAAATATATACCATTTTCCTTTCTCTGCTGCCTGAGAGGCAGATTCCCCATCCTCCAAAATCTCCTAGATTCAGTTCAATTCCATTTTTTTCAAGAAGCCTCCCCAGTCACTATGCTTATCACGGGCTGTTTTTATATTGAGTGTCAACTGTTACCCTGTGAGCCATCTTCCTCCCTGAGAAAGGCAGAGGCCCTGAGCTTTGCACAGGGCGGGCGCTGACTAGCTGTGAGACCTTCAGGCCTCATCTAAGAACCCCCTCCAAACCTAACCAGTGTGCAGGACTGAAATTATCAATGAAGGGGAACAGATCTGTTCTGGATGCCCAAAAGGCAGAATAGCAACAAGCAGTAGGGGGTATTTCCTACTGTTTGAGCCCCAAATGCAGGGAGATCAGGAGGAGTCTCTGATCAGAGAGCCAGTCACTTGAAGAGGTGTATAAGAAGGGCAAGTAGAGGATGGAGGCTGAGGTGGTAGAGACTGGGGGTTCACTTGTCAAGGGACTCTTTAACTTGGGCTTGAGGGTCCTTGATTCTCAGGCCAAGGCAGGCAGGTGGGAGAACAAGTACTCCTAGGCAAAAATGAGAACCCTGGCACTGAGCCACATACCCAGCAGGCAAGTGACTGACTCAGATCTTACACCAAAGGAGGAAGTTGAACTCAGTGCCCAATGAGGTCTGTTTGAGATGCAGGATTTTTCTCTTAAGTTTGATGTCTCTTGTGCTCTGTTTGAAAGGACTTGGAATAACTACATTGGCCCTGGGCTTCAAAAGTCTATGAGCTGCAGAAGCAAGACTCTCTGCAAACTCAGGAGGTTAGGCAGGGACACCTACGTGTTTGCGAAAGAGGTCAGCGTGGGGTCCAAGCTGAGGATCAGCTTCCCGGACAAATTGCATCACATCCTCGACAGTCCATGAGGAGGGGTCCCGGCCATTCAGTCGAGAGGCATCCCGGCTTTCCAGATATCGGTCCGACCCTGCAAGATAGGAGGGCACCTGCTGTGATGGGTGGGGACTGGTCTGTAATTCCTCACCACTGTTTCTGGCATGTCCTGATGGCCCTATGAGTGAGGCTCACTGCATGAGCATGAGTGGAGGAAGTGGAAGAAGCTGAGAGAGGGAAGCATTTTCCACAAAGGACTCAAGACACTTCTTTAGTCAAATCTTTGTTCTGTAAGGGTAGATATGATTTTGGAAATGGTCAGAAGGAATTTTACCTTGTGCTATGATTCAGCCTGGACAAGTCAGGGAACAATGAGGTAAGGTGATTACTGGGAGGGTTTGGGTGGGTGAGGCTGCTTTTGTCTTGGCTCTGGGGGCCACTGCCATCAGTAGCTGGGCAAGATTAGAGTCAAATCCTTGGGGTCTAAGGAAGCAATAAATGATGGATAATAACCTGGGCCTCTTCCAGGGCCTGGAGAATAGCCAAACTTGCTACAATCTAACACACAGAGGGAGAAAACAACTTTGCCATGGCTGCCAGGAATCTCAAGGTTAATTTAGTGCTTCCATAGAGTTTCTTTAATTTCAATCTTGGGCTCAAACATAGCTCCTCCCATTTCCCTAGTGGGATTTGGAATATCTGTATTCTGAGCATCATTTGGCACAGGTCTCTGATATGTTTTAGCTACTCTGCTGGGAATGTGACCCCATCTCTTCCTTCAATTTCTCCTTTTCTACTGGTTAATTCCAACTTAGCTGAGCAAGAGATGGCTGTAAGGATCAGCTCCTTTATGAAACTTTGTCTAATCCTAAAAGAGCTGGTCTCACAAAGCATTTTGTGTATTTCTTGTTTACAACTCAAATCTCTACACATTTCTCTACCACATCTCCCTAGTAATCTATTTTTATGAAGCAGTAAGAGCAACCTTTGAAAGTAGTAATTGCAGGGCCTCCCTGGTGGTGCAAGGGGTTAAATCTCAGCATTATGAAGCTATTGGCAGCTACTGCTGCATGAGTTCCATCTCCGGTAAGGGAGCTGACCCACATGGTGCAGAAGACCTCTCCTGTCTTGCCCACTGCTCTCCTCAGCAGTGTATTTCAGTAGATCCATTTGTTCTGCTCCTTACTTTGTTTCTGGTGAATCCTCTCACCCTCCCCCCAAAATGTTCTACACCCTATTTCTTGAATGCATAAATAAGTCTTAAAAAAAAGAGAAAGTAGTGGGCCTCCCTGGTGGCGCAGTGGGCTAAGCAATGCACTATGAAGCAGACTGCAGCCAGAGTTTGATCCCTGCTGCCCCCGGCCAGGGAGGGGACCCACATGGCGCAGCAGACCTCTCCTGCCGTGCCCGCTGCTACCCTAAGCAGTGTACTTCAGTCAATCTGCCCGTTCTGTTTCTCATTCTGTCTTCTGTCACCCCCATACCTCTGGCCTGTAGCCCAGTTCTTATATGCATAAATAAATAAATCTTAAAAAAATAAAACTATTTTACAACTATCTTTCCCCACACCACACCTAGGTTTCTAAGAACCGCAGAAGAAAATCAAATTGGTTGGCTCTTGCAAATTGGCAGTCTCCAAGCATAGTTGTGCTCCTGATGTTTCCCTTCTAGGTCCACTCTCTGTTTTCTTTGTGATAGTCTGATCTTTCAGCACTAAGTCCTTCCCTAATCCACCTTCATTCATTCATGAGCATAATCAATTTTTCCTCCAGTCTCAGAGAACAAAGTGCACCTTCGTTCAGGGCTATCTGTCCACGCTCTTGATCTCTAATTATTCCTGCCCTCCTTAAGATCTTTCTCTTCTTTTCTATATTCTAAATTTCTTCCTCTTGGGAGGTTCAAATTGTCTGCTGATAAACATGCCTCATAGTCACACTCTAGAAGACCATGTTTTGAAGGTCACCATCTTTCCTTTCTGCATCAAATGCTCCCTGATACTCCTCTTTCTCTCCTCCCATCCTTAAAATGGACATTCATACAGTCATCCTTTCATTACAGTTTCAGGTAAGGTGCCACCTGCACAAGGAATCTTATCTTGGACACCAACTTTGGGCTAGGTTTCCTTTTCAGTTTTCATATTATCCAAAGCATAACTGTGTAACTGCACTCAAGAAAACGTTTTGCAATGTTTAAGTGCTTGTCTCTGCCACAAGACTGTGAGTTCCTTAAAGAAAGAAGTGATTGATTTTGCATCCCCCATATCATTTACCTTATATATAAAACAGATGGTATTTAAATAATGGTTAATGATGAATGAATAAGTGAATTCTTCCCTATCCCACTGGCTTGAGAGCTTCAGTTACTTCCCAGGTGCCCATCACACAATGATAAGCTCAGACTCCAGAATGAATACCAAGCAACATAGCTAAGTCCTTTTTGACCTTTCAGGACTCAGAAAAGAAGGAAAGGAAAGAGTGAATGAGGGCAAGAGGCCACAACTTTGGTAAACTTACCCCTGGAGCACAGCCTGCGCACAGCTGAAGCAGAGCTAAGTGGGAGGCCACAGGAGGAGAGCAAAGGCCGATACCCAGAGGTTCGAAGATTTTGGGAAGTGCTGACAAGGTTGGTGGGGTTCAAGGTAGAGTCCATTGAGTCTGAGTGTGGCTCTAAGGACCGGATCAGACTATTTCCGAGGACAAATGTTTCACCTAGAAAACAGTAAAACCAGTTTTAAAGCAGGGCTTAACCTAGGAGGACTTCCACAGTGCTGGTTCAAAGATACCTGTTTGGGTGGAGCAAGAAAGCAGCAAAGCTGACAGCTCTGGGCTGGCTTTCAGGAGGTCTGTGTACCTATCAAAGGTCTGGCTCTCATTAGGTGACCTTAGTCATGCCCAAGGTCACTCTGTGGACTTTGATCTAGACAGTCTTTGAGGTTTCTTTTGGTCTGGATGTCTTACACTTTTTATGGATAAGGAGGACCTTAAAAAAATGGAGTACTTTAGGATGGAAGAGGCAGCTTTATATACAAAATGCAAGAGCAGAGAGTAGGGGTGCTAAAAAGATATGTATTTGTTCAAATGAGGGTGCTTTAGAAACTGACCAACAGCAGCCAGCAGGATATCTGAGAAATGCTCTTGATGCCTTGTCTACAAAGGATATGCTCTTATATTCCCGCCATACTTTCATAGTTGTCTTGTTTATAGGAACATCCCAAGGAAGCTGGGGTGATACAGGGGGGAGAGTGTGAGCGTGGACATTAGAAACTGGCTTAGAATGTGGTTCTGACACTCAGCAGGCAGGTGCTTCCCTCAGAAACTGTTTCCTCATCCATAACATGGGAAGCCCATTTCTTCCAAAAGACTTATGCTTATCAAAAGAGAACGGCTATGGAAGCTTTTATAAGGGAACCCTCATCCTGACATTTCCACACTCAGGTCATGGCCCAACATCAAGCAGCAGCCTTAATCATTGCACTATGAGCCTAAAGCAGACTCCCTCTCGTGACTGGGTTCTACCTGCACCTAATAAGTTCCTTGGCCCTAGCCACGGCATTCTCTGCTTATGGAGGGTATCTTGGGCACTGGGCTCTATCTCTGTTCCTTGTTATTTTTAGAGTGTTTATATAATACTTGATATTCACTTAGGGCCTCTAATGAACACTCAATTAAAAGGATTTTTACTTAAAATTTTTAAAAAGAATTACCCATTTAAAACAAAATAATACGAACGTAAAGAGGATTTATAATATATGTAAATGTAAAATATATAACACAAGCACTAGAAATTGGGAAGTGAAATGTAAGGCTCTGAAGCTATGTGTGAGGTTATAAGCTTGTTGTATGTAAAGAGGTGTCATTTCTTTAATGTAAGATGACTGTGCTAGGTAAAAACTGTGTAATATAGGGCCTCCCTGGCGGCGCAGTGGGTTGGGCAGCTGACTATGGAGCGGACCGCAGCCACTGCAGCGCGAGTTCGATCCCTGCTGCCGGCCAGGGAGGGACCCCACATGGTGCAGCGGACCTCTCCTGCTGTGTCCGCTGCTCCCCTCAGCAGTGTACTTCAGTTGATCTGCCTGTTCTGCTTCCCGCTCTCTGGGTGATTCCTCTCATCCCCCACACCTCTGGCCTGTACCCCAGTTCTTGTGTGCATAAATAAATAAATCTTAGTAAAAAAAAAAAAAAACAACAAAAAAAAAACTTTGTAATATAAACTAAACCAATCACCTGCTTTACACAAACTGATAGAGGTAAAGAACAGTTGTGATGGCAATGCCAGCAGCTTGCTAATGTTTATGCAAATCAGTAAACAACTGTTCCTTCAGCAATGCTCAGAACTGTAGCTGAGACCTACAATCTGAGTTCAGGGGTCTGAAAATCTGGATACTTAGACTAGGCAAAGTCATTAAATCTAATCCTAATTAGATCTAAGTGGAAAAATAAAGTATCGAGCTCACAGCCAGGGAGCCCCTGGTTTGCTTAAAGCAGATCAGATGAGACCCTGGATGCCTTCAGTAGGATAATGCCAAGGAATGAAGCTGTGCTCCGCAGAGCCCCTGGGGACTCTAAAGGGAGGGCTAGTGAATAGGGCGCTAGCCCTATCAAAATAGCTCTCTGGTGATAACTATGAAATATCACAATTTCATATACTTTTCCCTTTCCAAAAAAAAAGAGAAAGAATTCTGCTAAAATAAACTTTGAAACCACTGGCACAGGGGTCATAAGTTGTGGTTGGAAGACTTGGGCTTTATTTCTGGCACGATCATCAGTCTGATCATTGCCTTTTTATGAATTCGATTTGCTTGCCTATGAAATGGAGATGAAAACCCTTAACCTCATAGGGTCAACATAAATAGAATTCGCTATTGACATACTGGAGGCATGAGAACAATCAAAATGGAGGTGAGAAAAAACTCATTCAGTCAAAAAACATTTCATAATGAAATGGAAGACAAGGCTGGGGAACTGTTTAGAAGGGGAAAGCAGAGACAAAAAGAAAAAAAACTTATTTTGCCCAATTATTTGGAGTTGCCTGATGATAGCTTGAAACAGAGGTGGTATGGGATTGAGCGAATAGACAAATCAAGTTTCCAATGCCATGTCGCAAAAGGTAGAAAAATAAAGAAGGTTGGAAAACTACTCTGGATGAAAGAAAACTAAGGAGACAACTAAGTGAAGTAGGTGATTAGTTACTGGATCTTGGTCTAAAAAAAACCCAGCTATAAAAGATGCTACTGGGACAAATGGGGAGATGGTAAAGATGGACTACTTATATTAGCTAGTAGATTTTATTAACATTAAATTTCTTGAACGTGACTATAGCAACAGGAGATAAATAGTTCCTAGTAGACTTGTACAACTTTTCTGTAGGTTTGTAATTTTTCAAAATAAACCATTGAAGCAAAAAAATGGAAGGCTCACTCAGATAAAGAAGCTCACTGGGACACACACTTGGTGACTACTGCTACCCTGGACGAGCGTGGCCAACTAGGCTGAGACCCCAACAGACAGGGTGGCATGAAGACGGGCTGCAGGGAGAAGAGAAGGCTTCAGTAAGTACCTGGATAACTGAATGTGTCTGTGAATGTCAAACTAGCAGAAATGTGCAGCCAGGCAGAAGGGCATGAGAAAGACCAGGTCCAAAGGGCAAAGCAGAAGACAGCCCTTGCAGAGATGGAGCTTCTTGGCAAAGGTTTGAGTAAGTGAGCAGAAAAAGTACCAGCAATGGTAAATGACCAGAAGTGGAGCAAAGGGTCAGCAGGGTAGACAAGTGGGTAGGCAGGCAGGCAGAAAAGATAAGTGAAGGGCACATAAGAGTTAGAACTTTAGGCAAAGTTCTGGCTTTTCTGGCTGCACTTAAACCACTCATTTCAGGGAAGCAAACAGAACTAGGGTGAGAACGGACAAGTTGCTGAGCACCCATTAAGAGAAATGGAGGCTAGAGAGCACTGGAGGGCAGAGATTTGGCTGAACCTGTCTGTAAATGAGGAAAGAGAAGGTTGGCACACTGGCAAAAACCCTGGTCTTTGTCTCTTTATAATTGGTAAAGCAAGAAGGAAGGGTGGCTAAAGATTCCTCTTATAGTAGAATCAAAGAGACGCAAACTGGAACAGATTTCCCAGAAACAACCCTGTCCAAATCCCAAACCATCTTTGAATGCAGACTCATGATGTACATACCCACTGGGCTCTGCATGCTGCTGCCAGTGTTTCCTTAGTTCTTAATGATGCTGTTTCATTTGAGAATTCCTATTTCTTTGAAAAATTTCTCTCTTTAGAGGAGCATCTGTGCTCATGTACATGCTACTCCCTTTCAGATACCCATTCTTCCAGAATCCCTGACAGGAGTAATTCTCATTACTTCAGAATTCCGAATGCCAAAAATTGAGGATATTTAACCACCTCACTTTGTCTGCACAAACTTCATCAAGCCTAGTCCAGACTTATAGCACAGCATTCTAACTATAAGCAAGGTCTTTTCCTTTCCTCAGAGGTTCTGATGCTGAAAAAAAAAAGAAATCAGAACAGGTAAGAAAGATTCCTTTGAAGAAAGGATCAGTGAGGGGTCAAATACCTATCCTCAGGGAACAGATAGTCTGGCCTCTATAAGAAGCACTTGAAATTCATGTTTCTTAATGAAATGATATAAATAATGCTCATTGGGGCACGTAAGGATAGAAGAGGGTGGGATGGCTAGGTGAATAGCTACTTCCCCAAGCACATTCTCTAGGAGTAGCACTTTGTCAAAAATGATTCTGTTAGGAAGCATGATAAAAAGATTACAGGGAAGGCAGTGTAGGAGTAAGACTTGTGCAAAAGGTTAGAAGAGCGTGCCTTTCAGCTTATGCTACCCAATCCATAGCCAGCACAGGCCCAATACTGATAGCACCATCTCTCTCTTCCTCTGGCCAGGACAAGGTAACAGAACTCTTAAAGGGCCTTTCTCCCTTTTGAGCAATAACCTACCTCACTATGTTTAGGGTTGCGCTTTCCTTCCCACCCTGTTGTTCTGTGGCCTGGGCTCCAGAAAAAGATGCCGAGTCCCACTCACTCTTTAACCTCTCTCTCGGAAGTGCTTAGTCACTGATCTGGCCACGTGGCATCCGCTTTCCCCTTCTGGATTTCATATGTTAACTAAGAAAGTTATTTTCCAGCCTAGTTAGAAAAGCAGGAACTTGAATTGACTTGCTAGACTGGCAGTGCTGGAGGAGTTAGGGCCTCTTGCCAAAGGAAAGAATGGATGGCCAATCACCAGGGAGTAAATTTCTCAATCTGCAGCCTGAGACTAAACCTTCCTGCTGGCAAAGGAGATGTCTGTTAGGCCTTTGCTGCCAGATTCACACTGGGAGATGTACTGTGACTTCATGGAGGCTCCACATGCGGTTTGGAGCTCAAAAGGGGAATCGTGAATTACCTTTTTCTAGGGATAAAAATCCAGAGGAAAGAAGGCTAATCCTAGAGACAGGAAATGAAATCCTGAAGAGAGAGTGAAGATGAGAGGAGACCAAAAACTCCCAAGAAGGCAAAAGTGAAGGACAAAACACAGATCATGGAACGTAGACGCTAGGCTAGAATTAAGGTCTGAGAGTTGCCTCTTGGCCCTTGCTGGTGCTGCTACTAGCACTGTCCCTTTTATTCCAGACCCCATCCCAGCTCCTACCTGGTAGGTACCTGTCGTGGCTGTGGCTGTACTCTGTGGTAGAGAGTGACAAATGTGTCTGTGTAAAGGGCTGGTTGCCAAACAGATTGTCACTGCGAAGGTTGTGGCAGAGTTTCTCCAGGAAACGGAGGACGTAGGTGATGCTGTTGACTGCTGGGAGGTTGAGCGTGTGCTGTTCCCGGTCAAACACGGCTGTGGAGTTAAGTAAACAGGGCTGAGCATGTCATCAGGGGCAATGCAGTACAGTGCTTGGGCAGGAGAAATCCAGCCCACTGTTTGCCTCAGGCTTACCTGGTTACACAGTCCTTGCCCAGCTTCCTCCCTCTCTCTCCCTCCCTCCCTCCCTCCCTCCAGGGTTTGATTTTTGCCTCCAACTCCAAAAGGCTTGCAATAATGGGAGTGGCCAGAACAGGTCTGTTGCACATGGGGCTCTGCAATGATTTTAATCAACCTGTGAAAATAACTGTGAACATAATTCTATCTGGTCCATTACCTGGCTTAGCGTCCTTCAGAAAATATGTTCATTTAGGGTACTATTTCCATTAGAACTGCCCAGAAACAGAGAATCTGGGCAGGAGAGGAGGACATAGCTATTGCCAGTGATGATTTGGGGGCACAATCCAATCTGTATAAAAGCACTAGGATTGTGGCAACACTAGGAACTAAACTATGCTTGGTTTTATTTCTTATTTATTTCTACTCAAATAGTGCCTGTATACACTCTAGAAAGCAAAAGTCCCCTGCATTTGTCTCTGAGGGTAGAAAGGAAATGAGGGAGATAGGTTACTCTTAGGAATAAATTTTGGGGCAGAGGAACTCTAGAGATGCAGGTGATAGCAGCTAAAGAGAGGCAATAAAGAAGGGTAGGTTCCCCCCAGAATGCTACACAGATACAGAGAAGACACAGGGAGTGGCCTGGGCCTCAGAAGGAAAAGGCGGCTGAATTTCATGCAGGTCCTAGCATTCCACAATAACTCCTTCCCTACCTGCTCCCATGAGGCCAATTACTCCCAGTCACTCACTCTCTCCTCTGGGGTCCCATACCAACCTGTACCCATTTCTCTATTATAACAACATTTACAGTCAGCTGTGAGACTGTATTATTTCCCACCATATCTGAGCCTGTCATCTTTTCTCTCCCCCTCCCCCAACAGGTAGTGTCTGTCAATAGTTTCTTACATATAGTAAGGGTTCCATAAATGTTTGCTAAAAGAATAAAATTGGTTATTTACTGGATTTCCCCAAGTCAGCTAGGTTTTCTGAGGCTAGATATTGCAACTAGTTAGGGAGAAGAGGTAGGGGATTATGAAGTATCCTACAGTTAAGATTGAAAGGTTAGGTCAAGTCATACGTTTCATGCACCAGTGAAGAGTAGGACTTTAGACTTGGGAAGACTGAGCCAGCATCAGGGCACAGCAGAAAAAAATGAATATTCTTAGTGAATACAAAGAAAAAACTCCAAAACTGTGTAGTGGAGTCACAGCAGGTAAGAAAGAGGAAATGACCCTTCCAACTGTATATCAGGGCTAAGGACTGGGGTTAAAGAAATGAATGAGCAAAAGGTTTTGTGCTTTCCTGAAGCCAGGTTGGAGGTTATGGCCATCTGGAGAAACTTTCCTGATGCCACAATTCAGCCTCCGTTGGATTATTTCTTCTGGAATGCCTTCAAAGCAGCACACTCATGTATTTCCTATATGGGAGAGACTAAGTGGATAGATAGGACAGGTGTCCCTTAAGTATAGTCTCTGTAGGTATCATACTTGGCAGAGATATTCATACGGCCCAGATGGTCTCTGGAGTATAAAATGGGCAGTCTCTGAGATAAAGAATGCCTTCAGAGGGTCTCCCTGGTGGGTTGAGCACCACACTGTGAAGCATCCATGGCACAGCAGCATGAGTTCGATCCCAGGACAGGGAGGGGACCCACATGGCGCAGCAGACCTCTCCTGCCTTGCATGCTGCTCCCCTCAGCAGTATATTTCAGTCGCTCTGCCCCCCACTCTGTCTCTGGTGAATCCTCTTACCTCCCACGACTCTGGACTGTACCCCAGCTCTTGCATGCATAAATAAATCTTTTAAAAGAAGAATGCTTTCACATTTCTTCAGAGATTCCAGGTGTGAGGCAGGAACCAGGATGCCTTGTCTGAAATCGGCCAATTGAGAAGGTCTGCCCTCTGACTAAAAAGTGTACCAGCCCAAGGGTCTTACCTGAGATAACTTCACCACCATGGCCTTGTTTGAGGAAGCTAAAGACAGTTTTCTGGTGGTAAGCACAGTCGATGCAAGCCTGGACAGCCTGCTGTAACACCACAGAGGCACGGGCGGGCCCAAAATGGTCAGGGAGCTGCTGGACCTTCTTCTTGTCTAAGTGGGGGCCCGTGCTACCATTCTTGTTCAAATAAATACAAACTGCAAGAGACAAAAGGGCAAAGAAGCTTAGAGCGCATTCAGGGTAGAGAAGGTGGAGAATGGTACTCACTTCAGTTTTTCATGCCCTGTGCTCTGGTCTCTAGCAAGATTCCCAGCTGCCAAGGGGGAATAGGAGGAGGGTGGTTGTGCCCGGCTGCTGCCAGCCCAAATTGCATGACCAAAGGCTCTGGGACTGCAGCCTGCTGGGAGAAGAGCCTAGTACTTGCACTGTCTTCTGTGCACTGAAAAGAAAATCTGAAAAGTTTCCCAGATGCATGTACTTTCATTTTGGGTATTTGACTGCCTCACATGTTCTTTGTATGTCTTAACTTATGTGTAAGGAGCTATGGGGCTATAGCAATATTATCAGGAGTGTGTCTGGGGTCTCCCTGGTGGTGCAAGGGGTTGAGCGCCATACTGTGGAGCTTCTGCAGCCACTGCAGTATGAGTTTGATCCCCAGCCAGGGAGGGGACCCACATGGCGCAGACTGCTCCTGCCTCGCCTGCTGATCCCTTCGGCAATGTATTTCGGTTGATCTGCCTATTCTGCTCCCTGCTCTGTCTCTGGTGAATCCTCTCACCCCTGCCTCTGATCTGAACTCCAGCTCTTGTATGCATAAATAAATAATTTTTTTAAAAAATTGTGTTTGGTCATTGACACTGGTCACCTGCTTTGCTTTCTATCTGGGCACTGAAGTCCCTTTTTTATCTTCTACATCAACATGTAGTAAAAATATTGCAATAAAGAAAATCTGAAAAGAATGTAAGGGTCCCATCTAAATATTTGTTTTAGTAATTTCTCTGCAAGAGAGTGGGTACTCTGCTAATTGTAGCTCCTCTCCCAGCCCCTACACCTGGCACTGTGGTAGTGTGGAGATAGGATGGGTACAAGAAAAGAGGCAGAACAAACAGAGTTGTTTCCTTGATCTCTGGAGAAGACCCAAGGTAGACTAGTTAGTTGTGACATTCTCTCTTCTGGGCTTCCACCTGAGCTTGGGATGAGTGGTATAATCTTCTTTCTCACACTGTCATGGCTTACTAATGGAAGGGGTGATAGAACTAAAAGCTCCTTTTGCTATTAAAGGCAAAAAAGATAAGAGTAGTCACTCTGTGGGCCGTGGACGGACTGCTGGCCTCAGGTTTACCACCTGAGGGTCTGAACCAGATGGTCTGAGGACTCTTATATCTTTATCATTCTAATTCTAAGGAGAAGCAAGATGAAGGAGCTAGAACACAGAAAGAAGAAGGCAGGGTACAGAAGGTGACAGGTGAAAAAGAAATGGAAAAAAGTAAAGGCGTTAACAAGATGAACTGAAATATACATTTAACTGTTCTCTCCTAAAACCCACTAAGATGAGTCAGTTAACAAGGAGACAACATAAAATTTTGGACCTGGAAAAGCAGACTGGCAAATTAGCAAATGATTTAGCATACACGTGAAAGCTGAATCCCTAACAAAGAATGAGGAATGATGAGAACCACAGTTTCATTTCATAATTTATAAAAGGTACAAAAATGGGCAGGTGCCTCTGAAGGTGGATGTGAAGGCAGATCTCATCAGAAAAGGATTGAAATCTATTAATAAATAGAATTTCCATGTTATAATAAGATGTTTTCACTGAAAACAAAAATGAAAATGCAGATTAGAAGAGTAAGGAAAATGAAAACCTGTATGTATGAAGTTACAAGAATGTTCACAGACGTTTACTCAAAATAGCCCCAAAATAGAAACAACCCAATGTCCACCAATAAAACACTAGGTATACAACTTGTAGTATATTCATTTGTTGGAACACCAAATGGCTGTAAAAAAGAATGAATTATTGATAATTCAAAAACATCATTTTGAAGGGAAGAAACCAGGTCCAATAGAAAGTACATATAGCAGGATTCCATTTATACTAAGTTCAAGAATAGGAAAATCTAAACTATATGAATAGCAATCAGAATAAAGATGGGAGTGAAGGCAGACTTCACTCTGAAAGTAACTTCCAGGGGTGGCAGAAATAACCTTTATCATCCTTATTGTAGTTGTAGTTACATGCGTACTTACAAAGATTAAAACTTACCAAATTGTACATTTAAGGTCTGTATATTTCACAACATGTAAATTTCAACTAATTAAAATGTACGAAAAGGAAAATAATATAAGCAGTCCAGTGATGATTACAAAAGAAATCCTACATGGATTAAAGGTCGTGAAACTATAAAGGACGAACTATAAAATCTTTAGAAGAGAATGGCAGTTTTAAAATATGGCCCCTAAACTCTTTGACGTCTCTTTCATTGGTCTCCATTACACTCGACCAACAGTCTATGATGGAAATGACACTGTGACAGCTAGAAAAAAAGTTTCTATTTTTTTTTTTTTTATATTCACTCTTGGAATCCAAGTGCCATGTATAGGGAGGCAAAGGATCCTGTGGTGAAGTCCCTGTGGAGAGAAACCAAAAGCCAGAATCAACCTGAGAGCCACGTGGGAGAAGTGGATCCTTCAGTCCTCGTCAAGCACCATAGCTGACATTGCATGGGGCACAGGAAAGTTGTTATCACCCAGTCCTTCCCACGCGGTGGTTTTAAACCATAAAGTTTTGTGGCTTAACACAAAAGATTACTGGAGCAAAAGATTACTGGAACATAATCCAAACAGACTTCAGTAACAAAAGTCTAATATTCATGGTAGTGACTTTGGGCCTGGGCAGTAGAAGCATAAAGGGCCACAAAAAAAGTGAGTGAAAGCCGAAAGGACACAGAACGGAGTTCTGATGGGAGACTGGCAGTGAAGGCTTAAAGGAAAGGGAGGAATATATTATTGGAAGATTATTCGAGGATAGAGATGCTTGTTAGGTAGTGATGGAAAGTTTGACAACACTGTTACCTGCAGTAACATGGAAATAGGAAACGTACTTGATGGACCAAATGAAATAGCTAAGGACATTACCAGACAGAGTGATGAAAGTGCCATCTGGCTTCTTACAGCCTATGATAAAAATGCAAGATGAGCTAGAGAAGTTAAAAAAGAGAAAAAAGCCTGGGATTGACTGAGTCCACAAATAAAATTGATTATTGTGTCTCTTCTTCCCAGAAGACAAAAGATAATTCTAAATTAAGAAAGGGTCAAATCTACAATGGGGCAATAAAATCTTTTATTAAGATGTCAGAATGATTAAAGATTATGTTTGATATAAACTCTTTCAGACCAAAAGTCTTCTAAGAATCATAAGGGCTAGTTTCACAGATTCTTTCCCTTAAACAATAGGATTTTATTTTATTTTTTTAAAAAAGACTTTATTTATGCATACAAGAGAGCTGGGGTACAAGCCAGAGGCATGGGGCGGTGAGAGGATTCACCAGAGACAGTGGGGAGCAGAACGGGCCGGGGATCAAGCTCATGCTGCGGTGGCTGCGGAAGCCCTGCAGTGGTGCTCAACCACTTGTGCCATCAGGGAGGCCCCAACAATTGGATTTTAAAGAGTGCTATGGAAATTGTTTCATAGCAGCTGTACAAGAAGCCCAAAGTAGAGAAAGGATTATTTTCAAGAGATTTGTGGTTGTATTTTTGTCTAATAAGGTAAAACCCAACAGTATTCATAGAAAATTCCTATAGCTTCTAAGAGAATCATTCTGGCAGAAGTATTGCCAGCTCAGACTAAAAGGAACAGAGATGGTACAAATGAAAAGAATCCCTTGCATACATCAAGAAGATAGACAGCAATCTCAATATTCATGTGGAAAAGAATGATTTAGAGGTTTAAACCAGAGCTATGGAAAGTAACTCCCATAAATAGTAATGGATCTAGTTAAGGTGTTGTCAATTACAATGTACCCTGCTGGATTTTAGTATTTCTATAGATTTGTGACTGCTATGTGCTCTATGACTCATAAGTGTTTCCCCTTTGAATGGGTGTATCTACAAATGCCCACCACTGGATGTTGGATATTTGGGGAGTAGAAAACGTGTTTCTTTAGTTCATGGGTTTTCAGATTGAGAACTACAGTCAAAGAGATGTAATTGAGAAATTGCACCTGAGGTTTCATTTGTACCTGGACCTGATTTATAAAATGAGATTCTAGATCTGGAGCCTGATGTAAAGGGATGAGGTCTTTAATGGGGAATTGTTCAAGAGGAAGAATGAATTTTCTAAGTACGTAAATTACTTACACCCAGAGAGTGGACTGGGGTGGTTTTAAAATATGGTCCATAATATTGACCCTCTTCCTATAGACAGATAGAATCTATACCCCTCCTTTTGAAGTTAGGCTCTAGGACTATTTGATCAATAGAGTGTGGTAGAAATGATGCTATGCTGATTTCTTAAATGCTTAGGCCTAAAGGAAATGGTAGCCTCTACTTTCTGTCTCTTGGGACACTTGCTCTTAGAATCCAGTCACCATGGCAGGAGGAAACTGAAGCTACCCTTTGAAGAGGTCCATGAACCTCTTCAAACCAATTTTGCTAATTATGTGAACAAACCATCTTGAGAGTGGATTCGCCAATCCCAAAGCACAAATAACAAACAGGACAAATACCAACAAAACCAAAAACCCTATGCCTACCTATTACATTAATGTAATAGTCACATATTATATGCATATTCTGCATATCATGCAGAAAATCAAAGATAAAGTCTTGAAAGAAATCAGAGGGGGAAAAAATCACTGATAAAATAGATCAAATCTGTGAAAGACGCAATCTGCCAAAGCTCACACAAAAAGAATTAGACACTATGAATAAGCCTGCTATATCTATTGAAAAAATTAAATCAATAATTAGTAACTTTCAAGAAAGAAAGAAAAGAAACAAAGAAAAAAAAGAAAAAAGGACCAGGCTCTGATGGAGTCACTGGTGAATTTTTTTCTTCTTTTTTAAGTTTTACTTTATTTATGTGTGAATACAAGACCTGGAGTATAGGCCAGAGGTGATGGGGGTGAGAGGATTCACCAGAGACAGAGTGAGGAGCTGAACAGGCAGATCGACTGAAATACACTGTTGAGGGGAGTAGCGGATGAGACAGGAGAGGTCTGCTGTGCCATGTGGGTCAGGTCCCTGGCTGGGCATGAAACTCAGGCCACAGTGGCTGCAGATAGCTTTATAGTGCTGAGACTTAACCCATGCACCACCAGGAAGGCCCTCTTCACTGGTGAATTCTACACCAAACATTTAAGAACTACATTTTACCAATTCTCTATAATTACTTTCAAAAGCCAGAAGCAGAGAGAATACTTCCCAACTTATTTCATGAGGTTAGCATCAACCAATTACCAAAACCAGACAGAGACATTACAAGAAAATTACAGACCAGTATTTCTCATGTATAAGAAGCAAACATCCTCAACACAAACTTAGCAAATAAAATCCAACAATATATGAAAAGAATTATACCATAAAACCAAGTGTGATTTATCCCAAGTATGCAAGGTTAGCACATTAAAAAAAATCAATTAATGTAAGTTTGTCACATCACATTTATAGAAAAAAATTGTATGAGTATAACAATATATGAAGAAAAAAACCATCTGGCAAAATCCATTCATGTTAAAAACTCTTAGCAAATTAGGAACAGAGGTACACTTCCTCAACTTGGTAAAGAACATCTACAAGAAACCTATTATCATAATGATGAGAATTTAGAAGATTTTTTACTAAGATCAGGAAGCAAGAATGTCCCACTGATCACCACTGTTCAGTATCATACTGAAAGTCCTAAGTAGTGTACTAACACAGGAGAAGGAAATGAAAGGTATACAAACTGGGAAAGAGGAGAGAAAACCCTTAGTTTGAAAAAACTCAACAAGACCAAAAAGCCAAGATAAACCAAAGGGACCATGGACGGGGGTGGGGGAGTGGGAGGGGTGTGAGGAAGGAGGGAAGGGCAAAGACGGGGATGAGGGCAGAACGAGCACAAGCGACTGAGGTGATGGTGCACGGGTGGAATGGTGGTGGGTACTCCCTGGGGAATACAAATGATGTCAAATATAATTAATTAATTAAAAAAAAAAGAAAAAAAACCTGACACCAAAGTAGAGAAAATGTATGGATAACGTAGTTTATGTTTATATAAATATTACCAATAAAATCATCAAATTCATAGAACTAAGTCTTACTATTCAAATACTAACATGAAGTCTCAAATCCAGAAATCTGAATGAAAGCAGTTAAGAATAGAAAAATAGGAGGAAACAGTTAAGAATAGAATTGTTGTGCAGGCAGGTTACTTTTCTGACAAAGTCTGTAACATAATTGAGTGCACAATCATTTAGGCTTATAAATATTTATAGTACACTTATATTTGTGATATCCGAGATCACAAAAGATTGGTAATATCAAAATAGAATAGAAGAATATTACAATGCATAAAAATTAGCAATAAAATGAAAACAGATCAAATAAGCACATAAAAATATTCAACCTTATTAACATCAGATAGAACTATCACATGACCCAGCAATTCTACTTCATGATGTATGCCTACGAGAAGTGAATACATGTACATACTAAAATATGTGCATGTCTTCACAATGGCATATTCATAATAAGCAAAAAAAAAAGAAGAAAAAGTAATACAAACATCCCTCAGCTATTGAATACATAAATAAAATGTTGAATTTCCAAATTATGAAATAGGATTTGTCAATGAAAAAAGAGACAGATGCTATATCATGAATAAATTATGATAACATAACACTAAATTTAAAAATCCAGTCACAAAAATTAGAATATGTTTATGTATATGCAATATCCAGAATAAGCAAACCTCTGTAGACAGAACGAAGGTAAGTAATTGCTAAGGAAGGATGCAAGTAGTTGACAGTAGTGGGGGTATGACTGTTATTGTTTGCACTAAAGGGTTCCTGGGGTGGGGTGTGTAAAAATGTTCTAAAGCTCCTGTGGTCATAGTTGTATGACTCTGTCAATACATTAGAAATCATTCACTTAAACACCTTAAAAGGGTAAATTATATAGTATAGTATGTGTATTATATCTTATTCAAGCTATTGTAATGTAAATAAATAAAAATAGATTCCACCAAGAACAAAAAAAAAAACCCTTAGTTTGTAGATGATATAACCATTGGTAAAGAGAATGCGAAAAATTGACAAAAAAATCTGCAATTAATAAGCAATTATAGAAAGGTTGCAGGATATAGGTAAATATACAAGTCAATAATTTTCCTACAAAATAGCAATGAAAAAATGGGACTTGAAATTAAAAATAGAATGTTTATACTAGCATGTCCAAAAATGTTACTTATACCTAAATATGAGGCAAATATGAAGAAAATTACAAAAATCTGACAAAGTTAAAAAAAAAAAAACTAAATAAATGGAAAGATATTCCAGGTTTATGGATAGGAAGATCCAGTTCTTCCCGACTTGATTTACAGATTCAATGCAATCCCAACCAAAATCCTAACAAATTATTTTGTGGCTATCAAAAAACTGATTCTACTTTATTTGAAAAGGTAAAAAACAAAACAAAACAAAACACATGGCCAGTATATTACTGAAGGCGAACAAAGTTGAAAGAATGACACTACCCAACTTTAAAACCTACTATAAAGCTACAGAAATGGTACTGGTGAAAGGATCAACAAATAGATAAATGGAACAGATTAGAGAACCCAGAAATAGGGCCTCCTAGGTGGCCCAGTGGGTTAAGCAACGCACTATGAAGCAAACCGCAGCCACTGCAGCACGAGTTGGATCCCAGCTGCAGGCCTGGGAGGGGAACCACATGGCATAGCAGACCTCTCCTGCCGCACCTGCTGCTCCCCTCAGCAGTGTGTTTCAGTTGGTCTGCCTGTTCTGCTCCCCACTCTGTCTGGTGGTTCCTCTCACCTCCCGCGACTCTGGCTTGTATCCCAGCTCTTGTATGCATAAATAAATAAATCTTAAAAAAAAAAAAGAACCCAGAAATAGTCCCACAACTGTCCTATAAACAACAGCAGATGTTGATAGCGGAAAAGGCTACTCACCTGAGGGTGCCAGGGGTATATGGAAAATGTCTGTATCTTCTGCTTAATTTTACTGTGAACTTAAAAAAAGTTCTGATGAAAATTTCAGAAAATTAAAAAGAATTCTTGACAGCTGATGCAAATATTTGCTAACTAGGGAAGAAGAGTAAAGCATTTCCTAAATGTATTGACCAAGTTACCCGAAGGGATGCAACATCCTTTTATGCTGAGAATTTTGCAGGACTGTTTTCGACAAACACCCTTTGGAAAATACTAGAGTAATAAAATAATGATACTTTAAAAAGATGTTAGAAATTAAAAACTCATTACAAAGTTTGGGAGACTAGTTGAGGAAAGGTTGAAGAAAGTTCAGTAAAAAGACAAAGAATAAAGAGGGTTAAGAATATTAGAGGGTGATTCAAGAGGTTCAATGTCTCAGGTATGCCAGGAAGATTGAACAGAGAAAAAGAAGTGGGAGAATATCATTGAGGACAGAAATTAAGAAAACTTCAAGAAGCTAAAAAATGGAATGGGTATAGTAAGTGCCCAGAATAAGTACCTTATGGCAGATAAAAGTACTCACATTTGAGGTGAATTTCAGAATACTTGCCATAAAGAGAAGTTTCAAAAAAAGAAGCAGCAGATTTCATATAGAACTAAAGGTCAAATTTAAGAAAGATCTGAATGGGAACAAAGATGTGGGAAGGAACAAACCAGGGCTAATACAAGAGAGAGATGAAGAGGGTCTCAAGGAGCTCAGAGGTCCCAGGAGAGGTTTCTTTTAGAGTATAAAATGTATAGAATATACACATTATAATGTGCTTGAACATAAGGGGAGATGAATATAGTATTAAGAAAGTTTAAAGGCTGAATTTATAAGCACAGAACAAATAACCACAAAACAAAGAGATAAAGTTAACTCTGAAAACAAAATACTGTGCCATAAAGGAAAAGCAATCACACTAAACTAGCTCAAGGGAGAACAGCAATGGACAAGTTACAACAACAAAATACTGGTTTTCAATCTGGTGAAGACTGTATCACTACACCAGGATAGGGAAATATGTTTAAGGGCAAGGAGATTAAGAAGGGTTAAATCCTCATTATCTCAAGTGGGCTGTCTCTTGAAAATGCCCAATGCTCAAAAAAAAAAAAAAAAGAGACACTATAAACATGTTGTTTACATCATGTATGGAGGGAATACAACCAGATGAGTTGAAAGCAATGGCATTTGGTGAGAAGTAAATGATGGGTGAGAGGACGTCTGTTTTGTTTTTATAATAATTTGTGTGGACCCATTATTCCTTTAAGCTATGAACATGTATATTTGACTGATAAAAAATGACTCTTATAAAAAGTACTGCACAGTTAAACAATGAAAGGTATTAAAGGATATGATGTGGCACATAATTTTCAATCTATAACTTTCATTAGAGACTATAAAGGTACTCTTAACTAATTCTATCAGTTTATCAATGTGGAAACTGAGGCTCAGAAAGGGAAGTAATATCAAGTTCACAGGGAATGAACCAAGGCCCAGTCAGGATATGGTGACAAAGTGATCAGCTGAGATTGCTATAGCTTGGCAAAGAACAGGAGACAGGGCTACTAAAGCAGCTCCTACTTTCCTAGGCCGATACTACTGCCAAGGGAGGCATGCCAGCCCAGTGACCACCTCATATAAAAAGAATAGCGAAGCCTGTTCATAAAACTCCCACTGCTATGAGTCTTCTAGGTATTTTTGAGATATCACCTAGGTGGCATCTAGAATGATGGGGTAAACCAAGCAGAATTACAGGTATCCAGGAGGCACATTATGCAGTTGGAAAATGTAATCAATATTTTTACCAAGGTGTTCATCTGTCCTTACTTCCTCCTTCATGGAGCTGAGGTACAAAGGCCACTGTATATTAGCCTAATGATACTCATGGGCAAGGCAAACCTATAACTGATGGGCTATCTGCATATGGCATATTTGAGAAATCATGTGATAGGATCCTGACCAGAGCTGGACATAAATACCACAGGCAGGCTCTGTTGTCTTCCAAAAGTTATTTGGAAAGGAAATTATGGTTGGCCTTCCCTTCAAACTTGACATTTTAGGATTTGGTGGACACATATAGAGTTCATTTTAAGAAAATGACCATTCTAACTTTCATGGGGGATACTTCCAAATCGCTTAGGCTTTCCTAAAGAAGATGGAGAGTCAGCAGCATAACAAGATGGTTTCACACATGTATCTTAATTTACACATAAGAAATAAGCACTGTTCTTTCTAGTTACCCTATTGGAATGCTGTATATCTATTCTAAAGGAATAGTTAGAGTTATCCAGTTTATGAAATGGGAACAGATAGATATAGCCCAGATTGATTACCCACTGTGATATTATGATTTATAAAAAAAATATGTATTTGGTCATCAGATGACCAAGCTATATCTCTCATATATATTTGGTCTTTATCCACAGTTACTAGCTCACAATTCCCAAAACCTGGAATTGAATTTCCTAAGTGTTGTAAATGATAAAGGTGCCACTTTGAGGTTAATGAAGGTGAATTTTGGGAAGCACCTAAGGATGGGGGCTGATTGCCTAGAGAACCAATCATATGATCAGAGAGTCTACCCCGAGATCTCCATTTCTACCCCCAGACCTCTAGGAGAGGAGAGGGGTTGGAGGTTGAGTTCAACTGCCAATGGCCAATGTTCCAGTTATCATGCCTAAATAATGAGGCCTCCATAAAACACAAGAGGAGGAAGTTCTGAGTACTTTCAGGTGGGTGAACATGTGCAGATCCTAGGAGAGTGGCATGTTTCTAGAGGACATGAAGGCTCTGTGTCTTTCCCCTATACTTTCCCTATGTATCTCTCCCATCTGGTTGTTCCTGAGTTATAGCCTTTGTAATAAATTGGTTATGTGACAAGTAAACAGTTTCTTGAGGTGCTCCAGCAAATGAATCTAACTGAGGAGGGGTTTGTGGGAACCTTTGATTTACAGTCAGGTAGAAGCACAGGGAACAGCCTGGGATTGCAACTGTCCTCTGAAATGGTGGACAGTCTTGGAAAACTCAGTGGAACCCTTTCCTCAGAGATGAGATGTCATCTCTGGTAGAGTTGTCAGATTTGAGCTGTTGGTGGGAAAAACCTCCAAACAATCACAATGGGTTTGGGTTCATTGAACCCTATTCACTCACATTTTGTTCTGAATCAAGCATTCATTAACCAAAATCAACTTCACTTTCACAGTACCAAGATTTGCCCCCATCAATGATGCTAAGAAAAATCAGAGCAGTTTCATATGTATTTGAGTGGTAGAGCAGTAGTAGGATTACTGCAATGACAGAAGGAATCACTAAGAAAGGAGTACCCTAAATGGAAAGGATGAATGTTCTTACAAACTGGGTCGGGGAGCTTCTGGTTCTGGCCCTAGTTCCACTCCAAATCCATGTCACAGCTATCCAACCCTGAGTTCATAGAACATAGAACATACCTGATGTTTTTTGTTTGTTTTAACAGTGAAATTTCTCTGGAACTATTTCAAATGGTCAAAGATAAAAAACTTACTTAAAAAGGTTCTATTATAAATTAGACAGGGGCTAATTATTAGTTCAAGACAAGAAAGTACACTGGGGCCTGGGGCTTGTTGCAGATAGTTTGGTGGTCTGCTCTTACCTGTGGGGGCCTGCATGGCTGAGCTGGGGATGGTGGCAGCATCTTGGGGTACAGTGCTGGTATCCGGTTCAGGGGTGCTGGTTGTTGGTGAGGTGGGTGGTGGGTTCAGCAAATTCCGAGGTTTCCTCTGTCAAAATGGATGGGGAAAAGTTTGCTACCCATGATTGGTAACTTGTCTTCTCACTCCTCTATTCCTCGCATCGACTATACCCATGAAACTGAAATATATTTGTGGATGAGATTGTATTTTGTCTTTGTTTTCCACACTGCCTCATGCATAAGGATGTACATATTTAGATGCCCAGTAAACATTTTTTGAATCTCTGTACAAAATTTTGGACTTCTATACAATCAGAACCTAATTCACTTCTTTTATACTAGAATCAATAATACCATTTGTAGTTTCAGGTTGCATATTAGTTGGGCAAAGAAAAACAAAAAGAAATAAAAAAAATACTGTGACTAAGTCTACTTTGATATTACTTTGTGTTTTCTTTCTTGTAAAATAGAAACACCTCTCCCCCAACTCTATAAACTACTTTCCTCTGTCTACCTCCTCTTCACCTCAAAACCTGTCATCCCTTATCTTAACATCTATACTCTCATAATTGCTAACTATTGGGCTGTCCGAAGTCAGGACACATTTTTGCATAGAAAACATAGAAAAAAAAATGTCATGACTTTTCTGACAACCCAATACATTCTCTAAAATCCTGCCTGGTCCATGCCTTTACATGGTCCATGTCTTTACAATAAACAATCCTATATGCCTAGGATGCCCTTTCTTTCCTTTTTAAAAAGTCTTTAAAAATCTGTTTATCAAGGAAGACTTTGTAGATTTCCTCTAATTAGTATATCTTTTGTGCACTCTCTGTTCTTTCTATGACATTTGTCACAACATGCTATCACATACACATATGGACACAGCCATACTGGTGTCCCCTACTAGTCAGAGTTCCTTAAGGGTCTGATTCTGACTACCATTCCTAGCATGATATCTGGAATATAATAATGTCAATAAATGTTTTTCAGTGAGGCATACAGTATAGAATACCAACAATGTGGGAAACAATAAAGATGATCTGAGAGAAATGTATCATCTTTATGCTATTCAGGGCAGTTTCTGGGAAATAAATACCTCAGAAATTTATTTTCAAGAAATAGTTTTCTAAAAGCCTTTTTGAATACAAAGAAAACATAACCATCACTGAGTTGCAGAAATCCCTTTTTACTAAATGTCCCATGTAGGGTCCACTGCTGGGAGCTATATAAACCTGTTTGCTTTCTAGAAGTGTATTATCTAAAAAAATAGCACCAGTGATAGCAGGAATATAACAATGGTCTTGTCTGCGAAAATAATGCAAACACTCACTAAACATTCAGAGCACATATGGGATTATATGGAAGTTTCATGTTTTTGATACTGCAAAAAGTGAGCATCCAAATAAGCAATGAATCATGGAAGAGAAATGTCAGTTCAGTTTTACTGAACTTCATGGAGTTCCTGAAGGAACAAGTCTGGTGGATTAGGTACTCAAATATTAAAGATGAAAACAGAAAGATGGAAGGAATTACTACTATTTGAGATAGGTGCATTTACATGCATTAAATCTGTTCATCTATTGTCTCATCTCCCTTTCATTAGTGAGAAAATTGCAGAGTCTTACTCGAAGATTTCTCAAAGTCACACAGGTCTTCACACAAATGGATGAGACATAAATCTAAGTTTGCTTGGATTCAGAGCCTATGTCCTAGTCACAATACTAGTTTGCTCAAAAAGGAACATTCATGAGTGAAATGGGAGGCATATATATGTATAGGAATAAGCAAAAGAACAGAAAGAGGAATTAGAGAATCTAACGCCAAGCCATAAAGATGAGCATCATTGTTTACAAGAGGGTTGGAAAGAAAGAACTTGTTTAGAACTGCCTGAAAAAGAAGAGCAGAAACAATCATAGAATCACAATTTTAGGTTTTGAAGACTCTTATAGGCCATTTAATCTGACCATCCATCCAACACTTTTACTTCCCTCTCTCTAAAAATCTCCTCCCGCATAGCCATTCAGTACCTAATGAAATTCTTCTAGTGACGGGAGTCACTAATTTCACTTTGGGACAGATTAAACTGTTGTTTCTTTTATGTAGAGGTGAGACATGTCTGTTTGTTTCTGCTTAGTGGTTTTGGTTCTGTCTTTGCAAGCTCAGAGAGAAGATTTCTCCCTTTTTATTTGTCTTCCAGATGTTTTCACATCATCAGAAGACTCTGATCTTAGAATCTTTAAGACCTTCAGCCTCTCCTCCACAATATGAGAATGAGAAGAGAGTAACAGAGACAAAATGAATCAGGACTGCATTAGGGGTTAGTGGTTAAGAGATCAGGAACACTGAAGATGAGGATGTGACATAGAGAATTCAAAGCTAATAAACAAGAAACAATCTCAGTTGGAATATCATCACTAAAATCATCAGGGCTCACAGGATTCACAGCCTCCCTTCCTTCCTGCCTCCCTCCCTCTTTCCGTCCATTGTGCATATACTGAACATCTCCCAAGAAACTGACATATAAGGCAGGCACAACAGGAGAAAACAGGAAGATAAAGATTAGGTTTTTGATCTTGAGGAATTCATATTCTAGTAGGATTGAAGTCAGCTGGAGCTAATAAACCAAACAAAACCAACCAACTCACCCTAGGGAACTTTTATGAGACTGGAATGGAATGCCCAGTAGAGAGGACTAGGTAGCATTTCCACATTGGCATTCATATAGTCTAGTTCAGGACAGAGCTGCAGAGAAGTCCTCTGACAGTTTGAAAGTGGAGAAGGTGATGCCAAAGGAAGCCAGAGGGAAGCACCTGAAGAACTTTCATATCAATGTTTTCCCTAGGGAAGATACGTGTGAAGAACTGGTCATGACTAAAAGATGGTTGACTACAGTAAAAGGGTTCGTGAAGTCTGCCTCAGCAGTCTTTTCTACACTAGAAGTGCTTTCTCTTTCAGGAACTATTACAATAAGGAATATGTGGTAGGGCAGCAGTAACCCTGAATCTAGAAGATCTGGGAACCCATTTCTATAGCCTTTGTGACTTAGTAGTTATCTTAGAGAAGTCATTTCACATCTCTAAGTCTGAATTTAATTATTAAATAACATTAACATAACTTATCTTCAGGATTTTGTTAAGATTATGGGATATGTATGTAATGGTGTTTGGTACAAAATGTGATACTTAGGTATTCAATAATTTTCCTTTAATTTAAAAGGGGCAGATCATAAAAAAATAGATGTACAGAATTGATCTGCTTTGTTCAGATGCCTGAGAATCCATGCTAGACAGTTAACACAGAGTACGGCTTTCCATGGATGTTAGGCTAAAATTCTGTCAAATGTAACTTTCAAAGTCAAAATTTGTTCCTTACTCTATATCATCCTATTTCTAATATTATCAACTGCCAGGTATGCAGGTAAGTAGGGATGACAACCTAGGATATTCTTAAAGGCATACACAGGTGGAGAATAAAGCCAGACATGCCCCTTACCGAGATGCCCAAGTATGGATAAATTACCCCTTTATAACTCTATCCCTTTCTGGGAAACCCACATATTTTTACATACCTTACTGCCAGGTTTGGGACCCCTCTTCTTTGGAAATTTCAAAGGTTCAGTTGACTTGGAAGGGGTTGAGATGGGATGGGGAATTAGGGGCTTGGGTGTCCGGCCCCGCTTCTTTCCTGGTTTACGCCCCTTCTGCCCTGGTTGATGCTCCAAGACAGTTTTGGTGCTGCTGTGGATGCTGGGCTTCTCAGTGTTCACCTCAGATACAGGATAGGGATTCTTTGGGATCACAACTGCAAGAAAAAAACTCATTCTATCACCCCTTCCTCCCACCTGTATTCTCATATCAAACTGAGAGGAAAAAAGATGTACTACTTTCACTTGGGTAGCTTTATGTCAAGAAGCTAGTTTCCAGGTATCTGACCTAAATATTAGGAAACCTCAGAGGAGAATTTAGATTGGTTAAAATTGAAAGTTTTAATTACTTTGGGCAGAAAAAAAGTATTAAAAAATTTCCACAAGGTATCTAGTTAAAGCATACAAACAGAACATGGGTTCAGAGGTGGAATGGCTCATAGAAGCTTACAATACTCTTCTGCTAAGAACAAAGATCTGAGCTCAAAAGAGGAAATGATGCCTTTCCCAGGTTACACAATAAGTTGAAATAAGGACTTATGTTTTGAAACTGGGCTCTGACAAGCAATGTAGGGATTTCCTATGTCACGCTACTTAATTTTTTAGTATAATTATTGCAGTGAAGAGTAATGAAACACACGGAAATACATAAACCTAATACCATCTCTCCTTACCTTAAAAATCTTTGTTTCATATTACTTTTAAGGTAAAATGCAAATTCTTTATCCTAATATCCAAGGTCTCTTGTGACTTTGCCTCTGCGTTCTTAGTTAAGTTTGATGTTACTTCCCGTCACCCACCTCCATGTTCTGGCCCCACTGCTTTCTGAAAACCAATTCATTCATATAGATGGAGTTCTCTACTCTTGCTCATCAGACATACACCAACACTCAGCTCCAAGGTCTCCTCTTTAGTAAGCTCTTGTCTGACCCTGTCCCCCACTCCAAAGCAGTCAGTAGATACCTATGTTAGAGTACTTTCAACTTTATTCCATTCCTTCATCTTTTTAAATGGAAAACTCTTCAAGACAAGGAATATATACTTAATTCTACAAATCATGATTGCCACTTACTACTTGTTATACACTGTTCTAAGCACTGGGACTAGAACAATAAAGAAAACAGACATACTCTCCCTCTAGTGGGTGACAGAAAATAGACAAATGGTGTAACAGAAGGTAAATGCTCTGACTAAAACTAAAGCAAGGTGAGAAAAGTGCTTTCTGAGGGGATGAAAACTACATAGAGCTCTCACATGAAATAAAGGCAGTCTTGTGAAGTTCTGAGAAAAGACCTTTCCAAGTAGATGATATAAAACAAATGCTAAGATGCCCAAGATGGGAACACATTAGTGTATTTGAGAAACACAAAGCTCAGCAGAGTGAGTGAGCAAAGGGGAGAGCAAAGGGAAATTATGTTAGAGAAGGAGTAGCAATAAGATGGTATGGACTTATTTCAAATGAATGTGAACTTATTCCAAGTATGAACAGATGCCACTGAAGTGTTATGAGCAGAGGAGTAACAGTGTGTGCTTGAAAGGAACATTCCTCTCTGGATGGCTGCTCTAGGAGGGAAGGGGTGCAAGAACAGAATTAGGGAGACTAGTATAATTACAGTGGGCAAGTAGAAGACAGCATTTTTTTGCTTCTAGGTAGAATGCAATAGGTCACGTCAATACAGTGCTGCCTATGCAATAGCTAGAAAGTCATACATTATTTTAAAAGACATTGCAGAGTGGTAGAGAACATGAGGAGTAGATGAAGCAGAATTCCAGACCTGGGGTTGGGGGTGGGCTTCTGAGGTAGCTAACATTGCTTTCTTTTCTGAAGACATGGGCTAACATCAGGGAATTTAGAACCAGGGATCTGCACTGGAAAGGGCGGGTGCACCTAACCAGGTGTAGAAAAGGGAAGGGGCTACTTCCAGAAAACAATAGGATTTGTGCGAGTAGAGATCCATGGTTGAATGCCCAGGGAGCAGGGACAGGCTGGATATTAATGAAGGAATCAGGAGCACTGCCAGTAAGGTGACTGCTTGAGGTCATCAAACAGCCCCTGCTGATGCCGCACTTATCTAAGGAGGTGACTGTCAGCTTGAATTTGCAGGCCCCAGATATAGGCAGCTGGAGCTTGGGCCTATGGGGGAAGAACTTGATGTTCTTTCACATAAGCACAACTTCCCTATAAATGGCTTCTGGGTTATATCTGTCTCATACTTCATCTACTCCTCATGTTTTCATGTTATCTGTATATAACACCTGTCCCACCCCTGGCCGGGGCCACTGCTAACATTCACCTAAGGAGCTCAGTGCCTCCAGAGTTTAAAGCACCTGTGTCTTATAGTGCTTGTGTGGGAGGAAGGCTCAGTACCTGAGAGAGGTCTGAATCTTAACCACTAGGTCACCAGAGAAGGCTCAGTACTTGAAAGCCACTGGGAACAGCCTCAGTTCAACGCTGACCGTACCTCCTCCTGACATAATCCCTGAGAAAGGGACAGAGAGGACTGTAAGGGAAGCAGTCTTTTACTGACAGCATGTATAGACCATGAGAAACATGCCCCTAGTTCACCTGTGATTTCAATTCAGAAAAAGAAATTCAGAACAGAAAAGATATGCAAAATACATCATGAAAAATAATACAGAGAATCTGTAATAAAAGGCTAACAATACAACTCTACCTATTCCATCATAACCCTAAGTAACTGAAAGTGCCAAATGGTCTCACCTTAAATTTATTACCATAAGCTCTAAGACTACCTGCTATAGCTCCCGTAATAGACCATGGGATTTAATATGGGCAAGGAAATAAGTGATTTACTTTGGAATTCTTGCCATCACATGACAAGGTACTGAGTTCTCAGCACATGTTTGTAAAATAAAGGAAAAGAAGTACTGAACAGGGCTTTCCTTAACCTTGTAAATAATAAGAAAAGTTTTTCTTCTTCCCTTTTCCCTTAAGGCTAGACATAAAAGTCCATGCCAACTGACAGAGGTTGCCCTCTCTAGCCTGAAAGATCTGAAAAGAAACTAACCAATTATAGTTAACAGTTTTGAAAAATCAGGTCATGAGGTTATGTGTAAGTAGCTAGTAGTGAGATTAGGTTTCATACTAATTTAAAACCTTCTTAGTAATGAATTTGAGCCATCCTGAGGGATTCCAGGATTTAGAACTTCTTCCCATCAGGAAGTCCTGTCCTGTCACATTCTAACTTAATTATCCTAGTTGGGAAAAAGAAAATATGGGATAATGTCAAGGGACCATGGATTTAATTCTAGTTCTGTACTTTATAGTGTAACCTTGATTTTGTCATTTAAACACAATCTTCTCATTTTCTCAAATGCAAACAATGAAATAATTTAATGACTGTCCTACTTCAGAGAAAGAAAAGATAGGACTATTTGCCAACACGTTTTGATGCTATTAACTGACAGAATCAGATCATAATGAGTAATACCTTGACAGAATCTTTTATATGTAGTTTCATGCGACCTTCATAACAATATTGTGAATGCTAAAATTATCATCATCCTTAACAAATGAGGACAGCAAGTCTCAGAGAAGTGGAAGTAGCAGAACTTGTTATGAATCTAGCCTTAGGAATCTTCACTATACACATTCTGCCATATGGCCAGAGAGAAAGAAGAGCTCTCTCTCCTTTCAGAAGCCCAGGAAGTTACAACTCATGCTAATTAGTAAATCAGTTGCAAATTTAGTAAATACTAATTATGAAATCTTGCCAATTACCTATGTTAAAAAAAATTCCAACGTGATATGATTCTTTACCTAGAGAAGCACAATCTTGAATAGGTTAGATCTATGTAAGATGAATCACAATTCAGTGGGTAAGGACTTGGTAGAGAAGATATATGATCTAGAATTTTCTTTCCCTAAAAGGGTATTACTGGGGCAAATGGCAAAATATGAGTTTGTAGATTTTCTGACGGTACTATATTGATATTAATTTTTTGGTTTCAGTAACTATAGAAGGTCTGCAGTTCTTAACACTATATTATTTTCTGATTTTAATAACAGGACTATGCCTATAAGTATGTTCTTGTTTTTAGAAAGTATACATTAAAGTTTTTAATAGTAAGAGGATATTAGGTGTGCACGTCATTGTCAAATGGTTGAGAAAAATGTAGAGAGTAATAAAACAAGTGTGATAAAATTTCACTTGGGGAATCTTGGTGAAGGGTATAAGGGAATTCTCTACAGCACTATAATTTTTCTGTAAAACTGAAATTATTATTCAAAGTAAAAAGTTTTTAAAAAGATTCCATGAGTGTAAAATAAAAATGTATAGATGTACAGAATTATGACAACCTGGAGGAAGGAGTGACAAGCTGTACAAGGGAAAGGGAGAAGGAAAGAGAGAGTCAAATGAGAGTTGTCAGGCAAATTTTCAAAGTAAGTGACATCTGACTAATCTTTGAAGAATGTGTGGATCTTGAATTAGGAAAAGAGCTAGGGCAGAGGGTGAATAAGAGTAATTCAGTATGTAGATAGACTTAAAGCCGTAACAAAACATGGTTATATGAACCTATATGGTAGTTCTGTGTGTCACAAGTCCGTAGGGAGAAACAATTAAGGTCAGAGAGAGATGCTGTGGCCAGCATCTCTGGCCATATGACATTTAAGGAACCTCCTGGCTCTAACAGAGATACTCTGCCAAAAGACATAGAGAGGGTACATGGCCCAGTGATCCTTCTTAATGGCAATGGTGAGGTTCATTGTAAAGGTAGAAGAAACACACCTAAGGCAGTGTAATAGCTCATAAAGACGTAAACTGGTTTCCCCTCCTCGAAAAACTTCTGGTCTGTGCATGTAAGCTTGTGGCTAATCTGGATTCCCTTGGTCCTAATAATGACTAATAATGTTGCTGTTATGAAACTGTTAAGACTAAGAATGGAGAAAGGAATTATTTTATACATGAATGCCCCCTAGTGATGGTGTTAATTTTTCTTAAAAGGAACTGACATTTATTGAACAGCTATCTTGAAAGAGGTGGCACATTATTTGCATGGCAGTATGGACAAACATCAGTGCCAATAAAATACCATAGACTTATGGTATGTAAGCAGCAGTAAATACTGGCAGTTAAAAAAACGAATTTTAAAGTCTTGACTATGAAGCATGTATCATTATCTCTAACAACTAAGGTAACTGAAACTTGAGTAATTTGGCCAAGGATACCTAAGTAATTAGGCAGGACTAGAATTTAAATTCAGGATGTCTAACCCCACAACTCCTTGCTCTTTTTATCATATCACATAGTTTTTCCCTTACTAACTCAAGATCTATTCATTTATTTATTCATACAACATATAGTCTATATTGAGAATATACTATTGATATATAGTAGGCTTTACAGTATGAAACAGGTGTATAAATAAAGGAGAAAATAAAGAGTAATCTCAGAGAGTGATAAGTGCTTTGAAGACAACAAAGCAGAACATTGTGATAGACAATGTTTGAGGGTTATTCAATAAAGGCTCTTTAGGAAATGACATTTGAGCTGAGACATGCATGGCAAGAAGGAATCAGGCATGTGAAGATCTAGGGCAGAGCATCTCAGAAAAATGTGATAGCTGGTGTAAAAGTCATAGAATGACTTTTATTTAAGAAATATGACTTTAAGAAGTCCAAATATACTGCAGCAGAATGAATAGAGGCACAATATTATTAATAATGGCACAAGTTGGAATCAGAAAAATAGGTTGGGTCAGATCATGTAGTGTCTCCTGGGTCATGGTAAGGACATGATCTAATTTACTATGAGAAAAAATTGCCCTGGATACTTTGTGGAGAATTAATTATGGAAAGGCAAGAACTGAAGTAGGGATATCAATTTGGACAATGACTGTGGAAGTCCATGCAAGAGATTGGAGGCTGAGATTAATGTGGTGGCTGTGAATATACAAAGTAGTGAATAAATATAAGCTACAATTTGTAAGCAGAGATGACAGTGCTACTAAACTAGATGAATTTTAGGTTTTTGGTCATTTACCAAGATGGGGAAGACTAGAGGTGTAGAAGATTTGGGAGACTTTAGGTTGGAATCAAGAATCTGTTTTAGCCATATTAGGTGCTAAATAACTTTTATATATTTAGAAACAAGTAGGTAGTCAAATGAAGTATGGAATTCCATGGAAAGGTCAAGAAGAAAGAGATGAAATTGGAAGCAGTTAGTACATAGACTGAGTGTAAAGACATGGGACTGACGGAATTAATTTGAGAGGAAATAAAGTATATAGAGTATGGAAGGACCTATGACTGAACTCTGGAACACTTCAACAACGAGAAACTGAAAAGGAAAGAACACAAGCCAAAGGAGACTAATAAGGCATAGTAGTGAGATAGGAATCGGAAATCTAGAGTGTTTGAAAGTACAGGGTATAAAATCCCAGAAGCTAAGAAGTTTCAAAAAGGAGGAACGGATCAACTGTGCTGAAATTACTGAGAGCAGGCAAAATTAGGGCAGAGAAGGCTTTGTCAATATGGATGTCAGTGTGTTCTCCCAATAAGAAAAGCTGCACTGGAATGCAGTTGGAGAGGGCCCGAGGAACAAATGGTAGATGGAAACAAAAACAGTGACTGTAAATCAGGTTCTTCTAAAAAGAAGTTTTATTGTGTGAAAGGACCTCCAAAGATATTCACACCTTAATCTCTGGAACCTGTAAGTGCTACTTACATGGCAAAATGAATTTTGCAAATATAATTAAGGTTGAAATCTTAAAATAGGGAGATTAACATAGGTTATTCAAGTGGGCCCACTCTAATCCCATAAACCCTTACAAGTAGAGAACATTCTTCAGCTAAAGAGATGAGGCAGAATGGAGAGATCTGAGATATTCAAAGTGTGAGAAAAACACAATCTACTTGTTGCTGACTCTGAAGATGAAAGCGGTCACAAGTCAGGTAATATGAGCAGCTACTAGAAGATGAGTGTCTCTCTGGACAATAGCAAGGAAATGGGAACAGCAGCCTACAACTGCATGGGAAACAAATCCCTCTAACAACCTAAAGGAGCCTGAAGCATAGTCTTCCCCAGAGTTCTCAGATAAGAGCTCAGGCTGGCTGACACCTTGACCTTGATGTTGGCTTTGTGAGACTGGAGTAGAGAAACAAATGATCTCACCCTGAATTCAGACCTACAGAACTATGAGATAATAAATTTGTGTTAAGTCATTAAGCTTGTGGCAATAGACAATTAATATGATGTGAAACTTCAGAGACATGGACATTAGTTGGAAAGGAGATGTGAAGTGAAGGGAGTTTTGAAATGTGGGGGATAATTAGAACATGTTTGTATGCTGGTGAGAAAGAAGGGATTGGAGGAGGGTTCCAGTGCTATACATGAGAACTAAGATAGGCTGTAATCATGAGAACAAGTAGAGAAGCATGGACTCCATCTCTCATAATAACAAGACAGGCACAATAAACTCTGCTATATACTCTGCAAATGAATGTCTATGGGCAAAGGTGATACTAGACCCTTCTCTGTGAGTGTGTTCTGTTGGACACTAAAGTGCAAGCCACTCGAATCCAAAGACCTCTTTTGAACATGGATGTGTGCTGATATTTCTTTACGGCTTTCTTCATAGTGAATCATTCCAATATAACCTGGATTGATGGCGAACGCTTGAGTGTGTGTGTGAGTCATAAAGACTTAGATTTAAATCTTAGCTCCTCTACATACTAGATGACAATGGGTAAGTCACAAACTCTTCAGGCACTTAAAAAATTTGAATTAACAGTATTTACTTTATAACACGATAAGACATACTAGAGATAATGTAAAATACCCCCCCAGAGTCTATTATATAGCAGATGCTTAGTAAATGGCAGCTACTGTAATTATTTTCCTACTCAGCTTCTTTTTAAAATGTTACTAGTATTCTTTGCAAAAATATTGGCAAACAATAAATTGATTAATAAAGCCTAGTAAGAAAACTGAACTAAGTCAAACTGAAAAGTTTGGATTTTGGTATCAGAATAATCTGGTTTCCATCTTGGGTCTGCCAACTTCAAGTGCTATGATTCGGTAAAAGTTACTTAAATTATGAACTTACTACATCATCTGTAAAATAGAGATAATCTTCCTCACTGTGTTGCCTGAAAATTATATGAGAAGTGGTAGCAAGTAGCCCGAGAAATATGAGTTCCACAACCAATGTTTATTTCCTTTCATTCTTTTAGAGCAACTGGATGAGCATACATGTTCTCATTAATTTTTTCTCGAGTTCCTGGACATTTGATTAAGTCTACTTTTTAAGTTGCTAGTATTAGGCATTACCTCTAGGAGAAAGGTAGTGATAACAAATGTAGATAGAGAATTTTGGTCTTTTGATTCATTTTTCACACTCTTTCCCCCATTCTGTGTGTATACACACAAACACAAACAATCCTTGCTACAGTATTTTGGGCTTAAATCCATCCTATTTTTTTTTAACTTCCTAGTCTGTCCATTTCTTATCAATCATACTTTTATTTAAACTTTAATTTACATGATGATCTCATTAATCTAGTAATATTTTGGCTAACCATTATTTTAATACGACTTCATGTTTTGGAGGAATAGGAAGGGAGCTGTTCAGTCTCTAATTATTCTTACTATTTAAGTATTATCTTTCCAAATAGTTATATAATTTAACCAGAGCATACATTTTTAGTGCTAAGAATACCACCATCTATTTCAAACCTGCAAAATAGGCCCTACTGGACCTGTATGAGCAGAACAATATTTGGAGAATATCCTCTAGACTTCCTCCATATTTCTTATGTATTCCTTGGGGGAAATTTATAAAATTAAAATGTCTGCATGGTCAAAACCGACCAACCAACACCATAAACAAAAAGTACATTCTTTCTCACAGAAAGTCATGAATAAGCATACTCTTATTGGCCATGTTTCTTAGAGCAGATACTATATTTCCCTACTATTTCAAAGAAGAAAGTTATCATGGGGAAAGAAGAGAAATCCTCTTATCTGATGAAAACTTATAGAGGAAAGTACCCAGTTAATTACAACCTGGGTACTGTGATAAAAGAGAATTGTAAAAGCACTTTCCAAATCTTGTGAATTACCATCCTTACCCCTCAGTATCAAAAGGGGAACGGGAACCCCCCCCCAAATACTCTTATCTAACAGACCATTATATTCTGAAGTTTGGTTCAGCCTGTATTGAGACACTATAAAGGGTAACATTAAGCATCTACAACGACTGTGTGAGAATATAAAAACAGAAAAAAAATGCAACTGCTTATCTAGAAGAAGCTAGGTCACAGTACAGTCCCCTTTTAAGGGAAGTAAGAATGCAGCTCCATTCTGCTCTAATTAAACTATCTTTGTGGTGTGGAGTTCACTCTACGTGTAACAATGTAAACTGAAATGGATCAACATGTGAGTCCAATTTGACAAGGGGTTTAGAAATTATCCAAATAGAAACAGATGATGAAAAAAGACCTGAAAGGACAAGAGTGTCAAGAACTATCTGAAAAGGTAAAACAAGAAGCAAAATTATAGCCAATGGATAGTTAGAGAAAGCAGATTTCAGCTCATAATAAAAAGGAACTTTTATAGCTATTAGAGTTATCACAAATGGAAGGAGCTTCTTTAGGTTACAATCTCTTGTATCTGGAAGAATTTAAGCAAGAGCTAGATAAGTATTTCTAGCAAATCTCTCAAGGTTAGTCCTGAATTAGATGGGAAGTTGAACTTGATGACTTCTGGGGTTTCCTCATAGATCTAGGAGTCTATGCTTTTTATCTTCCTGACATCTTTAATACTAAGGCAACTAGCTGAATTTTAAACAAAGTAACTTATAGATGGGAGAGAACATGGTAAAGAATGATTGTGAAGTTTGTTTTTTTACATGTTGAAATATGGTAAACTCATGTTGGTGAATACAATTTTTCCAAAAATTCTAATTTTTCCTTGAAAGTTTAAATTTATTTTTAAGAGCAAATGCTTATAGGCTGTCTTCTTTGAAGTGATCAGCTCACTTCTTAAAGAGAAAATGTCTGCTAGATACCCAAGTCAGTTTTCTTTCAAGTAAAGATGATGTTCCATGAAAAAGGTTCTACCTCAGCTTTGCAATTCCAACTATCATGCAAGTGCCTTTTCCAGAGAACCATTATACCGCCATTTTAAAGATGGAGAAACTTACCAGAGAGAGGTTAAAAGACCTGCCATAGAGCCATACAACACAGAAAAAGCCAGACTTTGCATCTAGATGTTTAGGTCTCCATGCTCTTTCTACCATTTAACTTTGAAACCAATACACAAAACAAGAGTGTATCACCAATTAAATGATGAACCAAACATATCTAGTCTAGTAATAATCGTGATGGGTATCAGGGTATTGCTGACTTCTAAGTTTCTTCAATAACCCTGCGTTAGAAGTCTCAGCTACCCTAAATAATTCATTATCAGACCTCTCCTCTCTGCATTAACAACATAGCAGATGATACTGAAAATGGATTCATAAATGTAAGTCCAGTTTTTGCTGTTTATGTGTGTCTACATGACACAGAATATGAACAATGGAGAGTAAAAAAATAACTGGGGAAACCCATGTGGTTTATCAGTTTCCTGGACTGGGATCTTGTTATCATTCACAGTAGTGTATCATTGGCCTTGGCATAGTAATTTAGAGGATGTGTTCTTTATTAACTTTACTAAACTTGGCTAGGTTTACTAAACTTGGCTACGTCCTGCCAGTTGGGTTGATGCCAAGACTCAATACTCCATTCCTCTAAATTACAGATCACTTAATATAGCACGGGTTGCTTCCTGTTCTCATTCAACTCACTAAAAACTCTCTATTCTCCATATATAGCTTCTTTTTTCCCCTCTTGATTTTATTCCCCCAGCATGGATAGAGGATCTATGTAACTATAAAGACATGTTGTATTTTCCTGGGGACTTTTAAGGTTATTAAATCTCTAGAGTGAGGAAAACAGAAGGCTAATAAAAACCATGCATGATGGGACCACAAGTTGACTTTAAAAGTCTTATATTACTGAAAATCAGTATTCAGGTGCAATTTCACCAAATGGGCTCTATCTTCTCAGGAGATGGTCTGCTAATGTATTTGGTCAAGCCTAGGTCAGAGAAGAGGCAAGAAAGCACATGGTAATAAAACACCTCTAGCCAAACAGTCAAATAAATACATCTTAGCTTTTCTTAGCATAAGACAATGGAATCCAAAAGGTGTATATAAACTCTTGCCTTATGGCCATTTCATACTCATAATCTTTTTTCTTTGCTCTGTTTATATGAGTCTGCTAAGTTTTCCTCAGGTCTTGATAGATATAACTTTGTGCGTCCCCCCCCCCCCCNCTCATAATCTTTTTTCTTTGCTCTGTTTATATGAGTCTGCTAAGTTTTCCTCAGGTCTTGATAGATATAACTTTGTGCGTCCCCCCCCCCCACCCGTAAGTCATTACTGAGATTCAGAAATTCTCCTTCACAACTATAATATTTCCTCAAAAATTCACCTAAGGAATTAGGGGAAAATTTGACAAGAGTTTTATCAACATAAAATAATATTACTAGTTTCCAATATGACTGCCAAGAACTACTTATATGTATTTAAAATAGGGGATTCTGTGAGCTGATAGGTATTACTACTGGCACAGCAGGTCTTCACAATAAAAAGTTTGCCAAAGAAAACTATAAGGGTCTAAGTATTCCCAAGAAAATAGTGGGTATGGTCAAATTTATGAGCTGACATGTCAATCTATTTCCTGGGGTTTGAGAGATGCTAGTAGTTGAATAAACATGCCCCAAACTGCTACCATTCTCAGGCATCTGTGGTTGGTAAAGGTAGCAGAGCAAACTGGGTAAATTCAAGGGGTAGCTTAAGGAAGTTAGAAGAAAGGTATAGGACCTGGTTTTTCTGTTCTTTAAGCAGATATAAATAAAATCAGTGAGAGAATTCAGATCCCCTGCTTCATAATCTTGTGCCACTCATTTCCTTATCATCTTGTTTCTATTTGTGTAGCATAAGCATACAATCATGAGAAAATCAGTTGTGGGAGTACTACAACTGTGGGAGTTCATTGCACAAATCAGTCGTAAATGTTTATTTTTCCTGCTCAAAACAGAATATTTCAATGCCTCTGTGTGAAGTTCCCTTTTTATGTGTTATCTGGGATCTTAATTCAGATGTAACTAACATGTAGTGAGTTTCTGTTCTCTGCTACATGGTACTATGTACCTGCATATATATTTTCTCACTGTAATTACTTCATTAATACAGGAAGTAGGCATTTCTCTATAACCTTCACTGAGTCTAACGCTGATAATATGAAGTTGCTCTACAATTGTTAGATGGGTGAATGAAGGCCAGCTATTCTAGATGTAATTAGAATACAAGGTCAAAGTTAGAACAAGAATAGAGAAAACAGAGATTTTGTGTGTGTGTGTGTGTGTGTGTGTGTGTGTGTGAAGAGGAAATGGTGTACTAAAGGCAAGGCCTAGACCTAACATACTTGAGTGTAAAAGGAAAATAGTCAAGTAGTCATGTGGCTGTCTTCATGAAAGGAGTCAAGAATTTGTTTTACTTATTAGCCAACAGGCCCACACCTTTTCTGACGTGCTTTGTCAACAACACACCTTCTCAGGAGACAAGAGCGGCACAATGGTCACCATAAGTGCCCTGAAAAGAGGACATTTTCCTGTTTGTTGTGGCTAATAAAAAAAGAATCTGGGTGGAAGGGCAGCAGGTAGTCCAGGTGTAGAGGTATACATATATTCGTGTCAGAGAGGTGGGTAAATATAGGTTCTGGAGATAAGTGCCTTACTTTTACTTTTGCCCACCAGGTTTCCAGTTTCAAAAACAGAACACTAGGTTAAATAACTTTTAACTTGTGGTTAAGTTGTAGTGGCACTCTCACTTTTGTAACTGAGTGCATAATGGCTTTAGGTTATGACGAAGCGAAGTGGAATAAAAACACAGCATGACTGATTTTACTCAACAAGCATTACTGAATAACTATTATGTGACAAGTGCCAGAGAGAAAATTAAATACAAAAATTAGTTCCATTTAACAAGGACTCCAGGTAGAAGTGAATCCTAGGTTTCTGTGATGGCAGAAAGACAAATTTTAATTCTGTCATTAATGTTTATACTGAAAAACTAGCATTATTTTATATTTTGAAAGGGGTAATTGTTAAATAAAATAGTTGCAAAAGATGTTAAAAAAAACCTTTATTTTTTAAAATTAAATTTTAATTGAGATAATATTGGGATACCCTCATCAGGAATTACCACCACAGTACAACCAAATTACTCATAGTCTATTGTGCTTCCTGTCCCCTGTTTATTTACCTTCCCACAAACTCTTTCCACCCCCAAACTTTTAAAACTCATATTTTGGCTTCATTATCCTCCATCACATCTTATCCTTCTCACTATATTGTCACTGCAGGATTCTACTTCTCACCTGGTATATTATAACAGCCTGTTAACTGATATCTCTGCCTTCAGCTTTCAGAAATCACCCATTCTTTCACTACTAACAAAAGGGATCTTCTAAAATACAATTAAAACCTGTAACTCTGCTAATTAAAGTCCATTCAATGACTCTCATTGCTTTTAGAATATACAGATCCTTAAAATGGTCTGCATATAACAGAAGTTGTATTTCTCGTGTCATCCTCTCTAGTCTTTTATCTTGTTGCCCCCCCCCCACTTTAGACTCTACAATCTAGTCATTTAAATCTTCTTGAGTACTTGAATCCTATGTATATATTTTTTAAAAATCTCAGGCTTCCACTCATCTGTTCCCACTACTACCTAGAACTTTCTTTACCTTCTCATCATTCTTCTGAATCAGTTTTGATATCACTTCACTTGGAAACCTTCCCTGACCCCCAACCTCCAATTCTCCTAAATTCTGCACTCCAAATTGCTATTGGTCTATAAGCTCATAAGATTATAAACTTTAGCTAAAGGTAGAGTCCCTGTCAAATTATTCAATGACTAGCTCATAACTTGACAGTTAGGACTTGAGTGGATGGATGAATAAAATTAGATAGTCCATCGGTTGACTTACACGCTGTGACCTTCAGGTTAGGTTTAGTTGCTGTATTCTTGCCACTACTTAAGTTTTTCCCTGTATAGTTTAGGGATTATAATTTAATGAACTCTCTTTCTAACCCAGAATCCAAAAGTAGTTTTACAACAGGAAGAGATCAGTCATAAATTATGGAAAATACCTTTTAAATATTTTACGGGGTAAAAGGAAAAGGCATTCTGAAAGATTTGTTTTTAAACATGAAATTCTTATTTTCCATATCAGGGTAATACCCTGGCAAATCCACCACATCGTGTATGAGATTTTGAAATTTCTCTTCTGTGATGTCACTGTTAGACTGAAAGGAGAAAGGAGGCTGGTTGACCATTTACTCCCACAAGAGTGCTCAAGAGCTGCACTTCCATTTGATGTCCCATATTTGTATCAGCATACAGAGAGCAGAAAAATCTAGCTATACTATATGAATTCACAAAATATCCATAATTCAGAAAAGCAATATATTAATCCGTAATAGAAATACAAATATTCTCTATATTCTATTTATAGCTTATGTTCTCTTCCTGTTATATAACTACTAGGAAGCTAATCTGAAATTGCTTTGCCCAGGCTAAAATCAGAGCTAGGAGGAATTACAGGGATGGGGGAGGGAGAGCCTTTAAGGATCATAGTTTAACCTCTTACATTAGGAGTAATTTGCTTATAGATAAAAACAAGTCTGTAGCCAGCTGGGACTAGACCCCAATTCAATCATCAACTATTATACTACTCTGCTTCTTTCCTATTTCACATCAGGAGCTGGAAGTCAAAGTTCGGGGTCTCAAGTGAAACTCTGAAGAGCACCCATAGAGAAAAGGGGAAAGTTTAGGGGAGACAAATGAAGTCAATATAGCTCAAAGTGATGCTGGGTCCTGACAAATGGTCCTACTAGATCTCCATGGTCTCTCCCTCTAGACTTAGATATCAGAAGAACCAACTCATTAATCCTCTGAACTTCACTTTTCTCATAAATAAAATACATCTTAAAGTAATTATACTGAATTCAGAATTACCAGGAAGATAAAATAACATGTGTAAAGGAAAATTAAATCAATATTGACCTTTTTCTCCTACTCACTTGAGCAAGAAGCAATGTCATCTTACTTTGAATTTCTTAACATCTGTACATTAATGACCAGAAGATAGGAAGGAAGGAGGAAATGGCTTGACCAGAAAGAGAACAGGCTCACACTTAGAGAACATCTTGTTTTGTGAAGTGAATTGAGTAACCACATTTTTTCCATATTGTATCACTTGCTCCTTAGCCAGGACAATGAGATGGCTGAAGTTTTGCTAGTATTGAAAGTTACATTAAAGGACCAACTGAGAGAGTACAAGGTGGGGGACGGAGGAGATATCTCGTTGGAGGAAACAACCTGGTTCCTGGAATTATGACTGCAGGACTGAACTGCCATCTGAAAGGTCTCTACCTTCTAAGCCTGGTCCTCTGGCCATCTTCTTTTTTAAAAAAAAAAATCTAAGATCTCCAGAAAAACATGGAAAAGGAGAGGAAAACGGTCAGCAAACTTCCCTGGAAATATTCCCACAGTGAGTCATAATTCTAACCAGTACGTGTGCAGTTAGTGATTCCTGGACACAAAGACACTCAGCTCTTCTGATTCCTGACAACTAAGTGCCCAGCTGCTCTAGATTTACCGATCAAAGTTCGCTAGATAAGAATGTGAAGAACAACTTATTCACTGAATATAACCTAGAGTTCCAAGATTTATCCTGTTTTGATCTCAAAGCACCTTTCTTGCTGCCGTGTCCACAGAGATTTTTATCTCCCTGGGCTTGTAGAGGGATGGCAATGGATTTCTTACACTGACCCCAAGGGCATTTGTTTATTGAAGTATACAGAGGAATACCACTTGGCTGAGCCAAGAAGTGAGTCTCACCACATTCCCCCTTCCCTGCCATTTCAAGTTTCCTCAGTGCCACTGAGGAAAAAATTCAAGCAACAATCATCTCCTTCTTGCCAAGTTACCATGGCACAAACCTTTCTCTATAAAATAACAATTTCATTAACATTATTCACATAACATTCACCCTTATAAAGTGTACAATTTAGTGTTTTCAGTAGATTCAGAGTCATGCAAATACATCTCTCATTTTAGAATATACCCCATTACCCTCCAATCTCAGTCACTTTCCACTTCCACAGCCCCTGACAACCATGAACCCACCTTTATTTATGTTTTTGTCTGTTCTTGATATTTCACCTAAATGCAGTCATGCAATGTGTGATCTTTTGTAACTGGCTTCTTTTCACTTAGCATAATGTTTTAAGGCACATCAATGCTGTACCATCTATCATGACTTCATTCATTTTTATTGCCAAACAGTATTTCATATGGCTATATTACAATTACATATCTATTTATCTATTTATTTACCAGATGACGAACATTTGGGCCATTTCAACTTTTGGCTAATTATGAATAATGCTGCTATGAACTTTCATAATACATTGTGGGTAGAACTATGTGTTCTATTCCTTTGGGCATATAACCACAAATAGAACTACTGGATCATAGGTAACTATTTTACATTTGGAGTAACTTCCCAATGGAGTAACTGTTTCCAAAGTGGCTGCAGTTTTTACATTCTTACTAGCAATGTATGAGAGAGTTCCAGTTTCTCCACATTCTTGCAACACTTGTTATATCTGATCTTTTAATTACAGTCATACCCATGGATGTGAAGTGGTATCGCATTGTGACTTTGATTTGCATTTCCCTAATGGTATCGCATTGTGACTTTGATTTGCATTTCCCTAATGACGAATGAAATCAAGCATCTTTTCAAGAGCTGATTGGCTATTTATATATTTGGTTAAAGGAATGAATATGACAGAGATTTAGGAAAGAGATAATAAGGGTGGCTCTCTATTCCCTCAGATTCATCAGTACTTTTAGATTTAAGAGGATGAAGAGTCTTATTTCCTTTAAAAGAGCAGCCATCTCAAATTTGATTCTGGATAATTTCCAATATCATCAATAGTTTAATTACCCTATGGTACTATTCTAGGACTTTGTTTATACTTTCCCATAGGTAGTGGTTATTTTTTTATAATAATAGTATTTTAAGATTTTAAATACAGCATATTACAATGAATAGTAATAATACATTATATAGCAGTTGTATTAAATGTAATATAGTATATAATTAAATAGTAGCAGTAATACAATAAAGACATTTGTTTAACACTTGCTATTTGCCAGATATTATGTAAGCATTTTACCCATACAATCTCATTTATTCCTCACAATAACTTTATGAAGTAGGTATTTTTTAACAGATGAGGAATTTTAGGTTTGAGATGTGAACTAACTGCCCAAAGCCACACAGCTGGTAAAAGACAGACTGGAAGGCAAGCTTAAGTTTATCTTACTTTAAAGACCATGCAATTTCTATTCTGCTATAGTGCTTTGAGTATCTTTAAAACATGTTCATATATGAAGCCCTTAAGACCTGAGGAAGATGTGTATATTGAGAATGATACTATTCAAACTCCAAAATGGGTTAGGAACAAAAGTAAAAGCTGAAAAGCTAGTTATCTGAGCTTCAGGATAGTTAGAGCAAGGAATTTTACTTTATCTCAAACTCCATGTCTAGCTTTTTTGACATTTTATCCTATTTCTGATTACCCTTGGGCAGATCACATTTTCTGCCTCATTTGCTGCCCCTGGCTCCTCTGCTTATGTGGAAGGTTTATTGGTAAAGCTATGCTGACCATGAAAGGGCTAGGTAATCTCCCTTATCAACATGGGTCCTGGTTTCAAGAGCTCGCAGAAGGACCTTTACCTTTAGTGCCAGGTGGCTGTAGGTTGTCTCCAGTCAAGGAACACCAGCCCACAGGGAAGATGTCCCGGGAATCGAAGCGGCACCAGTAGTCAAAGGCCCCTCGCCACCCATCAAAAGTGACAAGCACCTCTGAGCCCCGAACCTCCCCAATAGTGGCTGGGCAAATGAAATGAGGGTTCTTCCTGTCCACAGCTTCTAGCTTCATTCCCATTTTGAAGTAGTTGTGGGGAGGCGATGGTGGTTCCTAGATGAGAAACAGAAATATACATCCTAGACGTAGAGAGAGGCCACGTATGTATGCCAAAAGGCTGCTACCTCACGTGGGTGATTAAAAAGTGACTGCTAGATAAGATTTATAATGGAGAATGAGTTTTTCTTTTAAATGAACTTCAAAGTATACCAATGTATTACTTTGTCACTTCTAAAATTTTTACTTCAGATCATTCTTTTTAGAAATAAAAGTAACAGATAAAGTTGACTTTCCTTTGTTCTCCTCCCCAGCCCAATTCCTTATGTATATTTTTATATTTTACTATATATGCACATATCCATTTGCATACTTTAAATTTTTATATAAATGGTATACTATACTATCACTTTATAATTTACATTTTTGTTCAACATGTTTTTGAAATTTACCCATGTTGATAAATTTAGTTTCGTTTTAACTGCTAACAGTATTCCAGCATATGTATATATCACAATTTATTCATTCTCTTTTGATGATCATTTAAGGCTGTTTTGTATTCAAGGAGTGCTCATTATTTCAAGAGTTTTAATGATCATTCTTTATATATATGTCGGAGGCCTTCTTTAGGTTATATACCTAGAACTGTTGGGTTATGGAGTAGATATATACATATCTTCTGTTTCAGTAAAGATTGATAAGTTGTGCTCCAAAGTGGTTGTGTCATTATATGCTCTCACCAGCAATATGGAGAGTTCTGGGTACTGATTTGTAATGTAGTTGCACACATCAAGTTTCTAAGTGTGTCTGAATACTCTATTTTGTTCCCTTGGCATGCTGTCTGATCTTGTACCAATAACATACTCTTATTAAATGTATATTTGATAGAAAACACCCTGTTTGGTCATTTATCAATATTGTTTTGGATATTTTCTCTCCTTAATCTTTCATAGAACTTCAGAACTTCAGGTTCCACAGAAAAATCTTACTTGGATTTTGACAGGAATCTCAGTAAATCTGTAGATTAGTTTGGGAAGAAATACCTTCTGTATATAAGATACTTAGCCTTCCCATCCATGAACTTGACAGCATTTCCTCTTGTACATATAGTTCAATATAGATCTTACAAGTTCCTCTATAAATATTTCATGGTTTTTACTAAAATTTTTCTAGCATATAATAATTTATTGCCTTTATAAGCGAGATCTTTTAATATTTTTATTTTTGAACCTCTTGTTGCTGTTAAATAGGAATGCAACTGATTTTTAGAAACCGATCAACTGATTTAATGTTGATTCATTTATGTTGACTGATACACCATTTTATTTTGTGTGCTTCACTTATCAATTATTGAGAGTACTAAAAAAAAATCCCCTAGTTACTGTGGATTTTTCAACTTTCCATAAAATTCTGTCAAATTTGGCTTCACAAATATTTTGAGGTGCTATTTGTTAGGAGCATATTTGTAAGTTTTACTTTCTTCATGAACTATGATTTTTTTTGTGATAGTAAGCACTTTAATACTTTATAACATCAAAGTATCCTTTGTCTAATTTCAGTATAGTTAACATCAGCTTTATTTTGTAAAGGTTTGCCTGGAATATCTTTTATATTCTTTCACTGTCAATATTTTTGCATATATTATTTTTTGGTTGTCATAGTTTAGCGGTGTCTTTTGTAAAAAAGCATATTGCCAGACTTAAAAAAAAACTATGTCATGTCTGACTAAATTGATGAGTTTAAGTTCATTTCTCATAAGTGATGCATTTTTGAATTTATTACCATGATTATATTGCCTATATTTCCATTTGATTTATTTTTCAAGGTTCTTTATAATCAAATGAATTTTCTACCCCTTTTCTCCTTCCATTGATTCAGATGTTAACATTTTATTTACTGTCTTTTAGAGGATCCCTTTTAGAGTGTATAGCTGCATAGTTATCACAATTAAGTCTAAACTAATCTTTATCTTTAGTCCCAAGAACTTTAAGAGTATTTTAACTATTCCTGAATTAACAGGTGTCTGATGATTTAGTTTCATGTAGTTATACTGCCAACTAATCATTTTGTTATTATTATTGGTTTACAGTGACAAAGCTTGATTAGGTAACTGTTACCTAATCTTTCCTCACCATTACTTCTGTGTCTTACTTTCTGGGTTCAATTAACTTTTTTCCTGAAATATATTCTTCAGTTGCTTTCAGTGGACACACTGGTATCTACTTGTACTGGTTTGCTTGGAAATGTTTTGACTTCACAATAATTCCGAAATAATATCAAATAGATATAAAATTTGAGTTGGTAAGTTATTTTTTCTGAGCACTTGGAAGATACTATTCTGCTATTTTTGACTTATGCAACTGCTGTCAAAAAATGTGCTGTCAGTCCAACTGTAATCCCTGTGAAGCTAATCTGTATGACTACTTGTTCGGACCTTTTCTTTTCACTTTAGTTATACTATGATGTCTTAAAAATGTATTTATCTTTATTACACACACTTTAAAATTCTGGCATTAGTTTTTCAAATATTACCTTTTTCTAATTTCTCTTTCTAGATTTCATGCTCAGTATATAATGGACTTTCTAATATTATTTTCTTTGTCTCTTCTCTTTAATATTTCCATCTGTTTATCTCTCTACGTCACATGCTGGGGAAATCCCTTACACAGATTTTTTCAGTTAATTCAAGGGACTATGGTGGTGGTGCATGGGTGAACTGGTGGTGGGAATTTCATGGGGAAATCACACATTATACAAATATGAAGGATGATGCAATAAATATACATTATAAAAAAAGTATATACTTTGAAAAAAATTCTTTATGTCAAGGTTGCTTATGTTTTTATTTTAATGGTTAAGTTTCAGTTCTAGATGTCCAATTTGGTTTTTTCAATTCTTATTTTTAAAAATAGGGTTTTGTACTTTTCTCACTTTAAAAATGCCTTCATTTCTAAATACTTATAATCGCTACCTGATATTTCTATTATCTAAAGCTTCTGGGGGTAATAAACACACTGTTTGTTGTGTTTACTGATGTCGCATCATGTTTGCTTTGTTTTTAGTTTTTGAGGGCTTTATAGTTCTGAACTCAATGTTCACCTTCAGTGGCACTTCACTTTGGGGACTTCTGACTACTGGGTAAAACCCGCTTGAGAGGTTTTCATTTTGCTTTTGCCAGGTACCCAGGCATCTCTACATATAATTTTGGAGTTCTTGGAAAACATGGGCAGTATATCTGAACCCTGCACTTCAATGGGAGAAGACTGTGTTAATAGAGGCAAAGACCCCATCCCTAACCCTATCCAGAGATAATAGCAGATATTCTTCCTCATCAGTGTGATAATCTTTTCAGTGGAGTAAACATTCAAGGAATCTGATCTGGTTTTTATGTGGCAGTCTCAGGCCCATTTCTTTTGACTTCAATAGGCCCAAAGTCTCAACTTCTATTGTGACTGTTAAAAGATAAGTTCTTTGGAAAATAAGACTGGAAAAGCCCTTTAAATTTTCTGTAGATTCAGTATACACATTTAACACTGATTTTTCGTCTTCATTTTGCCTTCTAGAGAGTTTTCTTGCTTTCTAGTAAGCTCAGCAAAACATTTAAAAGAGTATTTTGCTGGCACTTTGAGATATTTTGTAGTGAAAGGGTTTTAAGTTGCCCACTGTATTATATTCTGGGAATCAGAGCCCTTTCAAAGTTAAGCCTTAAGTGGCAGCATGGGGAACCCTAACTCAGTCCTCACTTATTATAACTCTAACCTCACTGAAGAATTCATTTGAGAGCAGACTGATAGCCTCATCTCTTGAGAAAAAAGGAAGAGTAAATACAGGTTTTGGATCTCAGTTCCACCACTTGCTAGACATGTGATCTTAGGCAAATTCCTCATTCAAAAGTATTTGTTTCTTTATTAAATAGAAATAAAAATTCTTATTTCATAAAGTTAATTGTGGGTATTAAATGAGATAGTGTATATAAACCCCAAACATACTGTACACACTCAAAAAATAGTCTTCCTTTCTCTCTGTTTAGAATATGGACTATATGAAACTCCAAGATTTATAACAAGAATGGCTACTTTAGATTTACATTACAGTTTATATGTTTTACTAATGAACACGTTTTAATTTCTTAGGAGACAGAATTCTGCTATACAGATGAGATAAAAGGGCATAGCTTATTATTGGCAGAGCTGGGACCCAAAAACCAGGAATCATAACTTACAGTATAATATTCCTCTGGGGATAATTGTTGTTTCAATGAGATACTAAAAAACCTCTGCTGAACTAGGTTCTAATTAAGTATCCTCGTGACAGAAACAGAATGAAGATAATTAGAGATGCAGAATATAAGCATTTGACCATAAGCAGTCTGGAGTTGGTGACATTAGAGGGATACTGTACCTTGTGGAAAATCCTGATGGGAGCCATCTCTGCTCCATTTAGTGTCTTCAAAAGGAACATGGGCCAAGAGGAGGCATTCAGCCGAAATCCTGCAGCAAACATAATGAGTAACAGATAAAAAATATGTTTCAAAGGGAATGGTGCTATCAAGTTTTCCCTTGGGACTCCAGCTACTCCTGCCACAACCTATACTGTGATAGTTACAGAATCATAGACTGTTAGGAAAGGACTTAAAGGTTAAATAGAAGAAATGCCTCATTAGACAGATGAGAAAAATGAGGCATATAAGAGGGAATGTAATTTGCCCATGGTAATGTTGCAAAGTAAGTAGTGGAACAGACTCCCCAATCAAGTTTCCTGACTCTTAAAACAAGTATTACAAAAAAATATATCATAATGCTTTAAAAAGCCTTTGAAAATCCAAAATAGATGTGAGATAGGATTAACAAGTACTTAAACAGTAAGAATGTGAAAGGGGATACAGTAATCTCTTAAGAAGAAACCAAAAATGTCAAAACAAGTAAATCTTCTTGGTTTGTCTCAATATAAACTGTTACTATTTCTCTCTCCTTTCTCTCTCTCACACTTACATACAACAGACACATACACACACTGAGTATAAAACACTTTCTGATAATCACTTTTACTTAAACTATGGAGCAGTTAGGATGATGAAGATGGAAGGGATCATCCTATACGTTTCTTATATAATCATTTTCTAAAAGAGTAAAAAGAAGCCTAGAGAGGTTCATTGTCCATTGTCACCCAGCAAGTAAATGCTGAAAAAGAGTACCATTTAATTAGTTGTAAAAATAAAATTATTATCTTAGTTAGGCCTTCCAATTAGAGCTCTAGGTGCTTCCCTCTACTTGCTTCACCTCTATCTTCAGATGACATGATCTAGTGCCTTTTCATAGTTTCCTGTATAACTCAGCTTTCCCATCCCTGACAAAAGGATAGGTCCCACCAAAGATGTGGGGCAGGATATAACAACAACAACAGTATCTGTTATTACCTGAGCTCTTTATTGCAGGCTAGGTACTGTTTCAATCACTTTACACTAATTTAATCAACGGCATTACACTAATTTAATCTCACAACCCAGTGAGATATTTTTATTTTAAAAGAGGAATAAAATAAATTGCTTAAGATTTCAAAGTAAGAAAATGACAGATAGGATTAAAACTCAAGTAATTTGATTCTTGAGCCCACACACTTAACCACTATGACAAGCTAACAATATGCAGGTAAAATGCAAAAGGAAGAATCACTTTTGGAATTAAGTGTTAATTAATAACTATAATTAAGTTAAAGGGAAAATAGTGGAAAAAGAGGGGAAAAATGGAAATAAAAAAAGAGAATGACTACCCCATATAATTTAAATTTTTACGATCAAAGTTGGCTGGGATATAAGTCAAACTTGCCAAGTTCAGGAGATTTCTTGAGGTAGTGCATTCATATCAACAATGGCCAGAGCAATGTGACTCTTTCTATCACTTAAACTGCTACCGCATGTTTCCTTGTCTAACTTTTTTCCTTTTGGGGAAAAAGCACTAATTTTCTGTGATTTGGTGGGGATAACTATCACAGGGCTCTTCTTGCCACTCTTATTTTCCTCTGTCAAATGTCAATGACCAATTTCTATCTCTAATACAAACCTCTGCCCTGAGTTTCATGCTTATATTTCCAACTGCCTTATTCTACACTTCTACTTATATGTCAAGAGATCTTTGAGTGGGTAAGTCTAAAACAGAAATTTTTGCTACCCTCTCCAAGCTTATTATTTCCTTCAGTCATCTCATTTCAGTTAATGGTACCAGGTGCTCAGACCAAAAAGCTTAGACGTCAGCCTGGATTGCTCTCTTTATATCACCCCTCAATTCCCAAGCCTTGGTGGCTCTTATATCTAATATATCCTAAATCAAATAATTTCCCACCAGTCTATATTTCTTACCTATACCACCCTAATGTAAGCTACAGTCAAACTTTGCCTGGATATGGCAACAGCTTTCTAACTGGACTCTGCTTCTACTTTTGCCCTCTATTGTCTTTCCCCCACATAGTAGCCAGGGTGCTATATATATTTCAAAAATATAAATCGTATTTATATCACTTTTATTCTTACACTCCAAAACACAATATAAATTTAAATACTTTAAGCATGTTACCAAAGATGATATCACCTGAAGCTTGCCTCCTTCTAAAAACTCATCTATCACTTCCCTGTTCCCTTCATTCACTAGTCCTTTAAACAGTGTCTTTCAGCTCCAAACACCTGTCCACTTTCCTCAAATCTTTAAGTTAGTTCTCTGTTGAAATATCACTTCCTCAGAGAGGCATTCCTAGATTACCATGCCTGAAATAGCCTCCTAAACGCTGCTCCCTTCTAACTTACCCTTAGTTCTAATCAGCACCTGGATTTTATTCTTATAAAGTATATACTTTACAAACACAGTATAAGCTCCATGAGAATTTTATTGAACAAAGGAAAAAGCTCCACTTATTGAGTGGGTGCCAGGAATTGATGGATGCTTTATCATGTTATCTCATTTAATCCTCTCAAAAAGCACATATGGCAGAGCTTATCAATAATCTGGCAGATGAGGTAACTGAAACTCAAAGTTAAAAGTCAAGGTGAAGTAACTAACCAGTGGCAAGACAACTGAACTAGTAAGTGGCTGGGCTAATATTAGTTAGGTATCTCTAACTTTAAATCCAGGCAGGATGCCAAGTGTTTTGTCTTTATCTAGGATTTAAAAAAATACTTATGAATAACTAGTTATAGAGAGTTTTCAAGTGCTTCCAAGAATGTGAGACTACTAAATATGTCAGGTTTCAGTTACTTAAACTAACAGTGACCTGACGAAGCTCCCTTAAATGTAGAGCAACAGGTCTGGAATCTAATCATAGTTCACGCCCTCTGGTGGCACATAAGAGAACAGCAGGAACCACATGTGGGCCTCCACACCACGCTGCAATTAATTATTCTACACATTACAGTAATTCCAAGATTTGTGAAGTTATTAGACTATACGGCTGTTAACATGACTCCATAACACTCCCAAACCATTCTCTCCTCCCAGATCTTTACATACACATACAAATACAGGACAGAAAAAATGCCACTGATTCACTACACAACCATACGACTCAACTTCCCTTTTCCTGCTTCTGTATTTGTCAGATGAAGACACTGAACCAAAGCAGTGCATTCAAATCAAAACTGGGTGGTTATTTAAAATTTACTCTGAGAGTGAAGGAAACAAGAAGAACTGTAAGAGAGATGGTATCTCTGAGGAAGACGTGAACACTCAGCTTGATGGTATTTAGGAAGGACTTCTTTCTTTCAGTTCTGATAAAACTCTTTCACCCCCATTCCTTGCTATATACCCATATTAACCCTTAAACACAAGTATATTCAGATTAATTTAATTGGGATGGGGATTGTGACCAATCTTGCAGTAGGCATAGGTATAGACAGTTTTTGGCATTATCCAATTCCAGGGTTCTTGTTGCAGGGAAGAGGGACTTCAGTAGCTTAAACATTATCTTAATAAAATAAGCATTCAAGACACCATAGTTAAAGTTATTTGTCTCTTGTCCCCCTCCCATTCACTCTGCTCTGAACAAATTTCTATGAAGTTCGAATTTCTAGGACAAGAAGCTGCATGTCTTTTAAAATTCCTCTTTTTACTAATAGGTCTGAAAGCTACTTAACAAATAAGAAGACTGACCTGTGGCAGGAACACACAAAGGGTTCCTTTCAAGTCAATGTACACAGAGCACGTGACCAAGTTTGCTGAGCAGGCAGTTTGTACTTGGATCTTGACACACTTGTCTGGGGCCTCACTAGAGACCAGCTCCCCTTCTAGGTGAGTAACTCCACACTTGGATACTGAAATTTCCTGGGGAGCACTGAAGATCATAGCAGTTATATATCAGTCATTCTCATTTAACTAATCTGAGGTAAGGCCTAGGCACTGAAAACTTTTCAAATTACATTTATGAAGGTAACATTGGCTTAAAACACTTTATATGATTTAGAGGTATAGGTTTACACTTCTACAAATGTATGTAGTCACACCATACCTACCACCAAAGCTCCAATAATCCTCCACCATAGTCCACTGGCCCTCTTCCCACTTTGCTCCGGCCCCTCACCCTCCCCATATGGTAGGTAGCCTCAGTACCAGTCAGGTTTCAAGGGGTTGGGTACTGAAATTTTTAAAAGCACCTAAGATGATTCTGACAGCCAAGTGTAAGAACTATTGATCCAGACAACCCTGTTTAGAAGAAATAATCAGTCCTGAGTAGTAAAACAGGTTAGTAAAACAAAGTGGTGTGAAGAAAAGATTGGCAGCTCTGAGATAAGGCCACCTGAGAATTATTCTACCTTCCCATTTTTCCCCCAGAGGACTCTGCAAGGGAGTAATGAATGTTCCTCGATGAATAGAACACACATATGCACGCACACACACAAGTCATACAAGATTTTAATGGAGAAGACTGCTCTTCTAGAGCGATGCTTTCCAAATATAGACCAAATTCGTTAGAGTCTCAGGAGAGCCATTTTGCCATGCAGAATCCCAAGCCCCATTACCTAGAGATTCTGATTCAGCAACTCTGGGGAGAGGTCCAGAGGAGGCCTGGGGAACATGAACACACACACATATATATGTATAATTATTTAAATAATTTATTTAAAATTTTTTATTTTGAAAAACTTTAAACCTAGAGAAAAGTAGCAAAAACAGTACATGAACAACTACGTACCCTTCACCTAGATCCAACAACTAAATACATTTCACCACATTTGCTTTCCATCTAGCCACATACTCTCCCCTCTGAGTTATGTGAGAGTTAGAGCCATCATGACACTTCAACCCTAATTCATCATAATCATCCTTTAAAACGGCAAAAAATTTAATTAAAAATATTCACAATTGTCCCCCAAATATCTTTTATTGATGTTTAATTTTTTAAATACAGGATCCATTCAAGAATCACATATTGCATTTGGTTGTCACGTTTTGTTAGTTTCTTTTAACTTAGAATAGTCTTATCTTTTCTCTGTTTTTCATGATATTGTATTTTTTGAAGAGTCGGAGCTAGCTGTTTTACGGAATATCCCACATTTTGATTTTTTCTGATTGTTTCCTTACATTACACTCACACTAAATAGTTTTGACAAAACACTATAAAGTGATGGTGAGTATTTCTCACTGCACTATTTTAAGAGGCACATTATATTAGTTAAATTACTGATATAAAATCTGATCACTTGCTAAGGGGTGAGAGGCAGATTTTTTCATTGTTATTTGCCTTTGTAACTAATAGGTAATTAGTGAGGAGAAACTACTAGATTATGTGAACATCTTATTCTCCAATAAGCTTTTTTTTTACCCAATGGTTTTAGTAGTCATTATCCTTGTCTGAATCAATGAAAATGATGGTTGCAAAATGGTAATTTATTTTTACTCATCTTCAGTCATTAAAGTAATATCTAGCAACATACTGGAATACATTCTAACTTATACTATGTGAAAAAAAGCAGGTTACAAAATAGTTAAGTATGCACACTTAATTGTAACTAAAATACACACATAGGCATAGAAAATAGACCAACAAGTAAAAGTGAAATGTTAACAATGCTTTTCCTTGATAGTGGAATTATACATTTAATTGCCTTTTGTACATCTATAACTGCTACAATGAGAAGATCACTCTGCTAATAATAATTTTTAAAGTAGGTTGAGAATAATTCAATACTATGCAACTGTAATAATGTATTAGGAATGTCTTTGTACAACTGAGAAATCATCTTTAGGATGTATTGTTAAATAAAAAAAGGGAAGGTTTAGAAATATTTGTATAGTATGCTTTCATTTATATAAGAAGGTAGGGGGGACAAGTCTAAAGCACACATACATTTGTTTATATTTTTAAAAAATGAACTACAAGTTTAAAGAAATTGGTTAGCTATGGTAGAGGAAATGAATAGGGTGAATTCATTGAATAGGCTGTCTTTTATAGACCTGACAAGACAGAAAGTAATTCAAATGATATAACACATTATTCAAATAAACTCCCCTTGATGTGAAGAATAAAAAGAAAATACCCCAAACACTGTCAATAACCACAACTGTGCTAATACTGTTATTCTGAGACAACTGTATGTGTGTTACTGGATAAAGAAAATTAGTTACTTAATTAGAAACATGGAGAATCAGGATTTTGTTGTTGATACAAAGATACAGATTTAAGATAGTAAAGATGAAATAAGCAAAAGTAACATTATTATGAATTAAAGTAGGATATATCACTATGAACTGATAATTTGATCTGAAAAATATAAAAAGGTAGTTCCTACCTGTCTATCGAAAGGACCTAGAAAGAATGACCAACCCAGTAGCAGTGAACACCTTAGTGCTTAGGTCACAGTCTCTAAATACCACTTGGCACTAAAAGGAGCCCAGGTACCTAAAACAAAGGTGATTCTATATTTGGGGTAGCAAATGTACAAGATGAGTATGGAGCATTTTGAAATTTAAAAAAATCTAAGAGCACTATCAAGGAAGAGAGAGTTACAAGACAACTTGATGAGGCTTTTATGAGGTCAAAGATGGGGCAATTTATGTATCAATAAAGACAATGAACGCAATGGAATGAAACAATCGAATATGTATGAATCCTTTGAGTTTAGATACTAAACAACAATAAAACCTTTTAAAAATAATTTTGGAGAAATTATTATTTAGGAGAACGGTAATAACACAATTTATTATTTTGAAAACTGGCAAATGAAGAATCAAACATATGCATGAACTATACCTCAGAGTAACCAAATAATTGATGCAAGGTTATTTTAATAGATGTACTCCATTTAATTTATGAGGATAAAATGATAAAACTTAAATTTCCCATTTTGCAACCATAATGAATCTGTGGATCTAATTATGGGTCAACAGACCATAATCAGTAGGCATTTCACCCATTTTTGTAAATCAAGTTTTACTGAAATAAAGTCATCCCCACTTGTTTATGCATTGTCCATGGCTGCTACAGCATTACAAGGACAAAGTCAAGTAGTTGCAACAGAGAATATATGGTCTGCAAATCTTTACTATCTAACCCATTAAGAAACTCTGTCAACCTCTGATCTAGACTACAACAATAATAGCTGCTAACATTATAAAAAGATAGACATATATGCTTCCTAACAGAAGTAAACACCACCACCTATGAAATATTTCTTACGAAAAAATTAAACTTGATCAAGTTTCTATATGTGGCTACTATTTTTAAGAGATGACAGAGAACATGTTAACTGATACCATAGAGATACAATCATCAAAATCTAACTGTGGGAAATTTTGAAGACAAATGCTCAGTTCTTTTAGAAAATAAACTGTAAGGAAAAATAAGAGCATGAAAGAGAACCTGTAGATTAAGAGAAATTTAAATGACATACTAACCAACTGTAATATGTGAATCTTATTTGGCTTTTGACTCAAAGAAACAGAAAGAGAGAGAGAGAGTGAAAGAGACAGAGAGAGACAGTGAGAGAGAGGGAGGAGAGACAAAAAATTAGGAAAATTTAGACACTGAATAAATACTGACATTAAGGAATTATTAGTTAATTACATGTAATAATTTATTATGATTTAAAAATATTATCTTTTAAGGATACACACCAAATACTTAATGAGAGAATGATACTATATTTGGGCAATTGGGCAGAAGGGGTTGGAGGGTATATACTAGAATAGATAAAACAAAATTGTTTATGTATTGATATTTATAAAGGATGCATTAACAGTGCTATTATTCTACTTTTATAGATGTTTGAAATTTTATATTACAAATATTTTTAATGGGAATAATGTTAAATAACACATGGGGAATTCTTTAAAATGACACATGCTTTTTAATGCTCGATTAATCTAGCACAAACACCTAAGGGCAACACAGCCCAAAGCCCATAGCCCATCTCTCTCTTTATCCTCCATTGAAACTGACTGCATTAATGATCGATGGTAATTGATGAGGTGGGCTAAATCACTCAAGTATATTGAGGTCATTAAAAAAAAAGGGTGACTCTCGTGGGGTTGTTAGTTTAAGCAAAATATAGTATTAAGTATTTAAATTTGATTCAAAGTGAGAAATTCTAAGGACTAAGGGAGAAAGGAGATAAGGGACTCTTGTAACATCCAAAGGAAGATTTTTTTCCCTCACTTATTGTTATTGTAGGATTTGGTGAAAAGTTCTGTGGCATTTTCAGGTAGATTAAATGATTAGATTTCCTTCCATTCTCTCTCTCAGGGTAAATGGAACTGATGAGGAAGGATGAAGGGTGTGTTTTCTTGTTAAAAAGGAGAGGCTGAGAGAAGCATAGATATAAGTTAATACAGAGCTGGAGGTGTCCAGATATTACAGCTCATTTCACTTGGAGTGAACCTTTTCTTTTGGACTATATGAAACAGAAGGGATAGGCAGGGCCCTAGAGCTTCCACATAGGATGCATAATTTTGGGATGATAACTATTGGTTGGGAAAACTTGGGCTTAGTTACTCACCAAGAGGAGGCTGCAGCATACCCCCATTCTTCTCACAGTTCCCAATAGGCTGGATTTCAGCTGAGTCAACCAGCCGCCAGAAGTCATTCTTATTGTCGCTGCCATCAAGGCGGAGACGGAGACGAGCACCTGTCAGTCCAACTACTGTGGCAATACAGGTGGATGTGGTGTTCCTGGGATCCTGTGCTTCCAGTTTCATGCTGATCTTGAAATCGTTGCTTGGAGGTGTGTAGGACTGAGAAGAGCAAGCCACAGGGATTAGGCAGACTAAGAGTAAACAATACTTTCAGTAAGGATGTTAAGAGATGGAACCTGAAAATCCATGCGCTGGTCTAAAATTGGTTGCAGATGAGCCAAGGACAACTGCCTAGAATAATTTCCTAAAACATAGAAGGGTTTTGTGCAAAAGAAATACTGGAAGGTAAGATGAAGGGGAAAAATTACTTTCCACTTAAGTATCAAATATTGACTAAACCAGTAAGAAAATAACAAGAATGTCTCAAATGGTCCTTACTTAAATGCTTTCTCATCCTCTCTTCTCTAAGAGCCTAGTCCTCTAGGAATTCATAAGCCTTTCTTTTCAGGATCATTGCATCGTATTAAACTGTAATCTCCTTATTATCTCTTCACTGAGCCTTTCAGTATATTGGCTTGCATAGCTATCACACAGATGAACTATTGGGGGTTATTTTTTTTCTTATTTTGCCATTAATTTTATAAATCAACTGGTTTTCTTAAAAACAAATTTAAGTTCTTAAGGTCATATAATTAACTATGCACTCTGATTAGTCCTGACATAAGTATACACCCAAGACACCATATATACACCATATACACCTTTGAAATCATCACACAATGAAGATTATGAATGTGGAAATACTTTCAACTCTTCTCACGTCCCTTTATAATCCCGATTTCTGGCTCTTCCCAGATCCCTGTTCCCAGGCAACCACAGATTTGGTTTGCATTTCCTAGTATTAAGTAGAATCATAGAAAATATACTCTTTTTGGGGGGTGTCTAGCTTCTTTTATTCAGCATAACTATTCTGACATTCATGCATATTATTCAGTATATCAATAATTCACTTCTTTTGTTCAAATTAATAACTCATTTTTATAATCACAGACAAATTAAGAGGAAGGTATAGATATTTCCTATAATCACTGCCACTACATACGCACATCTCTTCCATTATCAGCATCCTTCATTAGTGTGGTACATTTGGGTAAACACCAAGGAATATGATTGCTGGGTCATATGGCAGAGTATGTTGTTTTGTAGATCACCAAATGGTTTTACAAACTGGTTTTACCTTTTGGCATTCCCACAAGCAATGACTGAGAATTCCTGTTGCTTCCTTGCCAGTTTGGTAAAGTGTCTGTAAAGATCTTTGTCCTGCTTTTTGAAATGAGTTGTTGACTTTCTTATTATTCAGTTTTTAAGTATTCTGTGCATATTTTGGATTACAGTCATTTACGAGATGTGTCTCTTGCCAGTATTTTCTCCCAGCTTGTGGTTGTCTTCTCATTCTCTTGACAGTGTCTTTTGCAAAGCAGAAGTTTTTAAATTTAATGAACCTAGCTTATCAATTATTTCTCTCATGGACTGTGCCTTTGGTGCTGTATCTGAAGAGTTACTGCCATATACAAAGTCTTCTTGATTTCTCCTATTATATTTTGGTAGTACCACAGTTTACATTTCTTTTAAAAATTAATTTTTCTTGAGATAACACTAGTTTACACACTGGGTGTTTTAGGACTATATTCTTACATCTCTTCAAATGTTATCAGACCACACCCACCACCAAAGCCTCAGTAATCCTCTACCATAGTCCACTGGGCTATAGTCCATTGGCAAAAGGTCATTTGGATATATTATGCAGAACTACTTCTGCACTCTCTATTCTGATTCATCTATTTTCATCAACACCACACCACCCTGATTATAGTAATTTTGTAAATCTTTTAAAATGAGCGTGGTGTCAAGTTTTCTGACTTTGCTGTTCTTCAATATTATGTTGGCTATTCTGAAGCTTTTGCTTCTCCAAATAAACTTCAAAATCAGTTTGTCAATATCCACAAAATAACTTGCTGGGATTTTGAATGGGACTGCATTGACTCTGTAGGTTAAATTGACACTTCTTATCCTTAGACATGATCATTTAGTTTTTATCTGACTCTGTTAACCAAAGCATTGTAGTTTTCCTATTAATCTTGTACATATTAAATACAAGTATTCTATACTTACACATATCTAAGTATTTACCTTTAAAAGTGCTAATGATATGTTTTCCGTTTCAAATTCTAATTTATTGCTGGTTACAAGAAAGTGACTGACTTTCATATATTAAGCTTGTATACTGCAACCTTTATAGTTGCTTATTAGTTCTAGGAGGAGGTTTTTTTGTCAATTCTTTCAAATTCTCTACACAGACAATCATGTCATCTGAAAACAAAGAGAGCTTTATTTTTCCCTTCTCAATCTATCTTCTATTTCTTTTTCTGGTCTTATTGTAATTGCAAGGTCATATCATAACATGTTGTAAAGGAATGGCAAAAGGAGACATCCTATCTTGTTCCTGATCTTAACGGGAAAGCTTCTAGTTTTTGTCCATTAAGTATGATGTAGATGGCTGTAGGTTTTTTCTAGGTATTATCATTTAGCATACCTATACTGCTATCCATACATAGTACTGACTAAATCAACAATTTACTTCTTTCTACTGCTGAGTAGTATATCATGTTGATGACTATCTGGCATGTTTTCAGTTTTTAACTATTACAAGTAAATCCTCTATGAATAGTAATGTATAAATCTTTGTGAAGAAATAATACTTTCTTGATTAAATTTCTAAAGGTGGAATAGATAGATCACATGGTAGGTATACACTTAACTCACAGACAAGGAAATTCACCTTTATATAGTATATGTACTATAGTCACAGACTTGTGCAAATATCACTGTATCTAAATTTAAAACATTTTCATCATCACCCAGAAGAAGCTCCATATCCAATAGCAGTCACTCCCCATTCTCTACTTAATTTAGTCTCTAAAAGCCATTAATCTACTTTATTTCTCTAGATTTGCCTGTTTTGGACTACAAATATTTACTATAAATAGAATTATATGAGTTTTTCTGTTCTTCACGAAGCATGACTTTTTCAGGGTTAGTCTATATATAGTAACATCTATCAATATTTCAATCATTTTTACTGCTGAACAACATTCCATTGTAAAGTTAATACTATGACATTTTGCTTATCCATTCATCAAATGATGGCACCTGAGTTGTTTCCCTTTTTTGGCTATATGGATGCTGTTATACTAATGGCTATAATGATGCCATTAACATTTGTGTGGACCTCTGTTTATGTTTCTCTTCAGTTTCTCTTCAGTGGGTATCTTAAACACAGGTGCTACTCAAAGCAAAAGAGTGCTTATGTGATAATTTTATGTTTAGCTTTTCGAATAACTTGCAAACCCTTTTCCAAAGTGGTTATAGCATTTTACAATCTTACCAACAACATGAGCATTCTAATTTCTCCACATCTGCTAGCACTTACATCAGCCTTTTAAAATTTAGCTCTCCTAGTACATACAAAGGGCTATTTCATTGCAGTTTTGACTTGAACTTTCCTAAAGACTAATGATCTTGAACATATCTTATGTGTTTATTGGTCATCTGTATATTTTTGGAGAAATACTAAAATTCCCTTCCCATTTAAATTTTGGAAACTTCTTTATATATTCTGGATACAATTCCCTTATCAGATATATTATACAATTTTTTTCTCCCATTGTTTGGGTTGTCTTTCTTGACTATGTCCTTGAAAACACAAAAGCTTTTAATTTTGTCGAAGTCCAATTTATTTAGGTTTTTTTCTGTTGTTTGCGTTTTAGGTGCCACATCTAAGAAACACTGCCTAGCCCAAGGTCATGAGGACTTAGCCCTACATTTTCTTATGAGAATTTTATAGTTTTAATTCTTACATTTAAGTTTACCATCCACTTGGAGTTAATTTTTGTATATGGTATGGAGTTAGGGTCCACTTTCACTATTTTGCATGTGAATATATAGTTATTTTTGCATCAGTTGTTGAATAATCAAGTGAGCATAAATTCTGAACTCTCAAATCTAATCCTGATCTGTATGCCAGTACCACAATTTCTTGTGTTTTGTGAGTTTGTAATAAATTTTGAAAATAGGAAATGTGAATTCTTTACCTTATTTTCCAAGGTTGTTTTGGCAATTTTGGGTCCCTTTCTTGCCATATGAACTTTAGGATCAACTTACAATTTTGGCAAAATAGCCTGCTTAGAGTTTTATAGGAATTACATAAAATCTACAGATCAATAGGGAGAGCACTGCTGTTAGCGATATAACTTGCCAATACTTTTCCAAAATCAGTAGTTTATATTTTCATTCTTTTGCCAATGTCTTTTGAAGGGAAGTTTTTAATTTTTACAAACTCCATTTTATAAAATTTTTAAAAAAGAAACACTTTTTCTCTATGAGCTTTACACATTTTTAGTATATTCATAAGTATTACCTTTTTGCTATTATTGTATACGGGAGCTCTTCTTGTATTATATCTTCTAATGAGTTGCTTTTAATCACTGAATACAATTCTGGCTTTAATACTCAGATTAAAAAAATTAAGTTAAAGTTAAAGGAATAACATTCAGTTCCTAATTTATTGATTTTTATTTTTTTGAAATTAAGTGGTGTGCTGAATTTTGTCAAAAAATGGAATCATTTTACATTTCCATCACCAATTGTGAAAGTTACACTTGCTCTACATTCTTGCCACTATTTGGTATGGCCAGTATTTTTAAAATCAGAGATACTTAAATAAATGTATACAGATGTATCTAACTTAACAATGGTTTGACTTTTTTCAACTATGATGGTGCAAAAGCAACATGCATTAAACAGAAAATGTACTTTGAATTTTGATTTAGGACATTCTGCTTTTTACTCTCAGTATAATATTCAATAAATTACATGAGATATGCAATATCTTATTATATAATAAGTTTTGGGGCCTCCCTGGTGGTGCAGCGGGTTGAGCGCTGCACTGTAAAGCATCCCTGGCCAGGGAAGGGGCCCACATGATACAGCAGACCTCTCCTGCCTTGCCCACTGCTCCCCTCAGCAGTGTTTTTCAGTCAATCTACCTGTTCTGCTCCCCACTCCTTCTCTGGTGAATATTCTCACCTTCTGCAAATCTGGCCCATACTCTAGCTTTTGTATGCATAAATAGATAAATCTTAAAAAAAAAAGTTTTGTATTACTTGATTTTGACCATCTGTAGGCTAATGCAAATGTTCTGACCACATTAAAGTAGGCTAGCCTAAACTATAATGTTTGGTAGGTTAGGTGTATTAAATGCATTTTTGATTTATGATATTTTCTTTTTTTTAAAGATTTATTTTATGCACACAAGAGCTGGGGTACAGGCCAGAAGTGTGGGGGGTGAGAGGATTCACCAGAGACAGAGCGGAGAACAGAACAGCCACAATGACTGAAATACACTGCTGAGGGAAGCAGCAGGCGAGACAGGAGAGGTCTGCTGCATTATGTGGGTCTCTTTCCTGGCCGGGCATCAAACTTGTGCTGCAGTGGCTGTGGATATTTTCACAGAGTGGTGCTTAACCCCTTGTGCCACCAGGGAGGTCCTATGATATTTTCAACTTACAATAGGTTTGTTGGTTCTTACTCCATCATAAGTCAAGGAAGATATGTAGTGATACCTCATTATGGTTTTACTTTGTATTTCTCTAGTGAAGTGGTGCTGAGAGTCATGCGCTTACTTGCCGCCCATGTATTTTCTTTGGTGCTTATCCCTAATCTTTCAATCTGAATCCCTTTTCTTTTTTTCTTTATGGACTGATTCCACTGGTAGTACAATCAATGTTGCCCAGAAGTGGCAGAAGAACATGGACTCTACCTTTCAGAGATTTAAATATCAATATGAAAAAACATTTCATGTATTTATCCTTGTAGCTACTATTTATTCCTTTGTGTAAATCTATAATTCCATCTGGTATCATTTTCCTTTCTCTTGCTGGAATTTCCTCTAACAGTTATTATAGTGTGATTCTGCTAGCGATGAATTCATTCAGTTTTCGTAAGTCTGAAAATATCTTTATTTGGTCTTCACGTCTGGAAGAACTTTTTGCTGAATATAGAATTCTAGGTTGAGTTTTTTATCTTAGTACTTCAAAGATGTGATTTAACTTTCCTCTTTTTTGCATTGTTTCTGACCAAAAAAATACCACCCTTATCTTATACTTTCCCTGTATCATTTTATCTTAGTCCCTTTGTATGTAAAGTGTCTTTTTCCCCTGGCTGCTTTTAAGATGTTCTCTATCACTACTTTTGAGCAATCTGATGATACTCTGTAATGTAGTTCCTTTCTTATTTTGGGGGGTGGAGGAGGAACTCAGTGACCTTCTTAGTTCTGTGCATTTAGTTTTCTTCAGTTTGAACATTTTTTTAGCCACTGTTATCTTCAAACACTTTTTCTGTCCTCCATCTCTTCTGTTCTTAAACCACTCCAATTACATGATCTATTAAGTCACTTGAAGTTATTTCATAACTCACTGATGGTCTTTTCATGAATTCTTTTTTTCTCTTCTGTGTTTTATTTTGGATAATTTCTCTTTCTATCTTCAAGTTTACTAGTCTTTTTTTCCATCATCAATCCCATTCAGTGTCCAGTGTATTTTTCATTTTGCACATAGTAGTTCAAAATGAAGCTTTTTTATTCCTCCTAGGTCTCTGCTTAACTTTTGAACAGATGAAATACAATTAAAATAATTGTTTTAAAGTTTTCATTTGCTATTCTAAATCTAAGTAGGTTCTAAGTCTGTTTCAGTCAATTGGTTATTCTGCTTAATACTGGTTATGTTTTCTTTCTTCTTATATGCCTGATCATCTTTGACTAGATGGCAGGCATATAAATTTTACCTTTCAGGTGTTGGATGTTTTGCTTTCCTTTCTTGTGCTTTATTCCTAGATGTGTTTAAGTTACTTGGAAATAGTTTAATCATTTTGAATCTTGCTTTCATGATTAGTTAGGTCTATTTAGAACTAATTATTTTTCAGTACTGATTAAGACCTTCCTGAATACTCCAACCAACGTCACATGTATTATGAGACTTCCCCTTTAGCTGGCGGAATTAGTCTCTACTCATAGTCCTGTGCGAGCGCCAAGCTCTATTTCAGATGTTTTTTTTTTCCCTTGGCTTTGGGTAGTTTCCTCACAATCAAACAGTCAACAACAATACTTTGCTGAATACTTCAAGGGGGTTCTCTGATGTTTTCTTTCCTCTCTGGTACTAGTCTCTCAGCTCTATCTGCTCAAACTGGAGAGTCTACTGGATTCAATCTGGGCTTCCTTTCCTTGGGCTATGGTCTTAAAACTCAAGTCTGCTGGTGACAAGAAAATCATAAGGGGCTCTATTCATTTGTTTCCCATCTTTCAGGGATCATTTGCTTGGCTGTCTGAGATTCAGTAACTTGAAAAACATTTAATATATTTTGCCTTTCTTTTTTATTATTTCAGGTGGGAGAATGAATTCAGCCTCTATTATTTCAAATGCACATAAGTCCTGAATTTGTATTTTTATTTAGAGCACAGACAAATTTCAAACTCAGAGTGAAATGTTTACAGTTTGAGGAAATAACCATTGACTAGAAGGAAGATGTAAATAGCTTTCTGGTGTCTAACACTGTTCAGCAGCAACTTACTTCTTTGCTTATCAGTCTTATCATGTACTCACATAGTCAACATCATTTGTACATCATGTGGGGCATTTAATATTATGTGGAAATTCTGAATGGTGTCTGATAAAGTCCTAAAAACTCCCTAATGTGTCTCACTGCCAGCTTCCTATGGAAAGGTAGTTAAGATTTTGACAGGGATGTTGAGTATAGAGAAATGACTACTACTCTACTTTGAAAATTGTCTAAGACTTATAACTGCTACATATCTGTCTGAATTAAGAGATACAGCAAAAATTAGCAATTGTTTTCAGTAACACAGAATATCCCCAAGGAGGTAAAGAAGAAGGAAAAGATGTTACTTGGGATGAAACTGGGAAGAAGGAATATTGAACAAATATTCACAGTGAACAAATATTACGTCTTGAGTTGTATTCTTTCCACGGTTTATTCTGGGGCCTTCAAGTGAGAAACTCCCACCTCTTGTTTTGCTTGTCTAAGAATTAGAAAAAACTTGCCTCCCACCTACTAAAGATGTTGAGAATAATTTACCTGCTTGAAGCAATGGACAGGTGCTGGGACTGAACATGTTTCTTTTAGGTATTTGTCCCAGGTAAAATGACCTGTAAAGGAAATAGAAATCTCTATCACACTCAGCTTCCTAAAAATGTTTTCAGAATATAATCTACACTAAATATTAAACCATTTTCAGACTGGTCTGGAGCATAAGAAAACTTATTTTATCCTGTTTGAGCTCAAAGGAATAGTAGGGTAAGAATCTAAGTGATCTGAGTGGATCATTGTATGTGGTTTTTAAATCATGGTCTGAAAATAACCTGAGATACTTTTCATGTTAGTTCGTAAAGTGATCCAAAATGCCAAAGCAAGGTACCACAGTCTTGAAGAAATGCTTGTTTGCTTTTCTTGAAGTGCCCAGGCACCTCATGCAAAACAGAAGAATTAAAAAGTGGGTAAGGAGATTTCTTCTGAACAACGTGTCTCTTGGAGAGGTCACTTACTGTCTTTATGTAATATCGTTACACAATATGATTGGACACCACCATCTCAGCTCAGAGACAATGGGATATCCATCTAGAGACATGAGATAAAGGATTTCAGGTTAAGCAAAGCCAGAACAAATGAGAATATACTTGAATACTCATTCTAAAAAATGTTTCTCTCTCACCTATTTCCTATTCCCATCTCTGTCACAGTTGCATTGCTCCAAGGTACAAAATGAGGAAAATAGGACCAGGGTTGTATTTCTGATGACAGTAACTAAGAATAAGTTGGGGAATGCACAGGATCTTTTAGCCTCTTGTAGTGGCTGGCCTCTCTCAAAGTTTGAGGAACACTGTGGGTGAGAACGATCTTTAAGGAGACACTGATCTTTAAGGAGACACCGTGCTTAAGCCAGGCAAAACATTTTAAGAAGCAGGATGTTACATCCATATTTTACAGGACCATAAAAGATTACCAAGATATTTTAAAAGGTTAAACCAATTATCAATCTCCCACTAATATCCACCTAGAGGTGACCCCATGATGGTGCAGGGAAGGTCCCAAAGACTTTCACAGCTAAAACACTGTAGCAAACCAGCATTTCTTGAAGTTTCCTCTGCAGTGGAGCAGCACAAGGCCCCTTTGGGCCATGCATAAAGCACTAGCTGCTGAGAATAAAAAAGAATCATGAATAATGAAATCTAAATCACTCCAAAGATGCCAAGACTAGACTATACTGACTTTATAGCTTCTGCTTTAAAACTAGTACCTTTCCTACCATCATTACCCAAGCCAAATAGATTTTCTTCATAAATTACCCATTTTATGAACTGGCCAATGATTAGTCATCATAAATAGTCAGCTAATCCATGGGGAAAATGAGATGGATATTTCCTGGAGTCGACATTTAAAGAGCTTGTCGGGATTTAATAAAAAGTTTGCTCTAAGCTGAAACAGCCCTTGAGTGAAGACTGAAAATATATATTGTTATTTGTTGTTAGACAAACAAAACATTACCAATTATTACATTTTTACAAATGAAGGATTAAATAGTAAGCCTTGTATTTAACTGGAGTGTGACTTTTGAGCTCTAGCATCTAGACTAGCATTGTCCAAAAAAACTTTCTGTGATGACAGAATGCTTTCTATCTGTAAGACAGATAGTGTAATGTAATTATTGAACACCTGAAATGTGAGCAGTGTAAGGAATTAAATTTTAAATTTTATTTAATTTTGATTTAAATACTTACACCTGACTAGTAACTACTGTATTGGTAGTACAGGGTCTAAAGGTTTGGTCAGTCCTAGGCAACTGCTTGAATTAGCTTGAGTTCTGACCAAAACACCCACAGGTTTTTGGTTATAAAAAGGTGATGGCATCAAGGATACTAAAATAATCAGGGAATTAGTTATAGTTCTCTATTGTACTTATCAACTATGGCAATCAATCCCTTTTACACAGGTAAGAAACCTAACATCTTCTCCTACTTAGGAAACACCCTATTACCAAGAAAATAAAAAGTAATCTCATTGTTAAAAGCAGTTCATTCACTTTGAGGGTATGATACCTGTCTATATAAGCATTTCTGTTTGACTGCTTCTAAGACAGTTCCTTGTTAACAGGAAAATTGTAAAGTAAGTTAATTTATATTAACTTAATAAGGATATTGAGTCATTCTTATTACTACTTATTACTTATACTATAATGCTCATAATGGAGTCAGAAAAGCTTAACAGTTCTTTAAGTACTGAAACAGCCACAAAAGAAACAGGACAGGTAGCAAGGTATAAATTAGGGGTTAACAAAATCTCGGTAAAGGTACAGATAATAAAAAGTTTGTTTTGTGTACCATGTAGTCTTTGTCACAACTCAACTCTGCCATTGTAGCATGAAAATAGACACAGACAGTATATATATTGAGTATAGCTGTGTTCCATTAAAACTTTCTTTACCAAAAAAAAAAAAAAAAAAAAACAACACATAGCAAACTGGATTTGACCCCCAAACTGGCTATTGTTCAATAGCACAAATGAGTAGACTTTAAACTATAGTCAAAGTGAGCCTTCTTCTAACCTCTACTCATTGGTCTTAGATATGTCTACCCTCTCTAATATGTCCCAAATCCCTTGGCTTCTAATTTGATGTGGTTATTCAGGCACATCTATGCCTGTTGGCAATGTTCTCGCCATTTTCCTCTTTAAGAACTCTATCTTATTCTACTTAAAGTGGGGAACACAAATTCCTAAGAGCAAAAAAATTAATTCAACATGAATTAAAGACTTGAATATGAGACCTGAAGCTGTAAAATACACAGAAGAAAACATAGGCAATGTACCCCATGGTAATGGCTTTATTGATGATTTTGGGGCCGTGGCTGCACTGGCTAAGGAAACCAGTGCAAAACAAAGGAACTACGTCAAATTGAAAAGCTCTTCATAGTGAAAGAAATCAGTAAACCAAAAAAAATCCTACTGAATGGGAGAAAATATTTGTTCATCATAAATCTGAGAAGGGTTAATATCCAATATTTACAAATAACAACAACAAAATAACAACCCAACCAAGAATGAACAGAAGCTGTAATAGACACATTCCTGAAGAAGACATACAGATGGATAACAGATACATTAAAATGCTCATCATCCCTTATTATCAGGGAAAGCACTCAAAACCACAGTAAGATACCATCTAGCACTGGTAAGAATGGCCTGAATCAGAAAGATCGAAAACAATTAGTGTTGGCGAGGGTGTGGAGAAAAAACATCTTGGTAAACTGATGGTGGGACTGTAAGACTGTTAACCCCTTTGGAAAACAATATGGAGGCTTTTTGAAGTATTAAAAATAGGTCTACTATATGACCCAGCAATTCCACTTCTAGACATCTATCCAAAGAATATAAAAATACTAATTTAAAAAGATATATACATTCCTGTGCTCACTGCAACACTATTTACAATAGCCAAATTATGGAAACAACCTAAGTGACCAATGATGAATGAGTAGATAAAAATACACAATGGAATTCTACTCAGTTATTAAAAAAGATGAAATCATTCCATATGTGGTAACTTGGATGGTAATGGAGGGTATTATGCTAAGTGAAATAAATCACAAGTAGAAAGACAAATACTGATAGTTTTCACTTATATATGGAATATAAAAAAAAACAAAGCAAAGAAACAGATAAAGACAAACCCTGGGAATCTGACTGACCAGATAGATGGTGGAGGTTGGGCAAAGGGTAGAGGGAGTCCACTGCATTGTCATGCAGAATTATTAGCTCTTAGGTGGTAGGTATGATGTGGTGACATACACTGAAGAAGATGTAAATCTGTACTCCTAAAACACACAATGTTACGAACCAATGTTATCTCAATTAAAAAGAAAATGAATAGAATAATTACTTTAAAAAAAAAAAGAGGGGGGATAGTTTTAACCGTGATATTGCCTCAGTAACATTTTATGCCGTTTTCTTTGTAAAAAATGAAAGGATGGAAAGGAAAAGTCCCTTGAAGCCCTGTTAGTTAATAGAAAGTGTCTAGACCAAGTTCAGTGTTTTTCTTGTTTTTCTCACTATACCTAAAAGGATATGAACTTCCAGGCAACAGAAACTTAGATAGGGAGGGTCCATACAGATATGCTAAAATGTGGAAGATCTGTACTTGGGAGACTTTATAAGAGAATCACAGAATGAAAGCTAAAAAGGACCTTAGCGCTTCCTGAGACAAACTTGGCTGTCCTGGCCTCATCTTTGCTGATGTCATTCCTACCCAGTAACTCAGGCTTGGCAATAATGTTTTTTCTATATAACATTCTGTCTCCCAGAACCCCATCATTTCCTTATCTTCTATAGTACCATGCTCACACCTCTATTTTCATAATCATCTTATCATAGTAATTTATGTATAAGCTCTTTGATGACGGGGGCTACCATTTAGTAATAGTTTTAGCTTCACTATTTAACACAGTACCTGAAACTTAACAGAGATGCAATAAAAGTTTCTAAGTGAATGAAAAGCAGCAGCAAGCAAGTAACAGTCTTTTCTAGACAAGTAAGATTACATCTGAGATATTAAATTTATTTTTGGGAGGTTATACTTGGAGGTAAATAGAACAAACTAAGCCTAAAGGAGACCTATGTAGTGAAGAGAGAGAAAACCATGTCACCTGAGGACAAGCTAAAGGAGCAATGAAAATTTCACATGAATAACAGAGCAAAGTCTCAGTCATTTCCTCTCCCGTCTAGCCAACAGATATTTATAGTGTGTACCAAAGCATTGTGCTGGGTTCTAAAGTTATAACCACAAACAAAATCTTGCCTTCACAGAGCTTCAGTCTAGTGAGGGACAGAGACTAAACAGTCAAGTATAATAAATTGTAGTAGGTGCTATGCTTGGAGATGGAGGGTGCTATAGGAGCATCTAGAGGGAATATGGAAGGATTCCCAGAGGAAGTAGACTTTAAGTTTCTAGACTAAATTGTAAAAAAGAATAAGCAGGAATCAGCAAAAGAGAGAAGAATTAAAAAAATTTGTTTAAACCAAAATAAAAGCATGTATAAAGGTGCAGAAGTGAATAAAAAGCAGTTCTAAAAACTGAATCTTTCAGAGTAGCTAATGGGTGGAGTTGAAGAAACAATAGTTTAGAAAAGGGGTAGTAGATAAAAGCAGTGTTCAGTTTTCAGAGAGCCTCAACACACTGGTGAGAAGAGGAAGCATTGAATGGTTTGCAGTAGGATTAATTCTGTCTCTAGTATGAAGAATGGACCAGAAGAGGGTCAAGCTGGGAGCAGGAAGACCAGCTGGGAAACCATACTAACAATCTAGGTGGTTCTAAAAAGTCACAGAGTGGCTGTGAGAAGACAGTCTCAAGAACTGCTTTCTATCAACAAGAAGCCAGTACTTCACTTCAAAGATGTCACAAATTTGACAAAGTCTGAGGACAGTCACTGAACAGAAAATTATTGTAAGCTTCCAAAGTTGAAAAGTATTTAAGAGTTTTTAAAATGTTTTCACAGCCATTAACTTATGTAATTTTAACAACCATCTGAAGCAGGCAGAACAGATGACTATCACCAGTTCACAAATCAGAAAACTAAGTATCAGAGTCACAAAGTTACTAAGTGGCTGGGTTCAATTTCAAAGTACACAGGACTTCTCCCTTGTCTGTGAGTCATGAAAGAAGTATGTTATTGGAAGAAAAAAGACACTGATAATAAGAGTTGAACACATGAAGTTGCAGTAACAAAGTATGTAATAATACTTGAACAAAAATTGATAGACATCAGGATATCAATATTTATGTAACATGTAGAAGGATTTGCAAAGACTAAGAAGTTAAGACTAATGTCTATATAGGGACCCTAAAAGCTGAGTGAAATCAACTCAACTCTTGCTATTTGGTATTTTATTGTTTTTATTTAGTTAAAAAAATAAAAAATCTTGAGTTTTAATTTCAGTTCACTGTATCTCATAAATAATTCCTTTTGGGAAAAATCTCATCCAGTTCTGATTTATGGGTAAGTAGGGGTTTTAGTTCCACATTTAGTAAATTTTAAGATGTTAATTCCAGTTTGGTTCAATTCTCATTTTCCTCGAACTGTATATAATTAAACCCCTTTCCTTTTACTTAGCTTGGACTATGATAATGAGGATTGGACATACAGCTGAGATGAATTAAATGGGCTTCTTAGGCAGATAAGAACACTGGAATCACTAGTTTATGAGACAGAGACACGTGAGATTTTTTTCCCAGTTAAAATTTAACCCCTGGTTTAGTAATTCCCCTTATTTAATAGAAACACAAAAAAATAACTTACCTAGCTCCAGAATGTCGGTAGCTTCTATTAAAGAAAAAAAGTGTAAGTCACCATGACAAACATATCTAAATGACAGGAAGGTGAAGTTCTGGGGTAAAATGAGGACTTGAGAGTTCGCCTAGTCCAATTCTCTTTTCAAAGTTACTGCGTTTATTAGTAGTAGTTGTGGAAGTGTACCACCAATTCTGCCTCACTCCAAAGTCTAAAATCTGAAAAATGTGGAAATCCAGAGAGGCTAAGTGGCTGTGCCTAAAGTTACCAAGACAATTTGGGGCTGTCTATACTCAAAATTTAAGTTTCCTGATTTTCAGCTCAAAACAAAGCATACTTCTTTTGACAGATACCTCTATACAGTACAATATATTTTTTTTGCTTTAACAAGTGAGTTTTTTGTACACTCAGACCTCTAAGTACAAAGGTTTATGGTAAGAAACATCAACCAAGATTTCCCATGCTAAACAAGAGTTTATTTCCTTACCTTGATAATGGGATGCAGACTCTGATAGGTGACTATATTTGTGTTTTCTAACATCATTCCAGTCTATTACTGCAGAAAGAGAGAAAACAGTCATGTGGAAAGAAAGCACAGGATTAAACATAGGGGGTAGCAGTATGCATCAACTGATTTTGATAAAGTAATCTGTTTCTGAAATTCTTTTTTTAGAATTTATTTTACAATACTTGTTTTCTTTTCTCAGATGTAGTCCCCATAGAATTTCTACCACCAATTCACCTGTGCACCATCGCCTTAGTCCCTTGTTTTCTTCCTGCCTTCACTTTGGTCTCTTTCCTTCCCCTCCCCTGCAGAATGTCTCTGACTTATGTAAAAAACTATAAAAAAGATCACTGTAAAGGACTGAATTGTGCTCTCCCAACCACCCCTCAATTTGCTGAAGTTCTCCCGCTCCACTGTTTCAGAGTGTGACTGTCTTTGGAAAAAGGGTTAATAAAAAATTAATTTCGTAAAATAAGGTCATTAGGGTGAGTCAAGTCCAATATGACTGGTGTCCTTACAAGAAGAGGAAATGTGGACAAAAGCACAGAGGAAATATGAAATGAAGATACAAGAAGAGAGACATCTAAGAGTCTGAGAAAAAAACCAACCCTGCTGACACCATGATCTTGGACTTGGAGCCTCTAGAACTGTGAGGGAGAAAAAAAATCACTCAGTTTGTAGTTTCTGTTATGACAGCCCTAGCAAAACAATACAAAAACTTTTACTAGAAAAAAGATATAAACATATCAAATATAATCAACTGGTTATCTCTGGCAGTAGTACTATCTAATCCTATTGCTTCACATTTTCTATAAATGATTACTAATACAATGGAAGCACACTTTCCTTGTTTTAAAATTTAGATCTGTCTGACCTAACCATGTGCCACATTAATTATCTATCATGTTTTTAGTTTTCTTCTTAGCCAGCTAAGGCTGCAAGGCCTTTCATTAATATCGCTCTCTGGCAAACATTTTTTTTAAATTGAGATATAATTGACATGTAAGATTTTATTAGTTTCAGGTATATAACATAATGATTTTATATTTGTATCTACTGCAAAGTAATCACTATACTAAGCCTGATATTTGTCATCATACATAGTTACAAAATATTTTGGGGAGGGCTTTCTTAACTCTCTTTTTTTTTCTGGTCAAATTTGCCTAGGAAAGTCTCAGTCCCAATGTTAGTTAACGCCATTTAGCCACTTATACTATGCCTATTGTAGCAGCTAATGAGTGCTGAAGAAAAACAAATGCAAGTTTATACATCTCACTTTAAATTCACAGCCACAATTATCAAGTGTCATGAATAATGCCTAGAAATCATACCACAATTCCCTACTATGCTTGTTTTTCTACTTCAAAAGAAATAAATTTGTATCTTTTCTTCTTTACTCCAAACATTCTTTCCCTCACCTTCTCTCTTAAGGGATAAAATTAATTCAGGCTTCATTGAGAAAACAGAAATAAAGGGTAGGGGACTTTCACGTGTGACTTGTTTTTGGAAAGCATAGACTTGATCTTATTTAGTAGTATGTCCTCAATAGATAGTACATTATTAGTATTCAGTTAATGTTTGATGAATGAATCTACTCTCTCATTTTTCTTTTTGATTTCTTTCCTGTTGCTGTAGATAAAATGTCTTTTTTTTTTTTTATCAAAAGTCAACCTTCCATTTTTGCTCCAGATCCCATTTTCTCTCATCCTCTGAAGGACTTTGTAAACACAGTTAACCCTTGAAAAATGCAGGGGTTAGGAGTGCTGACCTCCAGACAGTCAAAAATCTATCTAACTTTTGACACTCTTTCAAACTTAATTATTAATAGCCTGATGTTGCACAAAAGGCTTACCAGTAACAGTTGACTAATACATATTTTATGCTACATGTACTCTATATACTGTATTCTTAGAATAAAGTGAGAGAGAAAAGAATACAAGGAAGAGAAAATACATTTACAGCACTGGACTGTATCAATACTGAAACTTTACATCACCTGTTATAACAAACTATTGTGAACAGTTTACATCATCTGTTCACAAGAAAATGTGTTTATAAGTGAACCTGTGCAGTTCAAATTCATATTGTTCAAGGGACAACTATGTTTTACTGTCTCCTATCAAAACAAATATACACATAAGAAATCCAAATACCCTCACCCCTTTAATGCTATATATAACCCTCCTGCTATATTCTTCTATTTCTATGCTCTCCTCAATAGGAAAATACATTTTTAAAAGATTTATTTATTTATGCATACAAGGGCTGGGGTATAGGCCAGAGTTGTGGGAGGTGAGAGGATTCACCAGAGACAGAGTGGGGAGCAGAACAGGCAGATCAACCAAAACACACTGCTGAGGGGAGCAGCGGGCATGGCAGGGGAGGTCTGCTTCAGCCATGTGGGTCCCCTCCCTGGCCAGGGACTGAACTCGTGCTGCTGTGCCATGGATGCTTCACAGTACCACACTCAACCTGCTGTGCTACCAGGGAGGCCCCAGAAAATACATTTTAAGATTTGTCACTGCCTTACCATTTCTTCATGCTATATCCTAATTAAAATAGGGTTTTTCCTGCTCACAATTCAAGTTGAGACTACTCCCAAATTCATATTGTCAGCATTGGTCTCATCTTGGAATTCCACACTCACATAATACAACTACTTATAGCCATCCCTAATTGGTTATCAATAGGCTATCTCAAATTTAACAAGACTAAAACAGAATGCCATCTTTGTTAACCTTTCATCTTTCCAAATGCAAGCAAATAGTAACTCCATTACTTAAATGCTCAAGTAAATTTTCCTTGATACAACTATTTCCTTCATATTCAGTCAATCCATCAATAAGTGCTGTTGGGTAAATCCACCATTATCTTACGTGGAACACTATAGTAGCCTGCTAACTTTTCCTGCTTTTACTCCTGCAGCACACCAACTTACTCTCCATATGGGGGTGAGACTGAGCATCTCGAAACATGAAACAGATAATGTCAATTGTCTGCTTAAGGACCTCTAAAAGTTTCTACTGAATTAAGGGTGTCTTTCAGAGATATGCAGAATCTGGCTCCTGCCACTTTTCCCATTTGCCTGTTACAGACTTTTTAAAAAAATTACATTCCAATTATAATGGTCAGTGCCCACTAGAAGGGCTTTGCCTTCTCTTCTGATTTTATGTCTCCTGCCTTCCAAATAGCCTGTTGTTTATTTTCCTCTAGATCATTAATAAAGATTACAAACTTGACCAGGTTTAAAAATTGCTAACAGAGACAGAAGACATTAGGTTATCATAATTAAATTTAACATTTTTCGCATTTTTAATATTCAAGAGAGTGTGTTCTTAAAAAATACACAATATACATTTCAATTACACACAAATTTTTAGTATTATGTAACTTAAATAAAGATGAGTTACCAGTATACACAAAACTAAGGAAGCAATACTAAGAAACCAGGCTACAAGATCATTAATATTAAAAATAATTATTAAAAGCAACCAGTTTTATTTAAGAACAAAACGAAGCAAAAAACAACACTCCAGAGTGAAGGGGGGTGGGGGGGGGGGAGAAAGCCAAACTTAATTGGAAAAGAAAATGAACAAAATTAACTAGCAAGCTTGCTCGGGAAGAAAAGCATCAAATAAAGACAATCAGAAAGGAATTTCTGAGAAGAAATGTTTGAAACCACAGGCACAAATAAGTAGAATCTGGAAAGCAGCACCAAAAGAAGAAAAGGAAACAATTACATTAAGAAATGCTAACTTTAAAGCAGCACCATAAATGACTCAAGGGGATGAGGGAACTGACCCTATATCAGTTCCTAAATGAGCACAATATAGTACCTGATGCTAGCCATTAATAAAGCTAGTCACCAATATTTTTTCAAAACATTCTAAGAATAGCAATGTTTCAGAATGTGTTATGATATGAAGCTACTATTTTTAAATAACCAGTTTTATTTGATTCACCTTCTTCCAGCATTATACCAGTTAACAGTAACAAATCAGAAGCCTGAAATCTTCCTTAATGCTTGTTCTCCCTTGTCCTCAAAAACCAATACTGTTAGTTTTATTTCTAAAACATTCCTCTCTCTTGTACCACTCCTGAGCTTATCTGAGTTTAAGATTTCATTACTTCTCACCTTGACCAATAAGAATAGTTACTTAATTCCTGTCTGATTTCATTCCTATCCAGTCTACTTTAACATTAATTTTAAAATATATAGATTACTCTTGTTACTGCCTCATTAAAAAGTCTTCAAATATCAAGCCCTAATTATATACAAATATACATCTCATACTCTTTCATATCTCTGTACTCTTCCCTCCCACCACTCTATTTGGGAGCTTCCCATTTACATGTCATGGTCCAAGATAAATGTTATTTTGTAATGGCTTTCTAGTTAACACCCCCAAGCAGAGTACTATCCCTGCCTTCTACTTCTATGCCTGTCACAGTGTGTCAGAGCTAAATAAGAGATAACTATTATTAAGCCAATCAATATTCCTGGCACACAGTAAGCATTCAATCAATCAAACAAAATTCGTCTATTTTCCAAGCTCAGAAAGTTATGTAATGAGAGAAAAATTATAAAGAAGTCAGTATTTAAATGCATTCCCTAATCAAAACTATACTGACAGAGATTAAAACGTATACACTATGGTTAGTATTAATTATTCATGTTAATGAAGAATAACTAAAAACATATCTGAAAGTGCAGATAATGTAAAAATCATATATTTTCATATACACAAATTTAAGATTTTATTTATTTATGCATACAAGAGTGGGGTACCGGCCAGATGCGTGGGAAGTAAGAGGATTCACCAGAGACAGAGTGGGAAGCAGAACAGGCAGACTGACTGCAATCCATGGCTGAGAGGAGCAGTGGGCAAGACAGGAGAGGTCTGCTTCGCCATGTGGGTCTCTGCCCTGGCTGGGGATCAAACTCACACTGAAGTGGCTGCGGAAGCCTGATAGTGTGGCGCTCAAGCCATTGTGCCACCAGGGAGGTCTGTATATATATTTTTTTAGTATGTGTAATCTTTTCCACTACAGCTTTACTGTTTCAATCATGATTTATCCTAAGCTAATATTTAAGATGAACTTGCTATCATTTAATGGGTCTAGAGCTTCAGTTTTACAAGATAAAAAAAGTTCTGGAACTAGAGGGTGGTAATGGTTGTACCACAATGTAAACATACTTAATATCACTGAAGAGGGTAAATTTTATGTATGTTCTGTAATAATTTAAAATAATAAATCTTAAAATGACTTGCAATTTTCTGGGATGTCAGGAGGGTCAGAGGTCACCACACTTACTCAATTTCAGATTAAAATAATACCTGTCATTATCATACATGAGGCTGAGTGCCAGGTATTTCTGATGGAAGGTTAGAGTGGAAAATTTAGGATTCAAGTTTTCTTAAGGTCAAAAACCAGACATATGGGTAGAAAGGATTATCAGTCTTTACAGAAAACCAATCCAAATCATCCCAGGGCAATAAATCCTATCAAAGAAAAATATATAAGAACACCTTGTGCTCTGGCAAAACAAAGCTCTTTGTCCACTTCCACTGTCTTTTTCTAAATTAATCTGTCGCTTTCAAAATACAGCTCTAGCCCATTTGTGTCTATGCAAATATCTTTTCTTTTTCCCCTTAATATACCTATTTTTCTCAAAATGCAGCTTTCTACATGCCTGTGTCTACGAAGGAATCTCATTTTCCTTAGTAAACTTGCCATGTGCCACTCTGAGAGGGAGACTGACAAATTCATTCTCAGAGGACCAAAGAACCCCCAACATCTTCACATATATAATTTCAGGCATTATTCAATTATCTTTTTACAGGTGAGGAATCTAGGATTCAGAAAGTTCAACAGTGCCCACAGAGGGAGGAACTTTTGTCAGACAACAGCAATGAAATGTATGTATATTTCACAAAGGGAGAAAATATGCAAATAAAAAATAGAATTGAATTAATGCCCTCAATCCTGCTTATGTAGGTTTATTAATTCAAGAAACATTATCTGCTATTTATCGGACACTACTCTCAGCACTAAAGATACATCACTAAGCAAAACATTAAAACCTTGTAAACGTAAATAATGAGCACCTGAAATATGGCTAGTGACTAAGAAGTGAATCATTAATTTTGTTTCAATTTGTATTTAAAATAAATTTATCAATTTAAATTTAAGAATTAATTCAGTTCAGTTACTGGAAAAGTAAAGAATGAAACTGGTTATGAAAATATACTTTCTCAACTGTAAATTTTTTGAAGTCTAAATGGGTATCAAGTATTTCTGATAAAACTTAGTGTCTGTATCGAGATGTGCTGTAACTGTAAACATACACCAGATTTTTAAGACTACATATGAAAAAAAGAATGTAGACTAGCTCATATAGTTTTATATTGGTTACAGGTCAAAATAATATTTTAGATACATTAGGCTAAATAAAATGTTACTAAAATTAATTTCTCATTTCTTTTTACTTTTGTCAGTGTGGTTACTAGAAAATTTAAAAATCACATGTGTAAATTGCATTGTAGCCACTGGGCAGGTGCCACGCTGATCAACTGTAGTCCATTGTGGCTATAACACAAGGCATGAAGTGGGGATATAAGAAGTAAAATGTGACTGATGTTAGTGGCTATCCCTTTAACTATCGTGGATAACGCAGATCTGTAATTAAGAACAAGCCCGTGGGCAATACTAACGGCCTACAGGACTCTGGCTCTAGATAGGTCCATTACACCCTTATTTTCATGTGACTTGGTTGCTCAGTTTACCTAGTAATTAAAAGAAACACGACTATTTGAGACATAGGTAGAAGAGGTATTGTAACAGGGTGGTCCCCAGGAAAAGAAGACGTTCGAGGATCCCTTCCCCAGCTTAAGTAGTGTGGAGCTGAGCAGGGATAGGAAGAAGCTAGAGAAGGAGGGAGGAAGGAGAAGAAGGAAGCAGGATGGAGAGCAGCAAGGAGACCTGGACCAGGAGGCACACGGAGCAGAGACATGCTTGCTTTTTAGTCCTGGACGGGTTGGAACAGATGGGGGTGAGAGACCTGTGGGGAGCTTAACAATGGCAGTTTTTATCTTGATTTTGATTTTGCTCTTTTTCTCCCAGATTTGTCTGACCCTTTCTGACCCTTTTCTATGGGTCTCCACTAAAAGGTGCTTTAGACTTGTGGCAGGCTTTCAGGCCTTGCTTTGGGCCAATCCTATTTAGCTGGACTTTTATTGAGAGGATGGGTAACTTTGGATGTTTAATTTAGAAACTATATTCTTTGTCTTTTCTGTATTGTTTATTAATTGTATTAAAATGTGTTTCCATCAAAGGTCTTATACATTTGTGTTGATGTGGTGATGGCAGAATCCATTGAGAGCGGGCAGGTTTGGGGCTTCTGAGGTGCCCCTCTCCCTGCCTTGTAACAGTTTTAGAGAAAGTATGATTTTAGTGGCAACTGAAAAAGCAAGCTTATCTGAGCAAGGCAAATCATCTTATTTTAATATTTCCCAAGGAAGGGATAAAGTGAGAAGTCATTATATACTAGAAAATTATGCTTAAACATAAAAAGATTTTATCTTTAAGGATATCTGATAAGGTTCTTAGCATCCATAAAACTCAAATTTTATTTAAAATTTAAGCTCTTCAAAAATGTTTTTCTATTTAATCCAACTAATATTAAAAATAACAATATAAAAATGGTAAGAATGGACATCTTTCCAAATTGGCTATACATTTTACTGACACTTAAGTAAACTATTATAATACAAAGTGTTTAGCACGGAGCCTATCAGAGAACATATTTATTAAACAATAGGTTTTTCTTTCATTCCTTTCTTAACAATAATGCAGTTGAACTGTTATAGAAATATTTGTACATGTTTGGAAAGCAAAACTTCCGATCTCTTCTCTTATCTGGAAAATTCATACTAAAGATAAAAATGACACCGTGGCTTAAAGAAAAGGCTACTGGAGGGCCTCTCTGGTGGTGCAACAGGTTGAGCACCACACTGTGAAGCATCCATGACACAGCAGCACAAATTTGATCCATGGCCAGGGAGGAGACCCACATGGTGCAGCAGACCTCTCCTGCCTTGCCCGCTGCTCCCTTCAGCAGTGTATTTCAGTCCATCTGCCTGTTCTGCTCCCCACTCTGTCTCTGGTGAATCCTCTCACCTCCCTTGACTCTGGCCTGTACCCCAACTCTTATATGAGAAATAAACAAATCTTAAAAAGAAAAGGTTACTGGATTATTTAATTAGTAATACTGAATTCTTTAAATTCAGTCCTTGCTAAATATCTTAATCCCTCTTACCTCAATGATAGAGTAAAAAGATACTTACCATTAGGCTGCATAGTCAAAGAACTAAAAACTGATCAAGAGTTAAGAAGGTTGGGAATTATCCCTGGATCCACCAATACCTTGCTCTGACCTTTGATAAGTCAGTTTCTCTGTTTGTTAGTTCCTCCATCTGTAAAATGGGGGTGGGAAGGAAGGAAGTATTACCCTATAAAGTTCTGAGATTTAACTATTAACAATATGGACTAAATGTAAGAAAAGAATGTTTAGATACTATTTATTTTTTGCGTATTAGACTATCTTGGGGTTAGATAGAACCTCATAACAAGTTTAATTAAACTAATTCCCAATATTTACAGAAATAAAGATTACAGGTATTTGTTGTGGGTCCTATGCACATACTGACTAAAAATACAGTTTCCAGCTAACCAGGTTAAACCAGAAAATCAAAAGATACTAGAAATCCATTACCATGGTGTTAAGAACTGTGCTATATCTCCCTCTTGCCCCCACCACCCCCAACAGTCCCCTTCTCATCTTAAAGTCCCAATGAATTTAGAGGACAGGACTTTTAAGGAGCTAACTAAGGTTAAATGAGGTCATAAGGATGAGGCACTAATTTGAGAAGACTGGGGTTCATATACGAGATAAAAGATCCTTCCCCCTTTCCCCCCACCCCACAGAGAAAAGTCAGATGAGAACAAGGGAGAAGGTTCCTTTGTTATGGGTCCCATACACATATCTGTACGCCTAGGAGGGAGACCTCACCAGAACCCAACTCTGCTAACATCCTGATCTTAGACTTTTAGCTTCATAACTCTGAGAAAATAATTTTCTCTTAGTTTAAGCTACTCAGCCTGTGAGACTTTGTTATGGCATTGTGAGCACACACATGGCTACAGGACAAAGGAGGCCGTAGCAATTCCTGAAAGGATTTAATACAACAGTGAGTTTCCAAGTTGCCCTAAAGAGCTTTCATTTTTTCTTTTACTACAGTCTGACTGCTGGTAAATAAAACAGAGGGGGGAAAAAGCCCTAAAAACCAAAAAACGATAACACTGAATTGGAAGTTAAAATTTATCCTGTTATTTTAACAATGTAACCTAAAAGGGGGAGAGTCCATGTTTCTTTCTTGTCCCACCCAATAAAGGTGGAGCTGAGGACTGAGATGAGACTGGAGGGAGAAGACCTGGAGGAGGCACAAGGAGCAGAGACATGAAGAAGCTGCACTTGCTTTTCAGTCTTGGACTGGTACCAGGGACTTGAACAACATGGAAGGAGGCACTTCAAAGAGATAGAGAAGTGGGTGAGAGACACATGGGGAGGCTGACAATGACAGCTTTTATCTTGACTTGTCCTTTTATTTTGCTCATTTTCTTCCAGACTTGCTTGACCCCTTTCCTATGGTTCCCTACCAGAAGGTGCCTTAGACTTTTGGCAAGCTTTCTGACCTCAGTGGCTTCATTTTGGGCCAACCCTGTTTGGCTGGGCATTTACCCACAAAGGGATGGGTAACTTTGGGTGTTTTGTTGGAAACAATTATCCTTTCTTCTCTCTACAGCACACTAATTCTATTGAATTCTTTTCTACTGAAGGTCTTACATACTAAAAGTATGTTTTGTCTTTACATGGCAGATGGCAGAACCTACTTAAAATGTGCAAAGTTTGGGGGTCCTGGGGTGTCCTTCAATTTGTCTTGTGGGTCTGCTAGACTTAAGCGGCCTATTCAGCCACCATTTTTGTAACCTGCCGTTCTGTATTCCTATACAAAGGTCAAAACTGCTCCATCAATCAGTCAAGGTACCTTTCAAATCAACCAAGAGCAGAAAACTTGATCACTTTGGGAAAGATATACATTATAAGGTATGACCAGGAATGCCTGGGGTAGGGTTGGTGGAGGGGTGATGACCAATGCATAAAACATAGTACTCCTGACTTATATATCACAAGGTATGACTGGGAATACCCAGGGGGCTGAGGACCGATGTTTTATAAGAGACCCCAGAAGCTGATCAGTGGACTGCCCTGTTGATTAGAACCATGGCTGGGGGTCTGAGGTATGGTTTCGATTACACTTGCTCATCAAGCAGATAACAATTATATGGTTGGAGACTCATGTCCCCACAAAGCCCTAGATGACAAAAAGACATTCTTTAGTTTCACTCATCTTTTCTCCTTGTCTTCTTACCCCATGTAACTGATGCTGTATGATTATTCTATCAGTAAAAAGGCCAGGATCTTGCTTGTTCAGCAGCATCCTGCATTGTGCAGCCTGCTCCATGACTCCTGTATATCCATGTGGTGTTGTCAAAGCAACACTGCCTGCTAACATTATGAATCTCAACTATTTTCTCTTAAAGACTTTAAGCATGTAACTTAAATGCAATGAGCCTTGGTTTTCTTACCAGTAAAATAGGGATACTGTACTTATTTATACATTTACACATAGGGATAATATACTACTTGTTTTACGAGGTTGTTGTAAATTACTTATGAAAAAATTACTTTAAAGGGGCATAATACAGATAATCAGGATTAAAGGAAAAACTTGTGTATTACTTGTCTCAGAGCAAAAATCCTGAATATACAATGTACATTACTTTTCTTAGGAAAAAGCAGAATCAAATATACTTCAGTGATAGCAATACTCAGAATCTGAGTAATTACTCTAATGAGTATGTTAAAATTACTTTCACTTTGCCTCTTTTTTGACTTCCTCTTACAGTTCACTGAGATATTTAAAGTTTATGATAATGTGATCTTCTTGGGGAAGTGAAAGTACCTGTACTTATCCCAAAGACAGTACTGACACAGGGATTGGGAAAGGAAGAATACCCTAAATCCTTAAAATGGATTTTCTCAGAGCCCTAAAATACTAAGAGAATAGTCGCTAGAACATCCTAGGAAACACACCTTTGATTTCTGAACAAAGCACACAAGAGATGAACTAGTAATTGCTACAGAATACTATCCAACAGGACTTTCTGCAATAATGGAAATGGTCTATATCTGCATCTCCAGCTGGCACCCACTATCCACATGTGGCTATGCAGTACTATAAATGTGGCTAGTGTGACTGAAAAGCTGCATTTTTAATTATACTTAATTTTTATTAGCTTTAAATAGACACAGATAGCCAGTGATTACTGTATTTGACAATGCAGAACGAGAGAATATAAAAATTCTAGTATTTCTGGAAACCATTAAGCAGCAGATAATATGTCATAGGGGTATCTATGAGGCCCATGGAAGTATTCTTTCAAAATATGATAAAGCAATCATAATAGGCCACCACTTAAAGAAAAAAGTAGTAAAAAATTATTCATATATTACACTAAGATAAAAATCAGTTGTAAAATTGTATCGTAATAGTATCTTAACAGATATAAGTAAAGTTGCATCTTAACAGTAACAGTTATCATTAGGGGCCTCCCTGGTGGCACAGTGGGTTAAGCAATGCACTATCAAGCAAACCTCAGCCACAGCAGTTGGAGTTTGATCCCTGCCCCTGGCCTGGCGGAGGGGAGGGAGTGATCCACATGGCGCAGCATATCTCTTCTGCCTTGTCCGTTGCTCCCCTCAGTAGTGTATTTCAGTGGATCCATCTGTTCTGCTCCCCACTGTGTCTCAGGTGGATACTCTCACCCCCCACATCTCTGGCCTTTACCCTAGTTCTTATATGCATAAATAAAATCTTTAAAAAAACACAATTATTATTAATATCATACAGCTCTTATTTTTAAGAGTTTGCTAGGTGGCAGATATTATGTTAGGTATTTAAAAAATAGCACCTTGTTGAATCCTCATCAGCATGACACCACATAGTATGATTCCTTACTAATAAGGAAATGATAGTCTGAGAGGTTAAATTAACACTGAGTAGAAAAATGGTGATTTGCACTCAAATCACACTTTTAACTTCACTTCCTCTCTTTATTAAAAACAACAAATTCACAAATAGGGAACCTTAGAAATTTTTCTAAAATAAAACAGTCCTGCTTCGGGATAACTACAACCAGGTGTGAATGCAGTTATCTTACCCATTTTATTATAGTAAAAACTGAAGCATTGAGGCTTGTTAACTTGTTATGAACAATGAATAAGATTAGGCATATTCTGGGATTTGATTATGTAAAACCAGATTAAATAGAGGATGTCCAGAGGTACCATGTTTTAAAAATACATAGAACTTGAGAAACACAAAAGTTGTATGCAAGTTTACATGTACATACCAATGAGAAAAAAAAAGGAAGGAAGGGAGAAGGAACCAGGAGAGGCTATTTCCTCCAGAAATGGGAACTAGAAACTAGAAAAAGTATCAAATGTATTTCTAAAAACAATTAAAACAATAGAGAATTCCTTTGGAATTAAATAGTAGCTGTGCTTGTGATAAACCATAATCCTATGCCAAAATACATGGAAATCAAAACAGAAAAGAATACTTGTCCCCACTCGGGCCATGGAGTATAAGCTACAGGGGAGACAGGAGACAGAGGACTACTCTGATGTGCCACTGATTAGCTACTCTTCCTTAATAGCAAGTATTCCTAGTGACTTTCAGCTGATTTTCTACCTTCAGCACTCCTTCATTTACTGTATTTTATTCAGAGATAAGTGTAATGAGATGGTAATACTCATCTGGGATAATCTGTCAAAAGAGGTGGGGGAGGGGAGAAGAAAGCTAAGCAGTCCCTTTCTCAAAGACAGCAGTAAATCCTGTCTTGTGCTTGCAGCAGATGTGAACAAAGAAGATGAAGCAGATCTCTCCTTGGTGATTATCCCACCCTCACTCCCTCTATAGCAATTATACATGTTGGTGTGTGTGTGTACATACAAAAAAGAACCCCAGAGCGCACCAGTATTTCCTTTAACAATTAAAGCAGCAGCAACGAATGGTTAATGAAAATGCAGAGAAAGCATAACTCTTTGTCTCAGGCAAACTCTTTGTCTTAGTAGAATGATACACATACACACAAATACACACACACTTTCCATAGGCTTATAGAGGTGTGACCCAGAACAAAGGGGAAGCTAATACTGTTTAGAATTCTTTGCTTCATGCGTCCTGAACACAGAAAATGTTTAGTGGTATCAATGGTGAAACAGCATACTTCCTGGCACACACACATGGATCTGATTCATGAAATAAGTAATGCACCACCACCACCACCCATCATTATCATCACCATTTCAGTCAGTATCGAGAATGGGGAGATGATAATACTGGATGATCTACTCTATTAGTTAGAATACTTCAGAGGTAGAGCTTTATGCTCAGATCTAGGTCCTATACTCTGAAAGAAATATAGGTACAACTCTCATTTAAAGGAAAACATTAAGACTAGTGAGGATTTAAGAAAGTGGAGACATTTAATCAGGAAAAGAGAAAACTCAAGGCAAATATGAGAGCTGTTTTCAAATATGAGGAGTGTTCTCATGTTGAAGGGAGATGAAATTTGCCTGACTCAGTAATTACTTCAAGAGACATAACTAGAACTAGTGGGTGGAAGATACAAGTAAATAAGTTTCATTTCATTATTAGGAAGAATGTTGGTAATCAGAGGCATCCAAGAGTGGGATGAAGTCTCTGGAAAGGTATGAATCTGTCATCGTTGAGGTATGGAAGCAGAGGAAGATAACCTTTTGGACATGTTAAATCATGAGGAAAAAGAGGGAGAATAGATCAGGTAACCTTTAAAGGTCTTTTCCAATCTGAGATCCTATAATTTCATAGGGGTATACAATGACTGGTTTCACCGTTCCAACATTGTGCAGCTTTAAGTTTATAGCATGGAATGAATATGTGTGTGTATGTGTTTTTCTCCGAAGGCTTACAGAAGGGTGTGTGGTAAGGGACAGAAGAAATAACAAAAGCACCTTCTTTCCCTTCTGTTTCTGTATATACCACTTACTGGGACTATGGTAGGTACTTCACATACCTATGGCTAGTCAGGATACTGTAAGATTCTAAGCCAGTAAAATATCATCTTTAGTTTTTATTTTCCTCATTTATAAAATGAAGGTATTGAACTTCACTCATGATCTGTAAGGTCCCTTTTAAATTCCATGATATTATTAGGTTATGGGACAGTTACAGCAGGGGCCTAGTTTATATCCACTACAATTTAACCTGGTAGATACTTTGAAATAATGAACAATGTGTACGAAACTTTATTTTACACAGTACATACAATCCTCAAAAGTGGAAATGCAATTTTTGATTAAAAAAATTAAGGGCCGGGCCTCCCTGGTGGCGCAGTGGGTTAAGCAACGCACTATGAAGCAAACCGCAGCCACTGCGGCATGAGTTCGATCCCTGCTGCTGGCGGGGGGGGGGGGGGGGGACCCACATGGCGCAGCAG